>CANIUD010000160.1:0-419149 GCA_947470075.1 Closterium sp. Yama58-4
TTCTCTTCGTCCCCGACCTGAAGGCCAACCTTATCTCCCTCCGTAAGCTTGGCAAGGCTGGGGTGAACACCAACACGGATGGGGCACGCACTTATAAGGGGAAGCTGGGCAATCGGGTGCTTTGGGATCTGCACGAGAGCAAGGACATGTACAGATCTATGTGGCAGCTGCCGGCCCTGGCGTGGCATGGTGGGGGGCAGGCTGGAGAGGGGTCTGCATCCCAGGGGGAGTGCAATGCCGTGGAGGGTTGGTGTGTAAAGTGTCGGCCAGATCTGGGGAGACAGATTGGGCAACGGCACACCGACGCTTAGGGCATGTGGCAATGCCTTTGCTGAAGCAGCTGGAGAAGGATGGAGCCGTTAAGGGTCTGAAGCTGAACGGACAGCCACCCGATGACAACTGTGAAATCTGTTTGCTTTCAAAGTTTACCCGTTTCCCTTTCCATAGTGTGGCTGGCAGGAGCAAGAAGCCTTTGGAGCTGGTCCACATGGACTTGGTGGGGCCGCTGCCGGTGCAAGGGCACAAGGGGGAGCGGTATTTTCTTACAATTGTGGATGACTGGAGCAGGCTGATGTGGGCGTATCCGCTGAAGCAGAAGGACCACGCCGCCTCCACGATACGGGACGATTGGCTGCCATTCGTGGAGAAGCAGGCGGAGTGTGTAGTGAAGCGGATTAGGACAGACCGGGGTGGTGAGTTCCTTGGAGCTGAAATGACGGCCTGGCTCAAGAAGCAGGGCATCCAGAGAGAGCTGACCACGGCTTATACCCCACAGTCCAATGGTGTAGCAGAACGGGCAAACCGGACCATTCTGGAGACAGCTAGGGCGCTGCTCATAGAATCTGGGCTGAGCAATTCTATGTGGCCTCATGCTGTCTGGCACGCCACTGTCGCTAGGAACAGGGTGCTCACCAAGGTTGGGGATGACTCGTGGGTGCCGTTGGAGAGGTGGCTTGGGAGGAAGCGCCGTGGACATGCTGAGGGTGTTCGTTGCATGGCAGTCGCCCACGTCCCCAAGACCTACCGCAGTAAGTTGGGGGCGAGTGCAATCTGGTGTGTGCATTTGGGGCTGGCTGCTGAGAGCAAGGGATGGCTGCTGTGGGAACCATCCAAGGGTGTGTTGTTTGACAGCAGGGATGTGAAATTCATTGAGGGCATGATGTATGGGAGCTGGGAGAAACAGCCGGAGGCAAGGGTGTCCCAGCAGATGGAGCAGATCACCATGCAGCTGGACCTGACTCCTAGTGTGTGGGAGGAGGGAGAGGAGGCAGCTGCTGGAAATGGTGATGGAGAGAAGATACAGGAGGCATCTGCTGGTGGAGAAAATGGTGTGGAAACTGGCGGCAGCACTAGTGGAGCTGCTGGACCCGAGGGAGGAGAGAAGCAGCAGGGAAAAACTAAGAAGCTGAAGGGTGTCGTTATGAAGGGATGGGAGACACCCGTCTCCAGGCCAGGACGTACCCGTATGGCTACTAAGAAGCTGACTGCAGGAACTGATGCAGCAGAGCAGCAGCTAGGGACTGAAGAGGCATTGCTGATTCTACCTCATGGCTATGACCCGGATGAGGAGGATGAGCCTGCGTACTGTTTTCTTGCCCCTGCACCAGAGGAACCAGCTAGCATGGAGGAGGCATTAGCTGGACCAGATAGGGACAAGTGGCTGGCTTCTAGGGATGCTGAGTACCAGAGTCTGCTGGAGAATAGGACATGGGATCTGGTGGTGCTGCCTGATGGGAAGAAAGCGAGATACATGCAAGTGGGTGCTGAGGATCAAGACCGATGACAAGGGGCAGGTCACCATCTACAAGAGTAGGCTGGTGGCGAAGGGGTTTATGCAGAAGGAGAAGCAGGACTTCAACGAGATCTTTGCTCCCACTGCCAAACCCCCTACCCTCCGTGTCTTGTTGGCAGATGCAGCTGTTAGTGGAAAATTCATCATTCAGATGGATATTTCAACGGCATTCCTGAATGGGATTTTAGAGGAGGATGTGTACATGACGCAGCCGCCTGGGTATGAGGATGGTACGGGCAGGGTGTGCAAGCTCAACAAGTCCATCTACGGCTTGAAGCAGGCGCCACGCTGCTGGTACCAGAAGTTGGCAGCTGTTTTAGAGGAGATGGGATTCAGGACCAGCAGCTGTGATGAGAGCCTCTTTCTCAAGGGCGAGGGGGAGAAGCTGGTGCTGTTTCTGGTCTATGTGGACGACATTCTTCTCTTCAGCAGCAGCATGAAGGAGATCCAGAAAGTGCAGCAGCAACTGATGGAAAACTTCAAGTGCAAGAACCTTGGGGAGGTAAAGTACTACCTCGGGATGCACGTGGAGAGGGATCCAGATCACAGGTGGTTGAAGCTGCACCAGGAGAAGTTCATCAAGGAGCTGGGGGAGAAGTATGGGATTGAGAATGAGCGCAAGGTTGCAACTCCCCTGCCAGCAGAATTCAAGCTTGTGAAGGCTGCAGAGGATGAAGGGGTTGAAGCTGAAGAGCAGCAGCAATTTCAGTCCTTGGTGGGCAGCCTCTTGTACGCAGCAGTTCACACGAGGCCCGACATCTCTTTCTCGGTTGGGCAGCTGGCTAGGGTGGTGCAGAATCTATCAGAGGAGCAGGTGGATGCAGCTGAGCGTGTGGTGAAGTACCTGAACTCTCACCCAAGCATTGGAGTTCAATACTCCGCATCTGCACAGGTGAAGCAGAAAGGGGTGGAGGTGCTGAAAGAGAAGGGGGAGAGGCTTGGAGAAGGCAAGCTATTTCTCACTTGCTTTACCGATGCTACGTGGGCTTCTGAGAAGGAGGATTCCTCATCTGTGGGAGGATACATCTGCGTAGTTGGGGGAGGACCTGTTAGTTGGAGGTCCAAGAAGCAGACGGAGACGGCACTCTCTTCCGTAGAATCAGAGTACATGGCGATGTTCCATGGGGTGAAGGAGGTGATTTGGCTGAGGAGGCTGTTAGAGGAGATTGGCCAGGAGCAGAAAGTTGCTACGCCGCTGTTTTGTGATAGCAAGGGGGCTCTTGGAATGGCCAGGAACGCTGTGCTTCATGGCCTGAACAAGCACATGCGTATCAAGTGGCACTGGCTGCGTAAGGAGGTGAAGAGGGGGACGGTGAATTGAATCTCAAATCTACATCAAGACTCACCCAGCGCCAGCAGACTTTCTCACCAAGAGGCTTGCGGATGAGCCTCATTGGCGTTGTGTGCGCATGAGTAGAATGAGCATGAACTAGCATGGAATGATGGGGATGCAGCCGGCAGGCTGAGGGGGGGTGTGTTGGGTGCAAATTTACATTGCACGACATCCTGCCGTCTGTTTGTACGAGTATGCGTGTGCGAATGCATTTGGGTGTGAATGGAATGTTCGTGTGTTTGTTTGCTTTCGCAATTTTCGCTTGATGCATTTGCAGGTACTCGCGCAATGTGCGCTTCGGCACAACATTGTATGCGCTATGAACAGTGCAAGCAGAAAGAACGAGCTCGCAAAGGAACCCAAGATGGAAGCTTTGCAGTTCGGTTGAGTTGATTGCGCAGATTCAGTTCTATCCAACTCGAAATTGTACTGTTTTGTTTGGTTAACTATAGTGTAGCAGGAAAGGCACTATAGGGGTACAATTTAGGTGAAGTTTGGATGTTGTTTGTCTGTATCTGCATGCTACAAGGCCAGGGGAAACCAGCGGAACCAGCATTTGGCTGGTTAGGCAAAGACAAAACAGGTTCTGTTTTTAGAACCTGAACCTGGTTGTTGTTTTCCCAGGTTGGAAAAACAGAACCAGAGGTTGTTTACCAACCTACCACCTGCTATTTTGTCCAGCCAGGTTGGTTCTGTTGCTTGGAATTATTTGGGATCATCCCTGGTTGTTCCCAGGTTGATTCCCAAGGTCCTTGCTAGCTAGAACATTTATCCTTCTCTGTTTGTACCTGAATATAGTCAAATTGATTCAAGCGAATTCCTTCCTCGCTGGAATTCCGTTTCTGCGCTATTCGACGGCGGAATGCTACCGAGTCAACGCTAGTATGCTAGCACTCCAACGCTAGGCAAACGCTGTCCGAGCCAGAACTTAGTAATGGCAGAACTTTTCGCGAGGCAACTTGGCTCATTTAAAAGCTCTTGGAGCGAGCTTCGATATAGCGAATTCTCAGCTTAATCGACCGACGGTTCTCACGGCACGCTGCGCGACGTTCAAGGTACTCTTGCTGTTTTGACTAAGTCCTTCTTGATCCCTCTCTCTACAAACTCGGACCCGAGGATAGGGGCTGGTCTTGTACCAGGCACCCAGGGACCTTTGGAGGTGACCCCGAGGAGAGGTTTAAGTTTGATTAAGTCCTAATAGCTTGAGTTTATTAGGCCCTTACACCAACAAAATTGTACCCCTATAGTGCCTGCCTTGCTACACTATAGTCAACCAAACATAACAGTACAATTTCAAGTTGGATAGAACTGAATCTGCGCAATCATTTCAATCGAACTGCAAAGCTTCCATCTTGGGTTCCTTTGCGAGCTTGTCCTTTCTGCTTGCACTGTTCATAGTGCGTACAATGTTGTGCCGGAGCGCACATGCGCGAGTACCTGCAAATGCTCCAGCGAAAATTGTGAAAGCAAACAAACACACGAACACAACATTCACACGCAAATGCACTCGCACACACATACTCGTACAAACAGACGGCAGGATGTCGTGCAAAGTGAATTTGCACCCAACACACTCCCCTTCAGCCTGCCGGCTGCATCCCCATCATTCCATGCTAGTTCATGCTCATTCCACTCATGCGCACATAACGCCAATGAGCTCATCGCAAGCCTCTTGGTGAGAAAGTCTGCTGGCTGCTGGTGAGTCTTGATGTAGATCGGATTCACAGTCCCCCTCTTCACCTCCTTACGCAGCCAGTGCCACTTGATACGCATGTGCTTGTTCAACCGTGAAGCACAGCGTTCCTGGCCATCCCAAGAGCCCCCTTGCTATCACAAAACAGCGGCGTAGCAACCTTCTGCTCCTGACCAATCTCCTCTAACAGCCTCCTCAGCCAAATCACCTCCTTCACCCATGAAACATTGCCATGTACTCTGATTCCACAGAAGAGAGTGCTGTCTCCGTCTGCTTCTTGGACCTCCAACTAACAGGTCCACCCCCAACTACGCAGATGTATCCTCCAACAGATGAGGAATCCTCCTTCTCAGAAGCCCATGTAGCATCGGTAAAGCAAGTGAGAAAGAGCTTGCCTTCTCCAAGCCTCTCCCCCTTCTCTTTCAGCACCTCAACCCCTTTCGGCTATTGAACTCCAATGTGGGTGAGAGTTCAAATACTTCACCACACGTTCAGCTGCATCCACCTGCTCCTCTGATGGATTCTGCACCACCCTGGCCAGCTGCCCAACCGAGAAAGAGATGTCGGGCCTCGTGTAAACAGATGTATACAAGAGGCTGCCCACCAAGGACTGGAATTGCTGCTGCTCTTCAGCTTCAACCCCTTCATCTTCTGCAGCCTTCACAAGCTTGAATTCTGCTGGCAGGGAGATGCAACCTTGCGTCATTCTCAATCCCACACTTCTCCCCCAGCTCCTTGATGAACTTCTCCTGGTGCAGCTTCAACCACCTGTGATCCAGATCCCTCTCCACGTGCATCCCGAGGTAGTACTTTACCTCCCCAAGGTTCTTGCACTTGAAGTTCTCCATCAGCTGCTGCTGCACTTTCTGGATCTCCTTCATGCTGCTGCTGAAGAGAAGAATGTCGTCTTCGTAGACCAGAAACATCACCAGCTCCTCCCCCTCCCCCTTGAGAAAGAGGCTCTCATCACAGCTGCTGGTCCTGAACCCTATCTCCTCTAAAACAGCTGCCAACTTCTGGTACCAGCAGCGTGGCGCCTGCTTCAAGCCGTAGATGGACTTTTTCAGCTTGCACACCCTGCCCGTACCATCCTCATACCCAGGCGGCTGCGTCATGAACACCTCCTCCTCTAAAATCCCGTTGAGGAATGCCGTTGATATATCCATCTGGATAATGAATTTCCCACTAACGGCTGCATCTGCCAACAAGACACGAAGGGTAGGGGGTTTGGCAGTGGGAGCAAAGATCTCATTGACGTCCGCTTTCTCCTTCTGCATAAATCCCTTAGCCACCAACCTACTCTTGTAGATGGTGACCTGCCCCTTGTCGTCAGTCTTGATCCTTAGCACCCACTTGCATTGTACCGCTTTCTTTCCCTCAGGCAGCACCACTAGTTCCCAAGTCCCATCTTCAGCAGGCTCTGTTACTCAGCATCCCTAGAAGCCAGCCACTTGTCCCTATCTGGTCCAGCTAATGCCTCCTCCATGCTAGCTGGTTCCTCTGGTGCAGGGGCAAGAAAACAGTACGCAGGCTCATCCTCCTCATCCGGGTCATAGCCGTGCGGTAGAATCAGCAATGCCTCCTCGGTCCCTAGCTGTGCTTGCTGCATCAGCTCCTGCAGTCAGCTTCATTGTTGCCATGCGGGTGCGTCCTGGCCTAGAGACGGGTGTCTCCCATCCCTTCATTACAACACCCTTTGGCTTCCTGTTGGGTGCAAATTTACATTGCACGACATCCTGCCGTCTGTTTGTACGAGTATGAGTGTGCGAATGCATTTGGGTGTGAATGGAATGTTCGTGTGTTTGTTTGCTTTCGCAATTTTCGCTTGATGCATTTGCAGGTACTCGCGCAATGTGCGCTTTGGCACAACATTGTATGCGCTATGAACAGTGCAAGCAGGAAGGACGAGCTCGCAAAGGAACCCAGGATGGAAGCTTTGCAGTTCGGTTGAGTTGATTGCGCAGATTCAGTTCTATCCAACTCGAAATTGTACTGTTTTGTTTGGTTAACTATAGTGTAGCAGGGAAGGCACTATAGGGGTACAATTTAGGTGAAGGTTGGATGTTGTTTGTCTGTATCTGCATGCTATAAGGCCAGGGGAAACCAGCGGAACCAGCATTTGGCTGGTTGGGCAAAGACAAAAAAGGTTCTGTTTTAGAACCTGAACCTGGTTGTTGTTTCCCAGGTTGGAAAAAACATAACCAGAGGTTGTTTACCAACCTACCACCTGCTATTTTGTCCAGCCAGGTTGGTTCTGTTGCTTGGAATTATTTGGGATCATCCCTGGTTGTTCCCAGGTTGATTCCCAAGGTCCTTGCTAGCTAGAACTATTTAATCCTTCTCTTGTTGTACCTGACTATAGTCAAATTGATTCAAGAATTCCTTCCTCGCTGGAATTTCGTTTCTGCGCTATTCGATGGCGGAATGCTACCCGAGTCAACGCTAGTATGCTAGCACTCTAATGCTAGGCAAACACCGTCTGAGCCATAACTTAGTAATGGCAGAACTTTTTCGCGAGGCAACTTGGCTTATTTTAAAGCTCTTGGAGCGAGCTTCGATATAGCGAATTCTCAGCTTAATCCGATCGACGGTCTGCACGGCACGCTGCGCGACGTTCAAGGTACTCTTGCTGTTTTGACTAAGTCCTTCTTGATCCCTCTCTCTACAAAGTCTGACCCGAGGATAGGGGCTGGTCTTGTACCAGGCACCCAGGGACCCTTGGAGGTGACCCCGAGAAGAGGTTTTAAGTTTGATTAAGTCCTAATAGCTTGAGTTTATTAGGCCCTTACACCAAACAAGCTGGTATCAGAGCCGCGTTATAGTGATCCTCGTTATAGGTAGCTATGGCGGGCAACACCTCGGCGGGAGCTGGTGAATCTTCAGCCCAAGATCGTAGCGGCAGCCAAGATTCTGGTCTTTTAGCGCCAAGGGGAGCGCGAACAAACCAGGGCTCGCTTGTCAAGGAGGTGCTGAAGAATTTCACCGTCGAGAAGTTCAATGGTGAGGGCTATGATGATTGGGCATGGAAAATGCAATTATATTTCCGTCAGATCGGTTTGCTGAAACTAATGATTGGGGAGGAGCCTAGACCGAGTGACCCCACGCTGCAGGAAGATTGGGACGAGCGCTCCTCGGCTGGCTATATTGATGTCGCAGAGTTTGGAGCTGAACCAGCGTCACCACGTCATGCACCTGCTGCCGGAGGTTGAATGCGGTCCGAAGGCGTGGACCGTGTTGAAGGAGCTGCACGCCCTGACCTCCGTTGTCGCAACGTTGATGCTGGAGAGGGAGCTGTCCGCGTTGCGCCTGAGCGAGGGAGAGCCGGTGCAACCAGTCCTGGACAAGATGCGCGACCTCTACGCGAAGTTGGCGACCGCGGGAATCACCTACCCGGAGCAGACCAAGTGCTTGAAGATGCTCTCGCTGCTGCCAGAATCGTGGCTTCAATTTACGAGCGGATTGAGCCTGCCGCAGAACCAGAGCTTGTGGACGCTCGAGTGGGTGCGGACGAAGATTCTGGAGGAGGACTTCCGTCGCCGCCAACTGAGGGGTGGAGACGACGGCAGCAGCGGCTACGGGATGCAAGGGAGCCGACGTGGCAGAGGACGTGGCTTCGGTGGTGCTGGACGCGGTGCAAAGAAAGACGACGACTCCAACGACCAACAAGGAGGTACCGGTTGGGGTCGCGGTGCGAAATCTGGACGTGGGGGCAAGTCGGGTGCTGGTGGCAAAATGAAAGGGAGTTGCTGGTATTGTGAGAAGGAAGGGCACCCCTGGTTTTTGTGCTATAAGAAACCCGATGGATGGACCCCCCAGAATCGTCACCAGGATGGCGGCGCGCGGAGGAACCAGAAAAACGGCGCCAACATGGTCGCTGATTCGTCCGACAACAACCCGAAGGGCAACGGCGGTGCGGAGAAGAAGAAGGAGCGCACCGCGGGCCAATTCTTCCATGTAGGAGACAAGGGGGAGCAAGGAGACGCCTCTGCCAAAGTTGGAGCAGAGCTGCACCCCCTAGACTATTGGGTGTTGGACACAGGCGCTGCTTGGACGATGACGCCGCGCAAGGACCTGCTGGACGAAGTACGAGCTGCACCGATCAATGAAGTGTGCTCCGCCTCTGGACACATGTTGAAGGTGGCTGGTGCGGGACGAGCTGCGTTTAAGGGAGCGGATGGCAAGCCGGTGGTGCTGCACGACGTTCTCTTCGTCCCCGACCTGAAGGCCAACCTTATCTCCCTCCGTAAGCTTGGCAAGGCTGGGGTGAACACCAACACGGATGGGGCACGCACTTATAAGGGGCAGCTGGGCAATCGGGTGCTTTGGGATCTGCACGAGAGCAAGGACGTGTACAGATCTATGTGGCAGCTGCCGGCCCTGGCGTGGCATGGTGGGGGGCAGGCTGGAGAGGGGTCTGCATCCCAGGGGGAGTGCAATGCCGTTGGAGGGGTTGGTGTGAAAGTGTCGGCCAGATCTGGGGAGACAGATTGGGCAACGGCACACCGGCGCTTAGGGCATGTGGCAATGCCTTTGCTGAAGCAGCTGGAGAAGGATGGAGCCGTTAAGGGTCTGAAGCTGAACGGACAGCCACCCGATGACAACTGTGAAATCTGTTTGCTTTCAAAGTTCACCCGTTTCCCTTTCCATAGTGTGGCTGGCAGGAGCAAGAAGCCTTTGGAGCTGGTCCACATGGACTTGGTGGGGCCGCTGCCGGTGCAAGGGCACAAAGGGGAGCGGTATTTTCTTACAATTGTGGATGACTGGAGCAGGCTGATGTGGGCGTATCCGCTGAAGCAGAAGGACCACGCCGCCTCCACGATACGGGACGATTGGCTGCCATTCGTGGAGAAGCAGGCGGAGTGTGTAGTGAAGCGGATTAGGACAGACCGGGGTGGTGAGTTCCTTGGAGCTGAAATGACGGCCTGGCTCAAGAAGCAGGGCATCCAGAGAGAGCTGACCACGGCTTATACCCCACAGTCCAATGGTGTAGCAGAACGGGCAAACCGGACCATTCTGGAGACAGCTAGGGCGCTGCTCATAGAATCTGGGCTGAGCAATTCTATGTGGCCTCATGCTGTCCGGCACGCCACTGTCGCTAGGAACAGGGTGCTCACCAAGGTTGGGGATGACTCGTGGGTGCCGTTGGAGAGGTGGCTTGGGAGGAAGCCGCCGGTGGACATGCTGAGGGTGTTCGGTTGCATGGCAGTCGCCCACGTCCCCAAGACCTACCGCAGTAAGTTGGGGGCGAGTGCAATCTGGTGTGTGCATTTGGGGCTGGCTGCTGAGAGCAAGGGATGGCTGCTGTGGGAACCATCCAAGGGTGTGTTGTTTGACAGCAGGGATGTGAAATTCATTGAGGGCATAATGTATGGGAGCTGGGAGAAACAGCCGGAGGCAAGAGTGTCCCAGCAGATGGAGCAGATCACCATGCAGCTGGACCTGACTCCTAGTGTGTGGGAGGAGGGAGAGGAGGCAGCTGCTGGAAATGGTGATGGAGAGAAGATACAGGAGGCATCTGCTGGTGGAGAAAATGGTGTGGAAACTGGCGGCAGCACTAGTGGAGCTGCTGGATCCGAGGGAGGAGAGAAGCAGCAGGGAAAAACTAAGAAGCCGAAGGGTGTCGTTATGAAGGGATGGGAGACACCCGTCTCCAGGCCAGGACGTACCCGTATGGCTACTAAGAAGCTGACTGCAGGAACTGATGCAGCAGAGCAGCAGCTAGGGACCGAAGAGGCATTGCTGATTCTACCTCATGGCTATGACCCGGATGAGGAGGATGAGCCTGCGTACTGTTTTCTTGCCCCTGCACCAGAGGAACCAGCTAGCATGGAGGAGGCATTAGCTGGACCAGATAGGGACAAGTGGCTGGCTTCTAGGGATGCTGAGTACCAGAGTCTGCTGGAGAATAGGACATGGGATCTGGTGGTGCTGCCTGATGGGAAGAAAGCGATACAATGCAAGTGGGTGCTGAGGATCAAGACCGATGACAAGGGGCAGGTCACCATCTACAAGAGTAGGCTGGTGGCGAAGGGGTTTATGCAGAAGGAGAAGCAGGACTTCAACGAGATCTTTGCTCCCACTGCCAAACCCCCTACCCTCCGTGTCTTGTTGGCAGATGCAGCTGTTAGTGGGAAATTCATCATTCAGATGGATATTTCAACGGCATTCCTGAATGGGATTTTAGAGGAGGATGTGTACATGACGCAGCCGCCTGGGTATGAGGATGGTACGGGCAGGGTGTGCAAGCTCAACAAGTCCATCTACGGCTTGAAGCAGGCGCCACGCTGCTGGTACCAGAAGTTGGCAGCTGTTTTAGAGGAGATGGGATTCAGGACCAGCAGCTGTGATGAGAGCCTCTTTCTCAAGGGTGAGGGGGAGAAGCTGGTGCTGTTTCTGGTCTATGTGGACGACATTCTTCTCTTCAGCAGCAGCATGAAGGAGATCCAGAAAGTGCAGCAGCAACTGATGGAAAACTTCAAGTGCAAGAACCTTGGGGAGGTAAAGTACTACCTCGGGATGCACGTGGAGAGGGATCCAGATCACAGGTGGTTGAAGCTGCACCAGGAGAAGTTCATCAAGGAGCTGGGGGAGAAGTATGGGATTGAGAATGAGCGCAAGGTTGCAACTCCCCTGCCAGCAGAATTCAAGCTTGTGAAGGCTGCAGAGGATGAAGGGGTTGAAGCTGAAGAGCAGCAGCAATTTCAGTCCTTAGTGGGCAGCCTCTTGTACGCAGCAGTTCACACGAGGCCCGACATCTCTTTCTCGGTTGGGCAGCTGGCTAGGGTGGTGCAGAATCCATCAGAGGAGCAGGTGGATGCAGCTGAGCGTGTGGTGAAGTACCTGAACTCTCACCCAAGCATTGGAGTTCAATACTCCGCATCTGCACAGGTGAAGCAGAAAGGGGTGGAGGTGCTGAAAGAGAAGGGGGAGAGGCTTGGAGAAGGCAAGCTATTTCTCACTTGCTTTACCGATGCTACGTGGGCTTCTGAGAAGGAGGATTCCTCATCTGTGGGAGGATACATCTGCGTAGTTGGGGGAGGACCTGTTAGTTGGAGGTCCAAGAAGCAGACGGAGACGGCACTCTCTTCCGTAGAATCAGAGTACATGGCGATGTTCCATGGGGTGAAGGAGGTGATTTGGCTGAGGAGGCTGTTAGAGGAGATTGGCCAGGAGCAGAAAGTTGCTACGCCGCTGTTTTGTGATAGCAAGGGGGCTCTTGGGATGGCCAGGAACGCTGTGCTTCATGGGCTGAACAAGCACATGCGTATCAAGTGGCACTGGCTGCGTAAGGAGGTGAAGAGGGGGACGGTGAATCCAATCTACATCAAGACTCACCAGCAGCCAGCAGACTTTCTCACCAAGAGGCTTGCGGATGAGCCTCATTGGCGTTGTCTGCGCATGAGTGGAATGAGCATGAACTAGCATGGAATGATGGGGAAGCAGCCGGCAGGCTGAGGGGGAGTGTGTTGGGTGCAAATTTACATTGCACGACATCCTGCCGTCTGTTTGTACGAGTATGCGTGTGCGAATGCAGTTGGGTGTGAATGGAATGTTCGTGTGTTTGTTTGCTTTCGCAATTTTCGCTTGATGCATTTGCAGGTACTCGCGCAATGTGCGCTTTGGCACAACATTGTATGCGCTATGAACAGTGCAAGCAGGAAGGACGAGCTCGCAAAGGAACCCAAGATGGAAGCTTTGCAGTTCGGTTGAGTTGATTGCGCAGATTCAGTTCTATCCAACTCGAAATTGTACTGTTTTGTTTGGTTAACTATAGTGTAGCAGGGAAGGCACTATAGGGGTACAATTTAGGTGAAGGTTGGATGTTGTTTGTCTGTATCTGCATGCTACAAGGCCAGGGGAAACCAGCGGAACCAGCATTTGGCTGGTTGGGCAAAGACAAAAACAGGTTCTGTTTTTAGAACCTGAACCTGGTTGTTGTTTTCCCAGGTTGGAAAAACATAACCAGAGGTTGTTTACCAACCTACCACCTGCTATTTTGTCCAGCCAGGTTGGTTCTGTTGCTTGGAATTATTTGGGATCATCCCTGGTTGTTCCCAGGTTGATTCCCAAGGTCCTTGCTAGCTAGAACTATTTAATCCTTCTCTGTTTGTACCTGAATATAGTCAAATTGATTCAAGCGAATTCCTTCCTCGCTGGAATTTCGTTTCTGCGCTATTCGATGGCGGAATGCTACCCGAGTCAACGCTAGTATGCTAGCACTCTAATGCTAGGCAAACACCGTCTGAGCCATAACTTAGTAATGGCAGAACTTTTCGCGAGGCAACTTGGCTCATTTTAAAGCTCTTGGAGCGAGCTTCGATATAGCGAATTCTCAGCTTAATCCGATCGACGGTCTGCACGGCACGCTGCGCGACGTTCAAGGTACTCTTGCTGTTTTGACTAAGTCCTTCTTGATCCCTCTCTCTACAAACTCGGACCCGAGGATAGGGGCTGGTCTTGTACCAGGCACCCAGGGACCCTTGGAGGTGACCTCGAGGAGAGGTTTTAAGTTTGATTAAGTCCTAATAGCTTGAGTTTATTAGGCCCTTACACCAACACTTCCTCCTTTGTGGTAGCTTAGGCACCTTAGCTTTGCCTTGCTGCTGCTCTCCTCCCTCAGATTCAGCAGCTTCCCTGATGCTACCACTAGTCCTCACATCACCTCCTCCACCAGCAGGTGCCTCTTGCACCTTCTCTCCATCACCACCCTCTGCAGCTGCCTCCTCTCCCTCCTCCCGCACACTAGGAGTCAGGTCCAGCTGCATGGTGATCTGCTCCATCTCCTGTGATATCTTGGCCTCTGGCTGTTGCTTCCAGCCCCCATACATCAGGCCCTCAACAAACTTCACATCCCTGCTGTCAAACAACACACCCTTGCGTGGTTCCCACAGCAACCATCCCTTGCTCTCGGCAGCCAGCCCCAAATGCACCACGGTCTGCACGGCACGCTGCGCGACGTTCAAGGTACTCTTGCTGTTTTGACTAAGTCTTTCTTGATCCCTCTCTCTACAAACTCGGACCCGAGGATAGGGGCTGGTCTTGTACCAGGCACCCAGGGACCCTTGGAGGTGACCCCGAGGAGAGGTTTTAAGTTTGATTAAGTCCTAATAGCTTGAGTTTATTAGGCCCTTACACCAACAAAGGAGACGCCTCTGCCAAAGTTGGAGCAGAGCTGCACCCCCTAGACTATTGGGTGTTGGACACAGGCGCTGCTTGGACGATGACGCCGCGCAAGGACCTGCTGGACGAAGTACGAGCTGCACCGATCAATGAAGTGTGCTCCGCCTCTGGACACATGTTGAAGGTGGCTGGTGCGGGACGAGCTGCGTTTAAGGGAGCGGATGGCAAGCCGGTGGTGCTGCACGACGTTCTCTTCGTCCCCGACCTGAAGGCCAACCTTATCTCCCTCCGTAAGCTTGGCAAGGCTGGGGTGAACACCAACACGGATGGGGCACGCACTTATAAGGGGAAGCTGGGCAATCGGGTGCTTTGGGATCTGCACGAGAGCAAGGACGTGTACAGATCTATGTGGCAGCTACCGGCCCTGGCGTGGCATGGTGGGGGGCAGGCTGGAGAGGGGTCTGCATCCCAGGGGGAGTGCAATGCCGTTGGAGGGGTTGGTGTGAAAGTGTCGGCCAGATCTGGGGAGACAGATTGGGCAACAGCACACCGGCGCTTAGGGCATGTGGCAATGCCTTTGCTGAAGCAGCTGGAGAAGGATGGAGCCGTTAAGGGTCTGAAGCTGAACGGACAGCCACCCGATGACAACTGTGAAATCTGTTTGCTTTCAAAGTTCACCCGTTTCCCTTTCCATAGTGTGGCTGGCAGGAGCAAGAAGCCTTTGGAGCTGGTCCACATGGACTTGGTGGGGCCGCTGCCGGTGCAAGGGCACAAGGGGGAGCGGTATTTTCTTACAATTGTGGATGACTGGAGCAGGCTGATGTGGGCGTATCCGCTGAAGCAGAAGGACCACGCCGCCTCCACGATACGGGACGATTGGCTGCCATTCGTGGAGAAGCAGGCGGAGTGTGTAGTGAAGCGGATTAGGACAGACCGGGGTGGTGAGTTCCTTGGAGCTGAAATGACGGCCTGGCTCAAGAAGCAGGGCATCCAGAGAGAGCTGACCACGGCTTATACCCCACAGTCCAATGGTGTAGCAGAACGGGCAAACCGGACCATTCTGGAGACAGCTAGGGCGCTGCTCATAGAATCTGGGCTGAGCAATTCTATGTGGCCTCATGCTGTCCGGCACGCCACTGTCGCTAGGAACAGGGTGCTCACCAAGGTTGGGGATGACTCGTGGGTGCCGTTGGAGAGGTGGCTTGGGAGGAAGCCGCCGGTGGACATGCTGAGGGTGTTCGGTTGCATGGCAGTCGCCCACGTCCCCAAGACCTACCGCAGTAAGTTGGGGGCGAGTGCAATCTGGTGTGTGCATTTGGGGCTGGCTGCTGAGAGCAAGGGATGGCTGCTGTGGGAACCATCCAAGGGTGTGTTGTTTGACAGCAGGGATGTGAAATTCATTGAGGGCATGATGTATGGGAGCTGGGAGAAACAGCCGGAGGCAAGGGTGTCCCAGCAGATGGAGCAGATCACCATGCAGCTGGACCTGACTCCTAGTGTGTGGGAGGAGGGAGAGGAGGCAGCTGCTGGAAATGGTGATGGAGAGAAGGTACAGGAGGCATCTGCTGGTGGAGAAAAAGGTGTGGAAAGTGGCGGCAGCACTAGTGGAGCTGCTGGACCCGAGGGAGGAGAGAAGCAGCAGGGAAAAACTAAGAAGCCGAAAGGTGTCGTTATGAAGGGATGGGAGACACCCGTCTCCAGGCCAGGACGTACCCGTATGGCTACTAAGAAGCTGACTGCAGGAACTGATGCAGCAGAGCAGCAGCTAGGGACCGAAGAGGCATTGCTGATTCTACCTCATGGCTATGACCCGGATGAGGAGGATGAGCCTGCGTACTGTTTTCTTGCCCCTGCACCAGAGGAACCAGCTAGCATGGAGGAGGCATTAGCTGGACCAGATAGGGACAAGTGGCTGGCTTCTAGGGATGCTGAGTACCAGAGTCTGCTGGAGAATAGGACATGGGATCTGGTGGTGCTGCCTGATGGGAAGAAAGCGATACAATGCAAGTGGGTGCTGAGGATCAAGACCGATGACAAGGGGCAGGTCACCATCTACAAGAGTAGGCTGGTGGCGAAGGGGTTTATGCAGAAGGAGAAGCAGGACTTCAACGAGATCTTTGCTCCCACTGCCAAACCCCTACCCTCCGTGTCTTGTTGGCAGATGCAGCTGTTAGTGGGAAATTCATCATTCAGATGGATATTTCAACGGCATTCCTGAATGGGATTTTAGAGGAGGATGTGTACATGACGCAGCCGCCTGGGTATGAGGATGGTACGGGCAGGGTGTGCAAGCTCAACAAGTCCATCTACGGCTTGAAGCAGGCGCCACGCTGCTGGTACCAGAAGTTGGCAGCTGTTTTAGAGGAGATGGGATTCAGGACCAGCAGCTGTGATGAGAGCCTCTTTCTCAAGGGCGAGGGGGAGAAGCTGGTGCTGTTTCTGGTCTATGTGGACGACATTCTTCTCTTCAGCAGCAGCATGAAGGAGATCCAGAAAGTGCAGCAGCAACTGATGGAAAACTTCAAGTGCAAGAACCTTGGGGAGGTAAAGTACTACCTCGGGATGCACGTGGAGAGGGATCCAGATCACAGGTGGTTGAAGCTGCACCAGGAGAAGTTCATCAAGGAGCTGGGGGAGAAGTATGGGATTGAGAATGAGCACAATTCAAGCTTGTGAAGGCTGCAGAGGATGAAGGGATTGAAGCTGAAGAGCAGCAGCAATTTCAGTCCTTGGTGGGCAGCCTCTTGTACGCAGCAGTTCACACGAGGCCCGACATCTCTTTCTCGGTTGGGCAGCTGGCTAGGGTGGTGCAGAATCTATCAGAGGAGCAGGTGGATGCAGCTGAGCGTGTGGTGAAGTACCTGAACTCTCACCCAAGCATTGGAGTTCAATACTCCGCATCTGCACAGGTGAAGCAGAAAGGGGTGGAGGTGCTGAAAGAGAAAGGGGAGAGGCTTGGAGAAGGCAAGCTATTTCTCACTTGCTTTACCGATGCTACGTGGGCTTCTGAGAAGGAGGATTCCTCATCTGTGGGAGGATACATCTGCGTAGTTGGGGGAGGACCTGTTAGTTGGAGGTCCAAGAAGCAGACGGAGACGGCACTCTCTTCCGTAGAATCAGAGTACATGGCGATGTTTTTTGGGGTGAAGGAGGTGATTTGGCTGAGGAGGCTGTTAGAGGAGATTGGCCAGGAGCAGAAAGTTGCTACGCCGCTGTTTTGTGATAGCAAGGGGGCTCTTGGAATGGCCAGGAACGCTGTGCTTCATGGGCTGAACAAGCACATGCGTATCAAGTGGCACTGGCTGCGTAAGGAGGTGAAGAGGGGGACGGTGAATCCGATCTACATCAAGACTCACCAGCAGCCAGCAGACTTTCTCACCAAGAGGCTTGCGGATGAGCCTCATTGGCGTTGTGTGCGCATGAGTGGAATGAGCATGAACTAGCATGGAATGACGGGGATGCAGCCGGCAGGCTGAGGGGGAGTGTGTTGGGTGCAAATGCACATTGCACGACATCCTGCCGTCTGTTTGTACGAGTATGCGTGTGCGAATGCATTTGCGTGTGAATGGTGTGTTCGTGTGTTTGTTTGCTTTCGCATTTTTCGCTTGATGCATTTGCAGGTACTCGCGCAATGTGCGCTTCGGCACAACATTGTATGCGCTATGAACAGTGCAAGCAGAAAGGACGAGCTCGCAAAGGAACCCAAGATGGAAGCTTTGCAGTTCGGTTGAGTTGATTGCGCAGATTCAGTTCTATCCAACTCGGAATTGTACTGTTTTGTTTGGTTAACTATAGTGTAGCAGGGGAGGCACTATAGGGGTACAATTTAGGTGAAGGTTGGATGTTGTTTGTCTGTATCTGCATGCTACAAGGCCAGGGGAAACCAGCGGAACCAGCATTTGGCTGGTTGGGCAAAGACAAAACAGGTTCTGTTTTTAGAACCTGAACCTGGTTGTTGTTTTCCCAGGTTGGAAAAACAGAACCAGAGGTTGTTTACCAACCTACCACCTGCTATTTTGTCCAGCCAGGTTGGTTCTGTTGCTTGGAATTATTTGGGATCATCCCTGGTTGTTCCCAGGTTGATTCCCAAGGTCCTTGCTAGCTAGAACTATTTAATCCTTCTCTGTTTGTACCTGAATATAGTCAAATTGATTCAAGCGAATTCCTTCCTCGCTGGAATTTCGTTTCTACGCGGTTCGTTGGCGGAATGCTACCCGAGTCAACGCTAGTACGCTAGCGCTCCAACGCTAGGCAAACGCTCTCCGAGCCATAACTTAGTAATGGCAGAACTTTTCGCGAGGCAACTTGGCTCATTTTTAAAGCTCTTGGAGCGAGCTTCGATATAGCGAATTCTCAGCTTAATCCGACCGACGGTCTGCACGGCACGCTGCGCGACGTTCAAGGTACTCTTGCTGTTTTGACTAAGTCCTTCTTGATCCCTCTCTCTACAAACTCGGACCCGAGGATAGGGGCTGGTCTTGTACCAGGCACCCAGGGACCCTTGGAGGTGACCCCGAGGAGAGGTTTTAAGTTTGATTAAGTCCTAATAGCTTGAGTTTATTAGGCCATTATACCAACAACACCCTTAGCATATCCACCGGCGGCTTCCTCCCAAGCCACCTCTCCAACGGCACCCACGAGTCATCCCCAACCTTGGTGAGTACCCTGTTCCTAGCCACGGTAGCGTGCCGAACAGCATGGGGCCACATCGAGTTGCCCAGCCCAGATTCTATGAGCAGCGCCCTAGCTGTCTCTAGAATAGTCCGGTTCGCCCGTTCTGCTACACCGTTGGACTGTGGGGTGTAAGCCGTAGTCAGCTCCCTCTGAATGCCCTGCTTCTTGAGCCAAGCCGTCATCTCAGCTCCAAGGAACTCACCACCCCGGTCTGTCCTAATCCGCTTCACCACACACTCCGCTTGCTTCTCCACGAACGGCAGCCAATCGTCCCGAATCGTGGAGGCGGCGTGATCTTTCTGCTTCAGCGGATACGCCCACATTAGCCTGCTCCAGTCATCCACTATGGTTAGGAAATACCGCTCCCCCTTGTGCCCTTGCACCGGCAGCGGCCCCACCAAGTCCATGTGGACCAGCTCCAACGGCTTCTTGCTCCTGCCAGCCACACTATGGAAGGGGAAACGGGTGAACTTTGAAAGGAGGCAAATTTCACAGTTATCATCGGGTGGTTGTCCGTTCAGCTTCAAGCCCTTAACGGCTCCATCCTTCTCCAGCTGCTTCAGCAAAGGCATTGCCACATGCCCCAAACGTCGGTGTGCCGTTGCCCAATCCGTCTCCCCAGATCTGGCCGACACTTTCACACCAACTCCTCCAACGGCGTTGCACTCCCCCTGGGATGCAGACCCCTCTCCAGCCTGCCCCCCACCGTGCCACGCCAGCTGCCACATAGATCTGTACACGTCCTTGCTCTCGTGCAGATCCCAAAGCACCCGATTGCCCAGCTTCCCCTTATAAGTGCGTGCCCCATCCGTGTTGGTGTTCACCCCAGCCTTGCCAAGCTTACGGAGGGAGATAAGGTTGGCCTTCAGGTCGGGGACGAGGAGAACGTCGTGCAGCACCACCGGCTTGCCATCCGCTCCCTTAAACGCAGCTCGTCCCGCACCAGCCACCTTCAACATGTGTCCAGAGGCGGAGCACACTTCATTGATCGGTGCAGCGCGTACTTCGTCCAGCAGGTCCTTGCGCGGCGTCATCGTCCAAGCAGCGCCTGTGTCCAACACCCAATAGTCCAGGGGGTGCAGCTCTGCTCCAACCTTAGCAGATGCGTCTCCTTGCTCCCCTTTGTCTCCCACATGGAAGAATTGGCCCGCGGTGCGCTCCTTCTTCTTCTCCGCACTGCCGTTGCCCTTCGGGTTGTTGTCGGACGAATCAGCAACCATGTTGGCGCCGTTTTTTTGGTTCCTCCGCGCGCCGCCATCCTGGTGACGATTCTGGGGGGTCCATCTATCGGGTTTCTTATAGCACAAAAACCAGGGGTGCCCTTCCTTCTCACAATACCAGCAATTCCCTTTCATTTTGCCACCAGCACCCGACTTGCCCCCACGTCCAGATTTCGCACCGCGACCCCAACCGGTACCTCCTTGTTGGTCGTTGGAGTCGTCGTCCTTCTTTGCACCGTGTCCAGCACCACCGAAGCCACGTCCTCTGCCACGTCGGCTCCCTTGCATCCCGTAGCCGCTGCTGCCGTCGTCTCCACCCCTCAGTTGGCGGCGACGGAAATCCTCCTCCAGAATCTTTGTCCGCACCCACTCGAGCGTCCACAAGCTCTGGTTCTGCGGCAGGCTCAATCCGCTCGTGAATTGAAGCCACGATTCCGGCAGCAGCGACAGCATCTTCAAGCACTTGGTCTGCTCCGGGTAGGTGATTCCCGCGATCGCCAGCTTCGCGTAGAGGTCGCGCATCTTGTCCAAGACAGGTTGCACCGGCTCTCCCTCGCTCAGGCGCAACACGGACAGCTCCCTCTCCATCATGAGCGTTGCGGCGACGGAGGTAGGCGCGTGCAGCTCCTTCAACACGGTCCACGCCTTCGGACCGCAATCAACCTCTGGCAGCAGGTGCATGACGTGGTGACGCTGGTTCAGCTCCAAACTCTGCGACATCAAGTAGTAGCCAGCCGAGGCGCGCTCGTCCCAATCTTCCTGAAGGGCGGGGTCACTCGGTCTAGGCTCCTCCCCAATCATTAGTTTCAGCAATCCAATCTGACGGAAGTAGAGTTGCATTTTCCAGGCCCAATCATCATAGCCCTCACCATTGAACTTCTCGACGGTGAAGTTTTTCAGCACCTCCTTGATCAGCGAGCCCTGGTTTGTTCGCGCTCCCCTTGGCGCCGAAACACCAGAATCTTGGCTGCCGCTACGATCTTGGGCTGAAGATTCACCAGCTCCCGCCGAGGTGTTGCCCGCCATAGCTACCTATAACGAGGATCACTATAACGCAGCTCTGATACCAGCTTGTTGGTGTAAGGGCCTAATAAACTCAAGCTATTATGACTTAATCAAACTTAAAACCTCTCCTCGAGGTGGGTAACCTCCAAGGGTCCCTGGGTGCCTGGCACAAGACCAGCCCCTATCCTCGGGTCCGAGTTTGTAGAGAGAGGAGTCAAGAAAGACTTAGCCAAAATAACAAGAGTACCTTGAACGTCGCGCAGCGTGCCGTGCAGACCGTCGATCGGATTAAGCTGAGAATTTGCTATATCGAAGCTCTCTCCAAGACTCAAAAATAAGCCAAGTTGCCTCGCGAAAAGTTCTGCCATTACGAAGTTATGGCTCGGACAGCGTTTGCCTAGAGTTAGAGTGCTAGCGTACTAGCGTTGACTCGGGTAGCATTCCGCCGTCGAACCGCGTAGAAACGAAATTCCAGCGAGGAAGAAATTCGCATGAATCAATTGACTATATTCAGGTACAAACAGAGAAGGAATTAAAAGTTCTAGCTAGCAAGGACCTTGGGAATCAACCTGGGAACAACCAGGGATGATCCCAAATAACTCCAAGCAACAGAACCAACCTGGCTGGACAAAACAGCAGGTGGTAGGTTGGAAAACAACCTCTGGTTCTGTTTTTCCAACCTGGGAAAACAACAACCAGGTTCAGGTTCTAAAAACAGAACCTGTTTTATCTTTGCCCAACCAGCCAAATGCTGGTTCTGCTGGTTTCCCCTGGCCTTGTAGCATGCAGATACAGACAAACAACATCCAACCTTCACCTAAATTGTACCCCTATAGTGCCTGCCTTGCTACACTATAGTCAACCAAACATAACAGTACAATTTCAAGTTGGATAGAACTGAATCTGCGCAATCAACTCAATCGAACTGCAAAGCTTCCATCTTGGGTTCCTTTGCGAGCTCGTCCTTTCTGCTTGCACTGTTCATAGCGCGTACAATGTTGTGCCGAAGCGCACATTACGCGAGTACCTGCAAATGCTCCAAGCGAAAATTGCGAAAGCAAACAAACACACAAACACAACATTTACACGCAAATGCACTCGCACACACATACTCGTACAAACAGACGGCAGGATGTCGTGCAAAGTGAATTTGCACCCAACAGAATTGGCCCGCGGTTCGCTCCTTCTTTTTCTCCGCACCTCCGTTGCTCTTCGGGTTGTTGTCGGACAAATCAGCGACCATGTTGGCGCCGTTTTTCTGGTTTCTCCGGGCGCCGCCATCCTGGTGACGATTCTGGGGGGTCCATCCATCGGGTTTCTTATAGCACAAAAACCAGGGGTGCCCTTCCTTCTCACAATACCAGCAACTCCCTTTCTTTTGGAAGGCGTTCTTCATGTCGAGCTGCATCACGTTCAGCTCGAGGATGGCAACGATGCAGAAGAAGATGCTCAGCATGACATTGCTGCTCACCGGCGCATACGTCTCGTCGTAGTCAGCGCCATACACCTGCGTGAAGCCCTTCACGACTAGCCTTCTCGCGCTCGACGGTGTCGTCGATGCGGTACTTCGTTGTCAAAACCCACCGATTCTTCATGATGTTCACCTCGGGCGGGCGTGTTGGTGTAAGGGCCTAATAAACTCAAGCTACTAAGACGCAATTCAAACTTAAACCTCTCCTCGGGGTCACCTCCAAGGGTCCCTGGGTGCCTGGTACAAGACCAGCCCCTATCCTCGGGTCCGAGTTTGTAGAGAGAGGGATAAGAAGAACGCAATCAAAATAGCGAGAGTACCTTGAACGTCGCGCAGCGTGCCGTGCAGACCGTCGATCGGATTAAGCTGAGAATTCTCTATATCGAAGCTCGCTCCAAGAGCTTAAAAATAAGCCAAGTTGCCTCGCGAAAAGTTCTGCCATTACGAAGTTATGGCTCGGACAGCGTTTGCCTAGCGTTGGAGTGCTAGCGTACTAGCGTTGACTCGGGTAGCATTCCGCCGTCGAACCGCGTAGAAACGAAATTCCAGTGAGGAAGGAATTCGCATGAATCAATTGACTATATTCAGGTACAAACAGAGAAGGAATAAATAGTTCTAGCTAGCAAGGACCTTGGGAATCAACCTGGGAACAACCAGGGATGATCCCAAATAATTCCAAGCAACAGAACCAACCTGGCTGGACAAAAAAGCAGGTGGTAGGTTGGAAAACAACCTCTGGTTCTGTTTTTCCAACCTGGGAAAACAACAACCAGGTTCAGGTTCTAAAAACAGAACCTGTTTTGTCTTTGCCCAACCAGCCAAATGTTGGTTTAAGGGCCTAATAAACTCAAGCTATTAGGACTTAATCAAACTTAAAACCTCTCCTCGGGGTCACCTCCAAGGGTCCCTGGGTGCCTGGTACAAGACCAGCCCCTATCCTCGGGTCCGAGTTTGTAGAGAGAGGGATCAAGAAGGACTTAGTCAAAACAGCAAGAGTACCTTGAACGTCGCGCAGCGTGCCGTGCAGACCGTCGGTCGGATTAAGCTGAGAATTCGCTATATCGAAGCTCGCTCCAAGAGCTTTAAAATGAGCCAAGTTGCCTCGCGAAAAGTTCTGCCATTACTAAGTTATGGCTCGGACAGCGTTTGCCTAGCGTTGGAGTGCTAGCATACTAGCGTTGACTCGGGTAGCATTCCGCCGTCGAATAGCGCAGAAACGAAATTCCAGCGAGGAAGGAATTCGCTTGAATCAATTTGACTATATTCAGGTACAAACAGAGAAGGATTAAATAGTTCTAGCTAGCAAGGACCTTGGGAATCAACCTGGGAACAACCAGGGATGATCCCAAATAATTCCAAGCAACAGAACCAACCTGGCTGGACAAAATAGCAGGTGGTAGGTTGGTAAACAACCTCTGGTTCTGTTTTTCCAACCTGGGAAAACAACAACCAGGTTCAGGTTCTAAAAACAGAACCTGTTTTGTCTTTGCCCAACCAGCCAAATGCTGGTTCCGCTGGTTTCCCCTGGCCTTGTAGCATGCAGATACAGACAAACAACATCCAACCTTCACCTAAAATGTACCCCTATAGTGCCTCCCCTGCTACACTATAGTTAACCAAACAAAACAGTACAATTCCGAGTTGGATAGAACTGAATCTGCGCAATCAACTCAACCGAACTGCAAAGCTTCCATCTTGGGTTCCTTTGCGAGCTCGTCCTTCCTGCTTGCACTGTTCATAGCGCATACAATGTTGTGCCGAAGCGCACATTGCGCGAGTACCTGCAAATGCATCAAGCGAAAAATGCGAAAGCAAACAAACACACGAACACACCATTCACACGCAAATGCATTCGCACACGCATACTCGTACAAACAGACGGCAGGATGTCGTGCAATGTGCATTTGCACCCAACAAAATGCTGGGACTGCTGGTTTTCCCTGGCCTTGTAGCATGCAGATACAGACAAACAACATCCAACCTTCACCTAAATTGTACCCCTATAGTGCCTGCCCTGCTACACTACAGTACAATTTCAAGTTGGATAGAACTGAATCTGCGCAATCAATTAAACCGAACTGCAAAGCTTCCATCTTGGGTTCCTTTGCGAGCTCGTCCTTTCTGCTTGCACTGTTCATAGCGCGTACAATGTTGTGCCGAAGCGCACATTGCGCGAGTACCTGCAAATGCTTCAAGCGAAAATTGCGAAAGCAAACAAACACACGAACACACCATTCATACGCAAATGCATTCGCATACGCATACTCGTACAAACAGACGGCAGGATGTCGTGCAAAGTGAATTTGCACCCAACACACTCCCCCTCAGCCTGCCGGCTGCATTCCCATCATTCCATACTAGTTCATGCTCATTCCACTCATGCGCACACAACGCCAATGAGGCTCATCCGCAAGCCTCTTGGTGAGAAAGTTTGCTGGCTGCTGGTGAGTCTTGATGTAGATCGGATTCACAGTCCCCCTCTTCACCTCCTTACGCAGCCAGTGCCACTTGATACGCATGTGCTTGTTCAGCCCATGAAGCACAGCGTTCCTGGCCATCCCAAGAGCCCCCTTGCTATCACAAAACAGTGGCGTAGCAACCTTCTGCTCCTGGCCAATCTCCTCTAACAGCCTCCTAAGCCAAATCACCTCCTTCACCCCATGGAACATTGCCATGTACTCTGATTCAACAGAGGAGAGTGCCGTCTCCGTCTGCTTCTTGGACCTCCAACTAACAGGTCCACCCCCAACTACGCAGATGTATCCTCCTTCTCAGAAGCCCAAGTAGCATCGGTAAAGCAAGTGAGAAAGAGCTTGCCTTCTCCAAGCCTCTCCCCCTTCTCTTTCAGCACCTCAACCCCTTTCTGCTTCATGTGTGCAGATGCGGAGTATTGAACTCCAATGCTTGGGTGAGAGTTCAAATACTTCACCACACGCTCAGCTGCATCCACCTGCTCCTCTGATGGATTCTGCACCACCCTGGCCAGCTGCCCAACCGAGAAAGAGATGTCGGGCCTCGTGTGAACCGCTGCATACAAGAGGCTGCCCACCAAGGACTGAAATTGCTGCTGCTCCTCGGCTTCAACCCCTTCATCCTCTGCAGCCTTCACAAGCTTGAACTCAGCTGGCAGGGGAGTTGCAACATTTCGCTCATTCTCAATCCCATACTTCTCCCCCAGCTCCTTGATGAACTTCTCCTGGTGCAGCTTCAACCACCTGTGATCCAGATCCCTCTCCACGTGCATCCCGAGGTAGTACTTTACCTCCCCAAGGTTCTTGCACTTGAAGTTCTCCATCAGCTGCTGCTGCACTTTCTGGATCTCCTTCATGCTGCTGCTGAAGAGAAGAATGTCGTCCACATAGACCAGAAACATCACCAGCTCCTCCCCCTCCCCCTTGAGAAAGAGGCTCTCATCACAGCTGCTGGTCCTGAACCCTATCTCCTCTAAAACAGCTGCCAACCTCTGGTACCAGCAGCGTGGCGCCTGCTTCAAGCCGTAGATTGACTTTTTCAGCTTGCACACCCTGCCCGTACCATCCTCATACCCAGGCGGCTGCGTCATGAACACCTCCTCCTCTAAAATCCCGTTGAGGAATGCCGTTGATATATCCATCTGGATAATGAATTTCCCACTAACGGCTGCATCTGCCAGCACGACACGGAGAGTAGGGGGTTTGGCAGTGGGAGCAAAGATCTCGTTGAAGTCCTGCTTCTCCTTCTGCATAAACCCCTTAGCCACCAGCCTACTCTTGTAGATTGTGACCTGCCCCTTGTCGTCGGTCTTGATCCTCAGCACCCACTTGCATTGTACCGCTTTCTTCCCCTCAGGCAGCACCACTAGTTCCCAAGTCCCATTCTCCAGCAGGCTCTGGTACTCAGCATCCCTAGAAGCCAGCCACTTGTCCCTATCTGGTCCAGCTAATGCCTCCTCCATGCTAGCTGGTTCCTCTGGTGCAGGGGCAAGAAAACAGTACGCAGGCTCATCCTCCTCATCCGGGTCATAGCCGTGCGGTAGAATCAGCAATGCCTCCTCGGTCCCTAGCTGTTGCTCTGCTGCATCAGCTCCTGCAGTCAGCTTCATTGTTGCCATGCGGGTGCGTCCTGGCCTAGAGACGGGTGTCTCCCATCCCTTCATTACAACACCCTTTGGCTTCCTCCTTTGTGGTAGCTTAGGCACCTTAGCTTTGCCTTGCTGCTGCTCTCCTCCCTCAGATTCAGCAGCTTCCCTGATGCTACCACTAGTCTCCACATCACCTCCTCCACCAGCAGGTGCCTCCTGCACCTTCTCTCCATCACCACCCTCTGCAGCTGCCTCCTCTCCCTCCTCCCGCACACTAGGAGTCAGGTCCAGCTGCATGGTGATCTGCTCCATCTCCTGTGATATCTTGGCCTCTGGCTGTTGCTTCCAGCCCCCATACATCAGGCCCTCAACAAACTTCACATCCCTGCTGTCAAACAACACACCCTTGCGTGGTTCCCACAGCAACCATCCCTTGCTCTCGGCAGCCAGCCCCAAATGCACACACCAGATTGCACTTGCCCCCAACTTACTGCGGTAGGTCTTGGGGACGTGGGCGACTGCCATGCAACCAAACACCCTTAGCATATCCACCGGCGGCTTCCTCCCAAGCCACCTCTCCAACGGCACCCACGAATCATCCCCAACCTTGGTGAGCACCCTGTTCCTAGCCACGGTAGCGTGCCGAACAGCATGGGGCCACATCGAGTTGCCCAGCCCAGATTCTATGAGCAGCGCCCTAGCTGTCTCTAGAATGGTCCGGTTCGCCCGTTCTGCTACACCGTTGGACTGTGGGGTGTAAGCCGTAGTCAGCTCCCTCTGAATGCCCTGCTTCTTGAGCCAAGCCGTCATCTCAGCTCCAAGGAACTCACCACCCCGGTCTGTCCTAATCCGCTTCACCATACACTCCGCTTGCTTCTCCACGAACGGCAGCCAATCGTCCCGAATCGTGGAGGCGGCGTGATCTTTCTGCTTCAGCGGATACGCCCACATTAGCCTGCTCCAGTCATCCACTATGGTTAGGAAATACCGCTCCCCCTTGTGCCCTTGCACCGGCAGCGGCCCCACCAAGTCCATGTGGACCAGCTCCAACGGCTTCTTGCTCCTGCCAGCCACACTATGGAAGGGGAAACGGGTTGTTGGTGTAAGGGCCTAATAAACTCAAGCTATTAGGACTTAATCAAACTTAAAACCTCTCCTCGGGGTCACCTCCAAGGGTCCCTGGGTGCCTGGTACAAGACCAGCCCCTATCCTCGGGTCCGAGTTTGTAGAGAGAGGGATCAAGAAGGACTTAGTCAAAACAGCAAGAGTACCTTGAACGTCGCGCAGCGTGCCGTGCAGACCGTCGATCGGATTAAGCTGAGAATTCGCTATATCGAAGCTCGCTCCAAGAGCTTTCAAATGAGCCAAGTTGCCTTGCGAAAAGTTCTGCCATTACTAAGTTATGGCTCGGACAGCGTTTGCCTAGCGTTGGAGTGCTAGCATACTAGCGTTGACTCGGGTAGCATTCCGCCGTCGAATAGCGCAGAAACGAAATTCCAGCGAGGAAGGAATTCGCTTGAATCAATTTGACTATATTCAGGTACAAACAGAGAAGGATTAAATAGTTCTAGTTAGCAAGGACCTTGGGAATCAACCTGGGAACAACCAGGGATGATCCCAAATAATTCCAAGCAACAGAACCAACCTGGCTGGACAAAATAGCAGGTGGTAGGTTGGTAAACAACCTCTGGTTCTGTTTTTCCAACCTGGGAAAACAACAACCAGGTTCAGGTTCTAAAAACAGAACCTGTTTTGTCTTTGCCCAACCAGCCAAATGCTGGTTCCGCTGGTTTCCCCTGGCCTTGTAGCATGCAGATACAGACAAACAACATCCAACCTTCACCTAAATTGTACCCCTATAGTGCCTTCCCTGCTACACTATAGTTAACCAAACAAAACAGTACAATTCCGAGTTGGATAGAACTGAATCTGCGCAATCAACTCAACCGAACTGCAAAGCTTCCATCTTGGGTTCCTTTGCGAGCTCGTCCTTCCTGCTTGCACTGTTCATAGCGCATACAATGTTGTGCCAAAGCGCACATTGCGCGAGTACCTGCAAATGCATCAAGCGAAAAATGCGAAAGCAAACAAACACACGAACACACCATTCACACGCAAATGCATTCGCACACGCATACTCGTACAAACAGACGGCAGGATGTCGTGCAATGTGCATTTGCACCCAACACACTCCCCCTCAGCCTGCCGGCTGCATCCCCGTCATTCCATGCTAGTTCATGCTCATTCCACTCATGCGCACACAACGCCAATGAGGCTCATCCGCAAGCCTCTTGGTGAGAAAGTCTGCTGGCTGCTGGTGAGTCTTGATGTAGATCGGATGCACCGTCCCCCTCTTCACCTCCTTACGCAGCCAGTGCCACTTGATACGCATGTGCTTGTTCAGCCCATGAAGCACAGCGTTTCTGGCCATCCCAAGAGCCCCCTTGCTATCACAAAACAGCGGCGTAGCAACTTTCTGCTCCTGGCCAATCTCCTCTAACAGCCTCCTCAGCCAAATTCTGGTACCAGCAGCGTGGCGCCTGCTTCAAGCCGTAGATGGACTTGTTGAGCTTGCACACCCTGCCCGTACCATCCTCATACCCAGGCGGCTGCGTCATGTACACATCCTCCTCTAAAATCCCATTCAGGAATGCCGTTGAAATATCCATCTGAATGATGAATTTCCCACTAACGGCTGCATCTGCCAACAAGACACGGAGGGTAGGGGGTTTGGCAGTGGGAGCAAAGATCTCGTTGAAGTCCTGCTTCTCCTTCTGCATAAACCCCTTCGCCACCAGCCTACTCTTGTAGATGGTGACCTGCCCCTTGTCATCGGTCTTGATCCTCAGCACCCACTTGCATTGTATCGCTTTCTTCCCATCAGGCAGCACCACCAGATCCCATGTCCTATTCTCCAGCAGACTCTGGTACTCAGCATCCCTAGAAGCCAGCCACTTGTCCCTATCTGGTCCAGCTAATGCCTCCTCCATGCTAGCTGGTTCCTCTGGTGCAGGGGCAAGAAAACAGTACGCAGGCTCATCCTCCTCATCCGGGTCATAGCCATGAGGTAGAATCAGCAATGCCTCTTCGGTCCCTAGCTGCTGCTCTGCTGCATCAGTTCCTGCAGTCAGCTTCTTAGTAGCCATACGGGTACGTCCTGGCCTGGAGACGGGTGTCTCCCATCCCTTCATAACGACACCCTTCGGCTTCTTAGTTTTTCCCTGCTGCTTCTCTCCTCCCTCGGGTCCAGCAGCTCCACTAGTGCTGCCGCCAGTTTCCACACCATTTTCTCCACCAGCAGATGCCTCCTGTACCTTCTCTCCATCACCATTTCCAGCAGCTGCCTCCTCTCCCTCCTCCCACACACTAGGAGTCAGGTCCAGCTGCATGGTGATCTGCTCCATCTGCTGGGACACCCTTGCCTCCGGCTGTTTCTCCCAGCTCCCATACATCATGCCCTCAATGAATTTCACATCCCTGCTGTCAAACAACACACCCTTGGATGGTTCCCACAGCAGCCATCCCTTGCTCTCAGCAGCCAGCCCCAAATGCACACACCAGATTGCACTCGCCCCCAACTTACTGCGGTAGGTCTTGGGGACGTGGGCGACTGCCATGCAACCGAACACCCTCAGCATGTCCACCGGCGGCTTCCTCCCAAGCCACCTCTCCAATGGCACCCACGAGTCATCCCCAACCTTGGTGAGCACCCTGTTCCTAGCGACAGTGGCGTGCCGGACAGCATGAGGCCACATAGAATTGCTCAGCCCAGATTCTATGAGCAGCGCCCTAGCTGTCTCCAGAATGGTCCGGTTTGCCCGTTCTGCTACACCATTGGACTGTGGGGTATAAGCCGTGGTCAGCTCTCTCTGGATGCCCTGCTTCTTGAGCCAGGCCGTCATTTCAGCTCCAAGGAACTCACCACCCCGGTCTGTCCTAATCCGCTTCACTACACACTCCGCCTGCTTCTCCACGAATGGCAGCCAATCGTCCCGTATCGTGGAGGCGGCGTGGTCCTTCTGCTTCAGCGGATACGCCCACATCAGCCTGCTCCAGTCATCCACAATTGTAAGAAAATACCGCTCCCCCTTGTGCCCTTGCACCGGCAGCGGCCCCACCAAGTCCATGTGGACCAGCTCCAAAGGCTTCTTGCTCCTGCCAGCCACACTATGGAAAGGGAAACGGGTGAACTTTGAAAGCAAACAGATTTCACAGTTGTCATCGGGTGGCTGTCCGTTCAGCTTCAGACCCTTAACGGCTCCATCCTTCTCCAGCTGCTTCAGCAAAGGCATTGCCACATGCCCTAAGCGCCGGTGTGCCGTTGCCCAATCTGTCTCCCCAGATCTGGCCGACACTTTCACACCAACCCCTCCAACGGCATTGCACTCCCCCTGGGATGCAGACCCCTCTCCAGCCTGCCTCCCGCCGTGCCACGCCAACGCCGGCAGCTGCCACATAGATCTGTACACGTCCTTGCTCTCGTGCAGATCCCAAAGCACCCGATTGCCCAGCTTCCCCTTATAAGTGCGTGCCCCATCCGTGTTGGTGTTCACCCCAGCCTTGCCAAGCTTACGGAGGGAGATAAGGTTGGCCTTCAGGTCGGGGACGAAGAGAACGTCGTGCAGCACCACCGGCTTGCCATCCGCTCCCTTAAACGCAGCTCGTCCCGCACCAGCCACCTTCAACATGTGTCCAGAGGCGGAGCACACTTCATTGATCGGTGCAGCTCGTACTTCGTCCAGCAGGTCCTTGCGCGGCGTCATCGTCCAAGCAGCGCCTGTGTCCAACACCCAATAGTTTAGGGGGTGCAGCTCTGCTCCAACTTTGGCAGAGGCGTCTCCTTGCTCCCCCTTGTCTCCTACATGGAAGAATTGGCCCGCGGTGCGCTCCTTCTTCTTCTCCGCACCGCCGTTGCCCTTCGGGTTGTTGTCGGACGAATCAGCGACCATGTTGGCGCCGTTTTTCTGGTTCCTCCGCGCGCCGCCATCCTGGTGACGATTCTGGGGGGTCCATCCATCGGGTTTCTTATAGCACAAAAACCAGGGGTGCCCTTCCTTCTCACAATACCAGCAACTCCCTTTCATTTTGCCACCAGCACCCGACTTGCCCCCACGTCCAGATTTCGCACCGCGACCCCAACCGGTACCTCCTTGTTGGTCGTTGGAGTCGTCGTCTTTCTTTGCACCGCGTCCAGCACCACCGAAGCCACGTCCTCTGCCACGTCGGCTCCCTTGCATCCCGTAGCCGCTGCTGCCGTCGTCTCCACCCCTCAGTTGGCGGCGACGGAAGTCCTCCTCCAGAATCTTCGTCCGCACCCACTCGAGCGTCCACAAGCTCTGGTTCTGCGGCAGGCTCAATCCGCTCGTAAATTGAAGCCACGATTCCGGCAGCAGCGAGAGCATCTTCAAGCACTTGGTCTGCTCCGGGTAGGTGATTCCCGCGGTCGCCAACTTCGCGTAGAGGTTGCGCATCTTGTCCAGGACTGGTTGCACCGGCTCTCCCTCGCTCAGGCGCAACGCGGACAGCTCCCTCTCCAGCATCAACGTTGCGACAACGGAGGTCGGGGCGTGCAGCTCCTTCAACACGGTCCACGCCTTCGGACCGCATTCAACCTCCGGCAGCAGGTGCATGACGTGGTGACGCTGGTTCAGCTCCAAACTCTGCGACATCAAATAGTAGCCAGCCGAGGAGCGCTCGTCCCAATCTTCCTGCAGCGTGGGGTCACTCGGTCTAGGCTCCTCCCCAATCATTAGTTTCAGCAAACCGATCTGACGGAAATATAATTGCATTTTCCAGGCCCAATCATCATAGCCCTCACCATTGAACTTCTCGACGGTGAAATTCTTCAGCACCTCCTTGACAAGCGAGCCCTGGTTTGTTCGCGCTCCCCTTGGCGCTGAAAGACCAGAATCTTGGCTGCCGCTACGATCTTGGGCTGAAGATTCACCAGCTCCCGCCGAGGTGTTGCCCGCCATAGCTACCTATAACGAGGATCACTATAACGCAGCTCTGATACCAGCTTGTTGGTGTAAGGGCCTAATAAACTCAAGCTATTAGGACTTAATCAAACTTAAAACCTCTCCTCGGGGTCACCTCCAAGGGTCCCTGGGTGCCTGGTACAAGACCAGCCCCTATCCTCGGGTCCGAGTTTGTAGAGAGAGGGATCAAGAAGGACTTAGTCAAAACAGCAAGAGTACCTTGAACGTCGCGCAGCGTGCCGTGCAGACCGTCGATCGGATTAAGCTGAGAATTCGCTATATCGAAGCTCGCTCCAAGAGCTTTAAAATGAGCCAAGTTGCCTTGCGAAAAGTTCTGCCATTACTAAGTTATGGCTCGGACAGCGTTTGCCTAGCGTTGGAGTGCTAGCATACTAGCGTTGACTCGGGTAGCATTCCGCCGTCGAATAGCGCAGAAACGAAATTCCAGCGAGGAAGGAATTCGCTTGAATCAATTTGACTATATTCAGGTACAAACAGAGAAGGATTAAATAGTTCTAGCTAGCAAGGACCTTGGGAATCAACCTGGGAACAACCAGGGATGATCCCAAATAATTCCAAGCAACAGAACCAACCTGGCTGGACAAAATAGCAGGTGGTAGGTTGGTAAACAACCTCTGGTTCTGTTTTTCCAACCTGGGAAAACAACAACCAGGTTCAGGTTCTAAAAACAGAACCTGTTTTGTCTTTGCCCAACCAGCCAAATGCTGGTTCCGCTGGTTTCCCCTGGCCTTGTAGCATGCAGATACAGACAAACAACATCCAACCTTCACCTAAATTGTACCCCTATAGTGCCTTCCCTGCTACACTATAGTTAACCAAACAAAACAGTACAATTCCGAGTTGGATAGAACTGAATCTGCGCAATCAACTCAACCGAACTGCAAAGCTTCCATCTTGGGTTCCTTTGCGAGCTCGTCCTTCCTGCTTGCACTGTTCATAGCGCATACAATGTTGTGCCAAAGCGCACATTGCGCGAGTACCTGCAAATGCATCAAGCGAAAAATGCGAAAGCAAACAAACACACGAACATTCCATTCACACGCAAATGCATTCGCACACGCATACTCGTACAAACAGACGGCAGGATGTCGTGCAATGTGCATTTGCACCCAACACGGGTGAACTTTGAAAGGAGGCAAATTTCACAGTTATCATCGGGTGGTTGTCCGTTCAGCTTCAAGCCCTTAACGGCTCCATCCTTCTCCAGCTGCTTCAGCAAAGGCATTGCCACATGCCCCAAACGTCGGTGTGCCGTTGCCCAATCCGTCTCCCCAGATCTGGCCGACACTTTCACACCAACTCCTCCAACGGCGTTGCACTCCCCCTGGGATGCAGACCCCTCTCCAGCCTGCCCCCCACCGTGCCACGCCAGCGCCGGCAGCTGCCACATAGATCTGTACACGTCCTGCTACATAGATCCCAAAGCACCCGATTGCCCAGCTTCCCCTTATAAGTGCGTGCCCCATCCGTGTTGGTGTTCACCCCAGCCTTGCCAAGCTTACGGAGGGAGATAAGGTTGGCCTTCAGGTCGGGGACGAGGAGAACGTCGTGCAGCACCACCGGCTTGCCATCCGCTCCCTTAAACGCAGCTCGTCCCGCACCAGCCACCTTCAACATGTGTCCAGAGGCGGAGCACACTTCATTGATGCGTACTTCATCCAGCAGGTCCTTGCGCGGCGTCATCGTCCAAGCAGCGCCTGTGTCCAACACCCAATAGTCCAGGGGGTGCAGCTCTGCTCCAACCTTAGCAGATGCGTCTCCTTGCTCCCCCTTGTCTCCCACATGGAAGAATTGGCCCGCGGTGCGCTCCTTCTTCTCCGCACCGCCGTTGCCCTTCGGGTTGTTGTTGGACGAATCAGCGACCATGTTCGCGCCGTTTTTCTGGTTCCTCCGCGCACCGCCATCCTGGTGACGATTCTGGGGGGTCCATCCATCGGGTTTCTTATAGCACAAAAACCAGGGGTGCCCTTCCTTCTCACAATACCAGCAATTCCCTTTCATTTTGCCACCAGCACCCGACTTGCCCCCACGTCCAGATTTCGCACCGCGGCCCCAACCGGTACCTTCTTGTTGGTCGTTGGAGTCGTCGTCCTTCTTTGCACCGCGTCCAGCACCACCGAAGCCACGTCCTCTGCCACGTCGGCTCCCTTGCATCCCGTACCCGCTGCTGCCGTCGTCTCCACCCCTCAGTTGGCGGCGACGGAAATCCTCCTCCAGAATCTTTGTCCGCACCCACTCGAGCGTCCACAAGCTCTGGTTCTGCGGCAGGCTCAATCCGCTCGTGAATTGAAGCCACGATTCCGGCAGCAGCGACAGCATCTTCAAGCACTTGGTCTGCTCCGAGTAGGTGATTCCCGCGATCGCCAGCTTCGCGTAGAGGTCGCGCATCTTGTCCAGGATAGACTGCACCGGCTCTCCCTCGCTCAGGCGCAACGCGGACAGCTCCCTCTCCATCATGAGCGTCGCAGCGACGGAGGTAGGCGCGTGCAGCTCCTTCAACACGGTCCACGCCTTCGGACCGCAATCAACCTCTGGCAGCAGGTGCATGACGTGGTGACGCTGGTTCAGCTCCAAACTCTGCGACATCAAGTAGTAGCCAGCCGAGGCGCGCTCGTCCCAATCTTCCTGAAGGGCGGGGTCACTCGGTCTAGGCTCCTCCCCAATCATTAGTTTCAGCAATCCAATCTGACGGAAGTAGAGTTGCATTTTCCAGGCCCAATCATCATAGCCCTCACCATTGAACTTCTCGACGGTGAAGTTTTTCAGCACCTCCTTGATCAGCGAGCCCTGGTTTGTTCGCGCTCCCCTTGGCGCCGAAACACAAGAATCTTGGCTGCTGCTACGATCTTGGGCTGAAGATTCACCAGCTCCCGCCGAGGTGTTGCCCGCCATAGCTATCTATAACGAGGATCACTATAACGCGGCTCTGATACCAGCTTGTTGGTGTAAGGGCCTAATAAACTCAAGCTACTAAGACGCAATTCAAACTTAAACCTCTCCTCGGGGTCACCTCCAAGGGTCCCTGGGTGCCTGGTACAAGACCAGCCCCTATCCTCGGGTCCGAGTTTGTAGAGAGAGGGATAAGAAGAACGCAATCAAAATAGCGAGAGTACCTTGAACGTCGCGCAGCGTGCCGTGCAGACCGTCGATCGGATTAAGCTGAGAATTCTCTATATCGAAGCTCGCTCCAAGAGCTTAAAAATAAGCCAAGTTGTCTCGCGAAAAGTTCTGCCATTACGAAGTTATGGCTCGGACAGCGTTTGCCTAGCGTTGGAGTGCTAGCGTACTAGCGTTGACTCGGGTAGCATTCCGCCGTCGAACCGCGTAGAAACGAAATTCCAGTGAGGAAGGAATTCGCATGAATCAATTGACTATATTCAGGTACAAACAGAGAAGGAATAAATAGTTCTAGCTAGCAAGGACCTTGGGAATCAACCTGGGAACAACCAGGGATGATCCCAAATAATTCCAAGCAACAGAACCAACCTGGCTGGACAAAACAGCAGGTGGTAGGTTGGAAAACAACCTCTGGTTCTGTTTTTCCAACCTGGGAAAACAACAACCAGGTTCAGGTTCTAAAAACAGAACCTGTTTTGTCTTTGCCCAACCAGCCAAATGCTGGTTCTGCTGGTTTCCCCTGGCCTTGTAGCATGCAGATACAGACAAAAAACATCCAACCTTCACCTAAATTGTACCCCTATAGTGCCTGCCCTGCTACACTATAGTCAACCAAACAAAACAGTACAATTTCAAGTTGGATAGAACTGAATCCGCGTGTCAATTAAACCGAACTGCAAAGCTTCCATCTTGGGTTCCTTTGCGAGCTCGTCCTTTCTGCTTGCACTGTTCATAGCGCGTACAATGTTGTGCCGAAGCGCACATTGCACGAGTACCTGCAAATGCTTCAAGCGAAAATTGCGAAAGCAAACAAACACACGAACACACCATTCATACGCAAATGCATTCGCATACGCATACTCGTACAAACAGACGGCAGGATGTCGTGCAAAGTGAATTTGCACCCAACAGGGCGCTCGACCAGCTCCCAGGTTCCCATGCTGATGAGGCTGCGGATCTCCTCCGCCATGGCGGCCTTCACCGCCTCGCCCTTCCAGCTCGCCAACGCCTCGTCGAGATATCCCAACGGTGCTCGGGGTCGGCGTGCATGTTGCGGTCGAGCTCCGGCAGGTCTTCATCCTCGTCGGCGTCGTCGTACAGCAGGTCGTCGTCCTCGTCGACCACGTCATACACCGTGGTGAAGGCAGCCGGGACGAAGAAGTTGGGTGGCCTACGAAGTCGGCCTGTGCGTTGTGGTCCAGGCTGAAACTCCTCGGCGGCCTCTCCATCGTCATCGGCTTCGCTGCCCACGTCGTCCCGCTGCACCTTGGTTGGCATACAGGCCGATTTCCCCTCTATGGTCGACTCTTCTGCCGTCTGCCTGGATGCCGACTGCTCCGCAGTCGGCTTCACCGCTGCCTGCTCCCCTGTCGGCTGTTGCCCTGTTGGTGACTGCTTCGCCAGCTTCACCCAAGTCGGCTGCATCTCCTCGACCTGCTCCTCCCCTATCAACGTCGACTTCATTCCCACGTCGACTTGCTGCCCGTCGACTTGCTGCTCGTCACGTCGGCCACCGACGATGATCTTGGCCGACGCCGAAGGCGATGTCCCACTACTCCCCTCATCGACGGAGGACGACACCGGAGGCAGCCCGCGCAGGTCGGCTACGAGGAGAGAGGCGGGTGTCGTAGGAGGAGGGGAAGGGAAAGGAGGACGGACGATATCGGTGTCCTCAGGAGCAAGCTCACCGACCTCTGCGAGCAGAGGCAGCGTCGCTGTCAAGGTGTCGGTTGGCGGGGTGGTCGGCGTCCGTCCTGACACCGGCCCGTGCTCCGACTTCCACACCTCCAGCGACATGTCCTCGTAGAACACCACGTCCGACGTGGTGACCACCCAGTTGTCGGCGATGTCGAGGAGCTCCCAGCCTTTGCTCTCCTCCGACACGCCGAGATGAAGGCCCCACTGGGCCTCGGCTTCAGCTTCCCACCATGCTACTGCTCGCGGACCGGGAACTGCGCCATGCAGCCCCACACGCGTGCCAGCGACAAGTCGGGCTTCTTCCCAGTGAGCAGCTGGAACGATGTAGTCCCCGGCGGCAGCGTAGACCTCTCAAAGCAGTTGCGGACCCAGACGGCCTACCGCAGAGCGACGTGCCACCAATGGTGCTGCACGCCCATATGCAGCAGCATCGTCCGCACCGACTCCACCACCGTCCTCATCTCCCTCTCCGCCATGCCGTTCTGCTGCGGGGTGTACGGGCAGGTCAGGTCGTGGACGATCCCCTTTCCGTTCACGATGTCGGTGAACTTCTTCCCGATGAATTCCCCTCCCCGGTCAGAGCGCCGCATCAACACCGACTTCTTTGTCTGTCGTTCAGCCTCCTCCAGCCACCACACGAACTCCTGCAGCGCATCCGACTTCTTGGCGACCGGCCTCACCCACACATAGCGGGTCTTGCGGTCCTTCAGCAGCAAGAAGTACAGGCTACTATCCTTGGCAGCCACCCGGAATGGCCCGCACAGGTCGATGTGCACGACGGCCAGCACGTCATCGGCGTCGGAGCCCTAGTCGGAGGAAGGTGTGCCGCGCCAACTTTCCGCCGACACACGAGACACACGGTGAGTCGGTGCCCGACGTCGACTTGAGGTCCAGCCCAGTGGCGACCTCGTCGACCTTGTCAACTCCGTATTTTGTCCATGCCGACGTGTGCAAGCCTCGCATGCAGCCTATCCGGCGTCTACTTCGTCGCCGAGACGATTGCTCGCAGGGCCACAACCTCCGTTGTGGTCGACGTCGACCTCGTAGAGCAGGGGCGCAGGTCGGTGCAGAGTACTCGCTCGGTGTAGGACGCCGGACCGAGGACGTCTTCCGCTGCCGAGATGAGCAACATCCCGTCGCCGTCCTCCTGCAGCTTCACGCCGCTCTCCTTCAGCTGGCTGAAAGCAGTTCCTTCAGCACACCCGGGACGAAAAGTACATCGGGGATGACACCTGCTTCCCGGCCTCCCCTTGCAGGGCGACAGTGCCGCGACCCTGGACGTCCTGCAGCGCCCCATTGAAGCCACGCACATGCTTCACGTCGCCGATCGGCCCCAAGTCGATTAAGGCATCCACCGTCCCCATCAGGTGGTGGGTGCAGCCGCTGTCGAGCAAGACCACCGCCGGATTAGCCTGCACAGCCACCGCCACCGCCCGGAAGTCTTCGTCAGCCTCCGGCGCCAGCGAGACGGTCGGCTCCACGACGTCGACCAGAGAGGACGACGCCGACTTGCCGTTTCGCCCCTTGCCGCCAGCAGAGGAGTCGGCGTCCTTCGCCGAAGTCGACGTGGTCGACTGCTTCTCCTTGCGCGGCTTGTTTCCTCCTCGACGAGGACGACGACTGCCAGACCTTCCGCGGCCACCATTGTCGTCGTCGTCTGAGTCACTGCGGTCGGGGCATTCGAAGGAGAGGTGGTCGGGGTCGCCAGCACTCTCGACGTCGACTTCTTCCTCCTCGACTTCCTCCTCCTCGACCGTTCTCCTTGGTCAACTTCTTCTTGCTGACTTCCTTGGCCGGCTTCCAGCCACTACTACCACCGCCACCAGACTGCCCGCGCTGCCCCGGTCGACCACCTTGCTTCGCCGGGGCGACGTAGTTCACCTGCGCCAAGAGCTCCTGGGACCGCTCAGCTTCCTGCATCGCCTCGTCCTGCAGGATGCAGGTTTACGCGTCCTCGTGTGCTTGGCGGCATCGACAACCGCTTCAGCAGGTTGTAGCTGCTCGGGAGTCCCTGCATGACGTGGGTGACGTACGACGCCATCGAATTCTCCGCGCCGGCCATCCTGATGGTGGCGAGAATTTGCCGAGCTCGGTTGCAATAGTCCGCCTCAGTCTCGTCGTCGCCCATACGCAGGTGCATCAGCTGCCCTTCAAGCTGGGCGATGAACAAGTCGTCGGTGACTTGGTAAGTCGACTCGATGAAGTGCCACGCCCGGTGGCCGGCGTCGAGGTGCTCCCGGGCAATTTGCACGCCCGGTGACAGCACCGCGATATGACCGTGAAGGTCAGCAGCTGCACGGCGCGAAACTCCGCACGTAAATCGGGATCCTCCGGCGTCGCCACGGTACCGCGAGCAAAGTTGATCAGCCCGGCCATCTCCAGCTGGGGCTCGATGGCTTCTTTCCAGGTCAGAATGTCGGGTTGACCGACCAGCACGGGAGTGACAAAGATCCTATCTGGCGTAAACTTGAAGTAGCCGTAGCTCGGTGCAATCCCGCCTGCTGTCACCTGGGTCGCCGACATCGGCGAAGATCCACTTCGTCGACCTCCGACGTCCTAATGCGAGGATCCTGCACCTGCCGACGATAGCGTCCCTCGCGCCTGAACGCCGCCGACTTCATCGGCGTGAATCACACCACGCTGCCTCGACGTGCCTCCCGCACTACTGCCGACTTGACCACCACCAACGTTGACGCCCACTTCGACGCCGCCTTTGTCGTTCACCGGTCGAGGACAGGCAGGCCGAGAAGGGTGCTCCGTCGCCCACATGGTGCGGAGTCCAGCCTCCACGACTGCCCAGGGTATTGCTCCGTACTCCTGGGCGTCATGGCGTCTCCTCGCGTCCTCCAGCCGTGCCTCCAGGGTGTCCACCACCCCTGCGTCACCTACGGCTCCTACCATAGTGACTACCGCACAGCTGCCTGTTGGGTGCATATTCACTTTGCACGACATCATGCCGTCTGTTTGTACGAGTATGCGTGTGCGAATGCATTTGCGTGTGAATGGTGTGTTCGTGTGTTTGTTTGCTTTCGCAATTTTCGCTTGAAGCATTTGCAGGTACTCGCGCAATGTGCGCTTCGGCACAACATTGTACGCGCTATGAACAGTGCAAGCAGAAAGGACGAGCTCGCAAAGGAACCCAAGATGGAAGCTTTGCAGTTCGGTTGAGTTGATTGCGCAGATTCAGTTCTATCCAACTCGAAATTGTACTGTTATGTTTGGTTGACTATAGTGTAGCAAGGCAGGCACTATAGGGGTACAATTTAGGTAAAGGTTGGATGTTGTTTGTCTGTATCTGCATGCTACAAGGCCAGGGGAAACCAGCAGAACCAGCATTTTGTTGGTGTAAGGGCCTAATAAACTCAAGCTATTAGGACTTAATCAAACTTAAAACCTCTCCTCGGGGTCACCTCCAAGGGTCCCTGGGTGCCTGGTACAAGACCAGCCCCTATCCTCGGGTCCGAGTTTGTAGAGAGAGGGATCAAGAAGGACTTAGTCAAAACAGCAAGAGTACCTTGAACGTCGCGCAGCGTGCCGTGCAGACCGTCGATCGGATTAAGCTGAGAATTCGCTATATCGAAGCTCGCTCCAAGAGCTTTAAAATGAGCCAAGTTGCCTCGCGAAAAGTTCTGCCATTACGAAGTTATGGCTCAGACGGTGTTTGCCTAGCGTTGGAGTGCTAGCATACTAGCGTTGACTCGGGTAGCATTCCGCCGTCGAATAGCGCAGAAACGAAATTCCAGCGAGGAAGGAATTCGCTTGAATCAATTTTTACTATATTCAGGTACAAACAGAGAAGGATTAAATAGTTCTAGCTAGCAAGGACCTTGGGAATCAACCTGGGAACAACCAGGGATGATCCCAAATAATTCCAAGCAACAGAACCAACCTGGCTGGACAAAATAGCAGGTGGTAGGTTGGTAAACAACCTCTGGTTCTGTTTTTCCAACCTGGGAAAACAACAACCAGGTTCAGGTTCTAAAAACAGAACCTGTTTTGTCTTTGCCCAACCAGCCAAATGCTGGTTCTGCTGGTTTCCCCTGGCCTTGTAGCATGCAGATACAGACAAACAACATCCAACCTTCACCTAAATTGTACCCCTATAGTGCCTGCCCTGCTACACTATAGTTAACCAAACAAAACAGTACAATTTCGAGTTGGATAGAACTGAATCTGCGCAATCAACTCAACCGAACTGCAAAGCTTCCATCTTGGGTTCCTTTGCGAGCTCGTCCTTTCTGCTTGCACTGTTCATAGCGCGTACAATGTTGTGCCGAAGCGCACATTGCGCGAGTACCTGCAAATGCATCAAGCGAAAAAATGCGAAAGCAAACAAACACACGAACACACCATTCACACGCAAATGCATTCGCACACGCATACTCGTACAAACAGACGGCAGGATGTCGTGCAATGTGCATTTGCACCCAACACACTCCCCCTCAGCCTGCCGGCTGCATCCCCGTCATTCCATGCTAGTTCATGCTCATTCCACTCATGCGCACACAACGCCAATGAGGCTCATCCGCAAGCCTCTTGGTGAGAAAGTCTGCTGGCTGCTGGTGAGTCTTGATGTAGATCGGATGCACCGTCCCCCTCTTCACCTCCTTACGCAGCCAGTGCCACTTGATACGCATGTGCTTGTTCAGCCCATGAAGCACAGCGTTTCTGGCCATCCCAAGAGCCCCCTTGCTATCACAAAACAGCGGCGTAGCAACTTTCTGCTCCTGGCCAATCTCCTCTAACAGCCTCCTCAGCCAAATCACCTCCTTCACCCCATGGAACATCGCCATGTACTCTGATTCTACGGAAGAGAGTGCCGTCTCCGTCTGCTTCTTGGACCTCCAACTAACAGGTCCTCCCCCAACTATGCAGATGTATCCTCCCACAGATGAGGAATCCTCCTTCTCAGAAGCCCATGTAGCATCGGTAAAGCAAGTGAGAAATAGCTTGCCTTCTCCAAGCCTCTCCCCCTTCTCTTTCAGCACCTCCACCCCTTTCTGCTTCACCTGTGCAGATGCGGAGTATTGAACTCCAATGCTTGGGTGAGAGTTCAGGTACTTCACCACACGCTCAGCTGCATCCACCTGCTCCTCTGATGGATTCTGCACCACCCTAGCCAGCTGCCCAACCGAGAAAGAGATGTCGGGCCTCGTGTGAACTGCTGCGTACAAGAGGCTGCCCACCAAGGACTGAAATTGCTGCTGCTCTTCAGCTTCAACCCCTTCATCCTCTGCAGCCTTCACAAGCTTGAATTCTGCTGGCAGGGGAGTTGCAACCTTGCGCTCATTCTCAATCCCATACTTCTCCCCCAGCTCCTTGATGAACTTCTCCTGGTGCAGCTTCAACCACCTGTGATCTGGATCCCTCTCCACGTGCATCCCGAGGTAGTACTTTACCTCCCCAAGGTTCTTGCACTTGAAGTTTTCCATCAGTTGCTGCTGCACTTTCTGGATCTCCTTCATGCTGCTGCTGAAGAGAAGAATGTCGTCCACATAGACCAGAAACAGCACCAGCTTCTCCCCCTCGCCCTTGAGAAAGAGGCTCTCATCACAGCTGCTGGTCCTGAATCCCATCTCCTCTAAAACAGCTGCCAACTTCTGGTACCAGCAGCGTGGCGCCTGCTTCAAGCCGTAGATGGACTTGTTGAGCTTGCACACCCTGCCCGTACCATCCTCATACCCAGGCGGCTGCGTCATGTACACATCCTCCTCTAAAATCCCATTCAGGAATGCCGTTGAAATATCCATCTGAATGATGAATTTCCCACTAACAGCTGCATCTGCCAACAAGACACGGAGGGTAGGGGGTTTGGCAGTGGGAGCAAAGATCTCGTTGAAGTCCTGCTTCTCCTTCTGCATAAACCCCTTCGCCACCAGCCTACTCTTGTAGATGGTGACCTGCCCCTTGTCATCGGTCTTGATCCTCAGCACCCACTTGCATTGTATCGCTTTCTTCCCATCAGGCAGCACCACCAGATCCCATGTCCTATTCTCCAGCAGACTCTGGTACTCAGCATCCCTAGAAGCCAGCCACTTGTCCCTATCTGGTCCAGCTAATGCCTCCTCCATGCTAGCTGGTTCCTCTGGTGCAGGGGCAAGAAAACAGTACGCAGGCTCATCCTCCTCATCCGGGTCATAGCCATGAGGTAGAATCAGCAATGCCTCTTCGGTCCCTAGCTGCTGCTCTGCTGCATCAGTTCCTGCAGTCAGCTTCTTAGTAGCCATACGGGTACGTCCTGGCCTGGAGACGGGTGTCTCCCATCCCTTCATAACGACACCCTTCGGCTTCTTAGTTTTTCCCTGCTGCTTCTCTCCTCCCTCGGGTCCAGCAGCTCCACTAGTGCTGCCGCCAGTTTCCACACCATTTTCTCCACCAGCAGATGCCTCCTGTACCTTCTCTCCATCACCATTTCCAGCAGCTGCCTCCTCTCCCTCCTCCCACACACTAGGAGTCAGGTCTAGCTGCATGGTGATCTGCTCCATCTGCTGGGACACCCTTGCCTCCGGCTGTTTCTCCCAGCTCCCATACATCATGGCCTCAATGAATTTCACATCCCTGCTGTCAAACAACACACCCTTGGATGGTTCCCACAGCAGCCATCCCTTGCTCTCAGCAGCCAGCCCCAAATGCACACACCAGATTGCACTCGCCCCCAACTTACTGCGGTAGGTCTTGGGGACGTGGGCGACTGCCATGCAGCCAAACACCCTCAGCATATCCACCGGCGGCTTCCTCCCAAGCCACCTCTCCAACGGCACCCACGAGTCATCCCCAACCTTGGTGAGCACCCTGTTCCTAGCGACAGTGGCGTGCCGGACAGCATGAGGCCACATAGAATTGCTCAGCCCAGATTCTATGAGCAGCGCCCTAGCTGTCTCCAGAATGGTCCGGTTTGCCCGTTCTGCTACACCATTGGACTGTGGGGTATAAGCCGTGGTCAGCTTTCTCTGGATGCCCTGCTTCTTGAGCCAGGCCGTCATTTCAGCTCCAAGGAACTCACCACCCCGGTCTGTCCTAATCCGCTTCACTACACACTCCGCCTGCTTCTCCACGAATGGCAGCCAATCGTCCCGTATCGTGGAGGCGGCGTGGTCCTTCTGCTTCAGCGGATACGCCCACATCAGCCTGCTCCAGTCATCCACAATTGTAAGAAAATACCGCTCCCCCTTGTGCCCTTGCACCGGCAGCGGCCCCACCAAGTCCATGTGGACCAGCTCCAAAGGCTTCTTGCTCCTGCCAGCCACACTATGGAAAGGGAAACGGGTGAACTTTGAAAGCAAACAGATTTCACAGTTGTCATCGGGTGGCTGTCCGTTCAGCTTCAGACCTTTAACGGCTCCATCCTTCTCCAGCTGCTTCAGCAAAGGCATTGCCACATGCCCTAAGCGCCGGTGTGCCGTTGCCCAATCTGTCTCCCCAGATCTGGCCGACACTTTCACACCAACCCCTCCAACGGCATTGCACTCCCCCTGGGATGCAGACCCCTCTCCAGCCTGCCCCCCACCATGCCACGCCAGGGCCGGCAGCTGCCACATAGATCTGTACACGTCCTTGCTCTCGTGCAGATCCCAAAGCACCCGATTGCCCAGCTTCCCCTTATAAGTGCGTGCCCCATCCGTGTTGGTGTTCACCCCAGCCTTGCCAAGCTTACGGAGGGAGATAAGGTTGGCCTTCAGGTCGGGGACGAAGAGAACGTCGTGCAGCACCACCGGCTTGCCATCCGCTCCCTTAAACGCAGCTCGTCCCACACCAGCCACCTTCAACATGTGTCCAGAGGCGGAGCACACTTCATTGATCGGTGCAGCTCGTACTTCGTCCAGCAGGTCCTTGCGCGGCGTCATCGTCCAAGCAGCGCCTGTGTCCAACACCCAATAGTCTAGGGGGTGCAGCTCTGCTCCAACTTTGGCAGAGGCGTCTCCTTGCTCCCCCTTGTCTCCCACATGGAAGAATTGGCCCGCGGTGCGCTCCTTCTTCTTCTCCGCACCGCCGTTGCCCTTCGGGTTGTTGTCGGACGAATCAGCGACCATGTTGGCGCCGTTTTTCTGGTTCCTCCGCGCGCCGCCATCCTGGTGACGATTCTGGGGGGTCCATCCATCGGGTTTCTTATAGCACAAAAACCAGGGGTGCCCTTCCTTCTCACAATACCAGCAACTCCCTTTCATTTTGCCACCAGCACCCGACTTGCCCCCACGTCCAGATTTCGCACCGCGACCCCAACCGGTACCTCCTTGTTGGTCGTTGGAGTCGTCGTCTTTCTTTGCACCGCGTCCAGCACCACCGAAGCCACGTCCTCTGCCACGTCGGCTCCCTTGCATCCCGTAGCCGCTGCTGCCGTCGTCTCCACCCCTCAGTTGGCGGCGACGGAAGTCCTCCTCCAGAATCTTCGTCCGCACCCACTCGAGCGTCCACAAGCTCTGGTTCTGCGGCAGGCTCAATCCGCTCGTAAATTGAAGCCACGATTCTGGCAGCAGCGAGAGCATCTTCAAGCACTTGGTCTGCTCCGGATAGGTGATTCCCGTGGTCGCCAACTTCGCGTAGAGGTCGCGCATCTTGTCCAGGACTGGTTGCACCGGCTCTCCCTCGCTCAGGCGCAACGCGGACAGCTCCCTCTCCAGCATCAACGTTGCGACAACGGAGGTCGGGGCGTGCAGCTCCTTCAACACAGTCCACGCCTTCGGACCGCATTCAACCTCCGGCAGCAGGTGCATGACGTGGTGACGCTGGTTCAGCTCCAAACTCTGCGACATCAAATAGTAGCCAGCCGAGGAGCGCTCGTCCCAATCTTCCTGCAGCGTGGGGTCACTCAACCTAGGCTCCTCCCCAATCATTAGTTTCAGCAAACCGATCTGACGGAAATATAATTGCATTTTCCAGGCCCAATCATCATAGCCCTCACCATTGAACTTCTCGACGGTGAAATTCTTCAGCACCTCCTTGACAAGCGAGCCCTGGTTTGTTCGCGCTCCCCTTGGCGCTGAAAGACCAGAATCTTGGCTGCCGCTACGATCTTGGGCTGAAGATTCACCAGCTCCCGCCGAGGTGTTGCCCGCCATAGCTACCTATAACGAGGATTACTATAACGCGGCTCTGATACCAGCTTGTTGGTGTAAGGGCCTAATAAACTTAAGCTATTAGGACTTAATCAAACTTAAAACCTCTCCTCGGGGTCACCTCCAAGGGTCCCTGGGTGCCTGGTACAAGACCAGCCCCTATCCTCGGGTCCGAGTTTGTAGAGAGAGGGATCAAGAAGGACTTAGTCAAAACAGCAAGAGTACCTTGAACGTCGCGCAGCGTGCCGTGCAGACCGTCGATCGGATTAAGCTGAGAATTCGCTATATCGAAGCTCGCTCCAAGAGCTTTAAAATGAGCCAAGTTGCCTCGCGAAAAGTTCTGCCATTACGAAGTTATGGCTCAGACGGTGTTTGCCTAGCGTTGGAGTGCTAGCATACTAGCGTTGACTCGGGTAGCATTCCGCCGTCGAATAGCGCAGAAACGAAATTCCAGCGAGGAAGGAATTCGCTTGAATCAATTTTTACTATATTCAGGTACAAACAGAGAAGGATTAAATAGTTCTAGCTAGCAAGGACCTTGGGAATCAACCTGGGAACAACCAGGGATGATCCCAAATAATTCCAAGCAACAGAACCAACCTGGCTGGACAAAATAGCAGGTGGTAGGTTGGTAAACAACCTCTGGTTCTGTTTTTCCAACCTGGGAAAACAACAACCATGTTCAGGTTCTAAAAACAGAACCTGTTTTGTCTTTGCCCAACCAGCCAAATGCTGGTTCCGCTGGTTTCCCCTGGCCTTGTAGCATGCAGATACAGACAAACAACATCCAACCTTCACCTAAATTGTACCCCTATAGTGCCTGCCCTGCTACACTATAGTTAACCAAACAAAACAGTACAATTTCGAGTTGGATAGAACTGAATCTGCGCAATCAACTCAACCGAACTGCAAAGCTTCCATCTTGGGTTCCTTTGCGAGCTCGTCCTTTCTGCTTGCACTGTTCATAGCGCGTACAATGTTGTGCCGAAGCGCACATTGCGCGAGTACCTGCAAATGCATCAAGCGAAAAAATGCGAAAGCAAACAAACACACGAACACACCATTCACACGCAAATGCATTCGCACACGCATACTCGTACAAACAGACGGCAGGATGTCGTGCAATGTGCATTTGCACCCAACACATTTGGCTGGTTGGGCAAAGACAAAAACAGGTTCTGTTTTTAGAACCTGAACCTGGTTGTTGTTTTCCCAGGTTGGAAAAACAGAACCAGAGGTTGTTTTACCAACCTACCACCTGCTGTTTTGTCCAGCCAGGTTGGTTCTGTTGCTTTGAATTATTTGGGATCATCCCTGGTTGTTCCCAGGTTGATTCCCAAGGTCCTTGCTAGCTAGAACTTTTTATTCCTTCTCTGTTTGTACCTGAATATAGTCAATTAATTCATGCGAATTTCTTCCTTGCTGGAATTTCGTTTCTACGCGGTTCGACGGCGGAATGCTACCCGAGTCAACGCTAGTACGCTAGCACTCTAACGCTAGGCAAACGCTGTCCGAGCCATAACTTCGTAATGGCAGAACTTTTCGCGAGGCAACTTGGCTTATTTTTGAGTCTTGGAGAGAGCTTCGATATAGCAAATTCTCAGCTTAATCCGATCGACGGTCTGCACGGCACGCTGCACGACGTTCAAGGTACTCTTGTTATTTTGGCTAAGTCTTTCTTGACTCCTCTCTCTACAAACTCGGACCCGAGGATAGAGGCTGGTCTTGTGCCAGGCACCCAGGGACCCTTGGAGGTGACCCCGAAGAGAGGTTTTAAGTTTGATTAAGTCCTAATAGCTTGAGTTTATTAGGCCCTTACACCACACTGCCGACCTACAACCGCGAATTAGGTAAGTAATGTCTACGTCGATCTGATGGAAAGGTAAGTCGTGTGCCATCCACGCTCACCGCACCATGCGGAGATAACTACTACAATGGGAACTAGATTACGGGCTAGGCATGGGTGCTCGTGTGACCTTTGCATTCATCCACTTAGTCGTTTACTCGTGCTTGCACTACTTGCTGGTTCACAGGGAAAGTTGGCAAGAGTTTCACTAGCAAAAGTTTACAACAATGGTACACAGAAGTTGGAAAGACTAGACTACATCAGAGCTAGCATGCAAGCAAGTCTACTGCCAGCGCAGCATGGTCGACCGCGTGCCAGCACGACTTGGTCGACCACGCTCCAGCAGTGCAGAGTCGCGGCTTGCCAATGCTGCAAGTCGACGGCGTGCCAACGTAGCAGGTAGACGGCATGCCAACAATGCTCTCGCAGGACAGCAGCGCACCCGGTTTGCAGGTGCCTGCAGATGATTGGCGTGCAGTGCCTCGTCACTTGCACAGTGTATACAGTCAACTTCGTGCTGACGTCGACCTCGGGATACCACCACCAAGGTCGGTCTCGCCAAAACCGTTGGTTTAAGGGCCTAATAATCTCAAGCTATTAGGATTTAATCAAACTTAATACCTCTCCTCGGGGTCACCTCCAAGGGTCCTTGGGTGCCTGGTACAAAACCAGCCCCTATCCTCGGGTCCGAGTTTGTAGAGAGAGGAACCAGGAATCACTTAGCCAAAATAGCGAGAGTACCTTGAACGTTGCGCAGCGTGCCGTGCAGACCGTCGATCGGATTAAGCTGAGAATTCTCTATATCGAAGCTCGCTCCAAGAGCTTTAAAATAAGCCAAGTTGCCTCGCGAAAAGTTCTGCCATTACAAAGTTATGGCTCGGACAGCGTTTGCCTAGCGTTAGAGTGCTAGCGTACTAGCGTTGACTCGGGTAGCATTACGCCGTCGAACCGCGTAGAAACGAAATTCCAGCAAGGAAGGAATCCGCATAAATCAATTGACTATATCCAGGTACAAACAGAGAAGGAATAAATAGCTCTAGCTAGCAAGGACCTTGGGAATCAACCTGGGAACAACCAGGGATGATCCCAAATAACTCCAAGCAACAGAACCAACCTGGCTGGACAAAATGGCAGGTGGTAGGTTGGTAAACAACCTCTGGTTCTGTTTTTCCAACCTGGGAAAACAACAACCAGGTTCAGGTTTTAAAAACAGAACCTGTTTTGTCTTTGCCCAACCAGCCAAATGCTGGTTCTGCTGGTTTCCCCTGGCCTTGTAGCATGCAGATACAGACAAACAACATCCAACCTTTACCTAAATTGTACCCCTATAGTGCCTGCCCTGCTACACTATAGTCAACCAAACATAACAGTACAATTTTGAGTTGGATAGAACTGAATCTGCGCAATCAACTCAACCAAACTGCAAAGCTTCCATCTTGGGTTTCTTTGCGAGCTCGTCCTTTCTGCTTGCGATGTTCACAGCGCGTACAATGTTGTGCCGAAGCGCACACTGCGCGAGTACCTGCAAATGCTTCAAGCGAAAATTGCGAAAGCAAACAAACACACGAACACACCATTCACACGCAAATGCATTCGCACACGCATACTCATACAAACAGACGGCAGGATGTCGTGCAATGTGACCAACACACTCCCCCTCAGCCTGCCGGCTGCATTCCCATCATTCCATGCTAGTTCATGCTCATTCCACTCATGCGCACACAACGCCAATGAGGCTCATCCGCAAGCCTCTTGGTGAGAAAGTCTGCTGGCTGCTGGTGAGTCTTGATGTAGATCGGATTCACCGTCCCCCTCTTCACCTCCTTACGCAGCCAGTGCCACTTGATACGCATGTGTTTGTTCAGCCCATGAAGCACAGCGTTCCTGGCCATCTTAAGAGCACCCTTGCTATCACAAAACAGCGGCGTAGCAACCTTCTGCTTCTGGCCAATCTCCTCTAACAGCCTCCTCAGCCAAATTACCTCCTTCACCCCATGGAACATCGCCATGTACTCTGATTCCACGGAAGAGAGTGCCGTCTCCGTCTGCTTCTTGGACCTCCAACTAACAGGTCCACCCCCAACTACGCAGATGTATCCTCCCACAGATGAGGAATCCTCCTTTTCAGAAGCCCAAGTAGCGTCGGTAAAGCAAGTAAGAAAGAGCTTGCCTTCTCCAAGCCGCTCCCCCTTCTCTTTCAGCACCTCAACCCCTTTCTGCTTCACCTGTGCAGATGCGGAGTATTGAACTCCAATGCTTGGGTGAGAGTTCAAATACTTCACCACACGCTCAGCTGCATCCACCTGCTCCTCTGATGGATTCTGCACCACCCTAGCTAGCTGCCCAACCGAGAAAGAGATGTCAGGCCTCGTGTGAACCGCTGCATATAAGAGGCTGCCCACCAAGGACTGAAATTGCTGCTGCTCCTTGGCTTCAACCCCTTCATCCTCTGCAGCCTTCACAAGCTTGAATTCTGCTGGCAGGGGAGTTGCAACCTTGCGCTCATTCTCAATCCCAAAATTCTCCCCCAGCTCCTTGATAAACTTCTCCTGGTGCAGCTTCAACCACCTGTGATCCAGATCCCTCTCCACATGCATCCCGAGGTAGTACTTTACCTCCCCAAGGTTCTTGCACTTGAAGTTCTCCATCAGCTGCTGCTGCACTTTCTGGATCTCCTTCATGCTGCTGCTAAAGAGAAGAATGTCGTCCACGTAGACCAGAAACAGCACCAGCTTCTCCCCCTCCCCCTTGAGAAAGAGGCTCTCATCACAGCTGCTGGTCCTGAATCCTATCTCCTCTAAAACAGCTGCCAACTTCTGATACCAGCAGCGTGGCGCCTGCTTCAAGCCGTAGATGGATTTTTTCAGCTTGCACACCCTGCCCGTACCATCCTCATACCCAGGCGGTTGCGTCATGAACACCTCCTCCTCTAAAATCCCGTTGAGGAATGCCGTTGATATATCCATCTGGATAATGAATTTCCCACTAACGGCTGCATCTGCCAACAAGAGACAGGGTAAAAAAAAAGAAAATTAAGACGTGACAACAAATCACGCCAAATCGATGTTGCCTACGATGTAGTGGAAGTGGGTCTCCAAGATGTCCACCCACCGCACTTTTCGTCGTGAAAGTGTCGGCTGCGACTTCAGGTATTTGAGGCTGCAGTGGTCAGTGTAAACTGTAGTCTTGGCTCCCTCTAAGTAACACCTCCACGCCTTGAAGGCTGTGACTATCGCTAAGGCTTCCTTGTCATGGATGGGGTAGTTCAGTTCTGCTCCGTGCAGTTTGCTCAGTAGGCGATGGGCTGCAAACCACGTCCGTGATCCTGCATCAGTACTGCTCCGACTGCTTGGTCACTAGCGTCTGCTTCCACCACGTAGTCCTTGTCTGGGTCCGGTAGGATGAGTACTGGCGTTCTAGTCAGTGCTGTCTGTAGCTGCTCCATGGCTTGCTGTTGAGGAGTATCCCATTTGTAGGGCGTATCCTTTTTCAGTAGGTTGGTCAGTGGCGCTGCTATCTTAGCGTACTACGGCACGAACCTGTTGTAGTAGTTGGCGAAGCCTAGGAACCGCTACAACCCCTTCACGTTCTCTGGAACTTTCCACTTCTTGACGGCTTCGGACTTCCGCGGGTCCCCGTATACGCTCTCCGCACTCACCATGTGCCCGAGAAACTGCACCTTCTTCAGGGCGAAGTCGCTCTTCGACAGGTTCGGAAGACCGCAGGGTCTCGAAGACTTTCCCGCAGATGCTCCACGTGCCCCTTCACGGTCTTAGAGTAGATTAGTATGTCGTCCAGGTACACCACCACGCACTCGTCCAGCAGGGGCCGTAGGATGTGGTTCATCTCTGCCTTGAACGGCGCTGATGTGTTGCAGAGTCCGAACGGCATCACTAAGTACTCGTAGGAGCCGTATCTGGTACGGAACGCCATCTTGTGGATCGAGTTGTCCACGTAGCCGACCAACTCCAGTGACTCTGGCCCACCGCCGAACTCCAGGGCGGTGTCACGCGTGTTGGCGAGGTAGGCGAGGCAGCGGTCGACCTCGCGCCAATGCTGGTCGCTCCTCACCGTGAGGCCGCTCCCCAGCTTGCTGCAGGCGAAGGCGATGTCCGGCCTTGTCGTCGTCGCCGCGAACTGCAGCGAGCCGACCTTCTGCCGGTACTCCTCTTCCTGGCGTTCCTGCGCCTCCTCGTCGTCGAAGGTGAGCTCGGCGTAGGCGTCGACCGAGACCGGCGTCTTCGGGGTGCGCCCAGTCTGCTCCTCGTCGATGAAACGCCTACGCAGCTTGTCGGCGTAGCCCTGCTGGTGCAGCCACAGCTTCCCCGCCGACCTGTCGCGCACGATCTCCAGCCCGAGGTACTTCTGCACCGGCGAGATCTCGCGCAGCTCGAAGGCGGCTTCCAGCAGCTCCCTCAGCTCCTTCAGCATCGCGGCTCTGCTACTGGCGGCCAGCAGGTCGTCCACGTAGACCAGCACCCAGCAGGCCACTCCGTCGTCGCCGACCTTGAAGTACAGAGCCTCGTCGACCTGGCTCTTCTTCCACCCGGCGCCGACCAGCACGTCGTTGAGCGCCAAGTACTACAATAGCGGCGACTGCTTCAGCCCGTACAGGCTCTTCAGCAGCTTGCACACCCGGCCGGTTCCGTCGTTGAAGTAGTCCGGCTGCGCCATGTACAACACCCGGTCGAGCTTGCTCTGCAGGAAGGCATTCTTCATGTCGAGCTGCATCAGGTTGAGGTTGAGCACGGCGACGATGCTGAGGAAGATCCTCAGCGTGACGTAGCTGCCCACCGGCGCGAACGTCTCGTCGTAGTCAGCGCCGTACACCTGCGTGAAGCCCTTCACGACCAGCCGTGCCTTCTCACGCTCGACGGTGTCGTTGATGTTGTACTTCGTCGTCAGCACCCACCGGTTCTTCATGACGTTCAGCGTTCGACCAGCTCCCATGTGCCCATGGCGAGGAGTATGCGGATCTCCTCCTCCATGGCGGCCTTCACCGCCGGGCCCTTCCAGCTTGCCAACGCCTCCTTCACCGTCATCGTCGCGATGTCCCAGCGGTGCTCGGGGTCGGCGTGCATGTTGTTGGGTGCAAATTTACATTGCACGACATCCTGCCGTCTGTTTGTACGAGTATGCGTGTGCGAATGCATTTGGGTGTGAATGGAATGTTCGTGTGTTTGTTTGCTTTCGCAATTTTCGCTTGATGCATTTGCAGGTACTCGCGCAATGTGCGCTTCGGCACAACATTGTACGCGCTATGAACAGTGCAAGCAGAAAGGACGAGCTCGCAAAGGAACCCAAGATGGAAGCTTTGCAGTTCGGTTGAGTTGATTGCGCAGATTCAGTTCTATCCAACTCGAAATTGTACTGTTTTGTTTGGTTAACTATAGTGTAGCAGGGAAGGCACTATAGGGGTACAATTTAGGTGAAGGTTGGATGTTGTTTGTCTGTATCTGCATGCTACAAGGCCAGGGGAAACCAGCGGAACCAGCATTTGGCTGGTTAGGCAAAGACAAAACAGGTTCTGTTTTTAGAACCTGAACCTGGTTGTTGTTTTCCCAGGCTGGAAAAACAGAACCAGAGGTTGTTTACCAACCTACCACCTGCTATTTTGTCCAGCCAGGTTGGTTCTGTTGCTTGGAATTATTTGGGATCATCCCTGGTTGTTCCCAGGTTGATTCCCAAGGTCCTTGCTAGCTAGAACTATTTAATCCTTCTCTGTTTGTACCTGAATATAGTCAAATTGATTCAAGCGAATTCCTTCCTCGCTGGAATTTCGTTTCTGCGCTATTCGACGGCGGAATGCTACCCGAGTCAACGCTAGTATGCTAGCACTCCAACGCTAGGCAAACGCTGTCCGAGCCAGAACTTAGTAATGGCAGAACTTTTCGCGAGGCAACTTGGCTCATTTTAAAGCTTTTGGAGCGAGCTTCGATATAGCGAATTCTCAGCTTAATCCGACCGACGGTCTGCACGGCACGCTGCGCGACGTTCAAGGTACTCTTGCTGTTTTGACTAAGTCCTTCTTGATCCCTCTCTCTACAAACTCGGACCCGAGGATAGGGGCTGGTCTTGTACCAGGCACCCAGGGACCCTTGGAGGTGACCCCGAGGAGAGGTTTTAAGTTTGATTAAGTCCTAATAGCTTGAGTTTATTAGGCCCTTACACCAACAAGCTGGTATCAGAGCCGCGTTATAGTGATCCTCGTTATAGGTAGCTATGGCGGGCAACACCTCGGCGGGAGCTGGTGAATCTTCAGCCCAAGATCGTAGCGGCAGCCAAGATTCTGGTCTTTCAGCGCCAAGGGGAGCGCGAACAAACCAGGGCTCGCTTGTCAAGGAGGTGCTGAAGAATTTCACCGTCGAGAAGTTCAATGGTGAGGGCTATGATGATTGGGCCTGGAAAATGCAATTATATTTCCGTCAGATCGGTTTGCTGAAACTAATGATTGGGGAGGAGCCTAGACCGAGTGACCCCACGCTGCAGGAAGATTGGGACGAGCGCTCCTCGGCTGGCTACTATTTGATGTCGCAGAGTTTGGAGCTGAACCAGCGTCACCACGTCATGCACCTGCTGCCGGAGGTTGAATGCGGTCCGAAGGCGTGGACCGTGTTGAAGGAGCTGCACGCCCCGACCTCCGTTGTCGCAACGTTGATGCTGGAGAGGGAGCTGTCCGCGTTGCGCCTGAGCGAGGGAGAGCCGGTGCAACCAGTCCTGGACAAGATGCGCGACCTCTACGCGAAGTTGGCGACCGCGGGAATCACCTACCCGGAGCAGACCAAGTGCTTGAAGATGCTCTCGCTGCTGCCGGAATCGTGGCTTCAATTTACGAGCGGATTGAGCCTGCCGCAGAACCAGAGCTTGTGGACGCTCGAGTGGGTGCGGACGAAGATTCTGGAGGAGGACTTCCGTCGCCGCCAACTGAGGGGTGGAGACGACGGCAGCAGCGGCTACGGGATGCAAGGGAGCCGACGTGGCAGAGGACGTGGCTTCGGTGGTGCTGGACGCGGTGCAAAGAAGGACGACGACTCCAACGACCAACAAGGAGGTACCGGTTGGGGTCGCGGTGCGAAATCTGGACGTGGGGGCAAGTCGGGTGCTGGTGGCAAAATGAAAGGGAGTTGCTGGTATTGTGAGAAGGAAGGGCACCCCTGGTTTTTGTGCTATAAGAAACCCGATGGATGGACCCCCCAGAATCATCACCAGGATGGCGGCGCGCGGAGGAACCAGAAAAACGGCGCCAACATGGTCGCTGATTCGTCCGACAACAACCCGAAGGGCAACGGCGGTGCGGAGAAGAAGAAGGAGCGCACTGCGGGCCAATTCTTCCATGTGGGAGACAAGGGGGAGCAAGGAGACGCCTCTGCCAAAGTTGGAGCAGAGCTGCACCCCCTAGACTATTGGGTGTTGGACACAGGCGCTGCTTGGACGATGACGCCGCGCAAGGACCTGCTGGACGAAGTACGAGCTGCACCGATCAATGAAGTGTGCTCCGCCTCTGGACACATGTTGAAGGTGGCTGGTGCGGGACGAGCTGCGTTTAAGGGAGCGGATGGCAAGCCGGTGGTGCTGCACGACGTTCTCTTTGTCCCCGACCTGAAGGCCAACCTTATCTCCCTCCGTAAGCTTGGCAAGGCTGGGGTGAACACCAACACGGATGGGGCACGCACTTATAAGGGGAAGCTGGGCAATCGGGTGCTTTGGGATCTGCACGAGAGCAAGGACGTGTACAGATCTATGTGGCAGCTGCCGGCCCTGGCGTGGCATGGTGGGGGGCAGGCTGGAGAGGGGTCTGCATCCCAGGGGGAGTGCAATGCCGTTGGAGGGGTTGGTGTGAAAGTGTCGGCCAGATCTGGGGAGACAGATTGGGCAACGGCACACCGGCGCTTAGGGCATGTGGCAATGCCTTTGCTGAAGCAGCTGGAGAAGGATGGAGCCGTTAAAGGTCTGAAGCTGAACGGACAGCCACCCGATGACAACTGTGAAATCTGTTTGCTTTCAAAGTTCACCCGTTTCCCTTTCCATAGTGTGGCTGGCAGGAGCAAGAAGCCTTTGGAGCTGGTCCACATGGACTTGGTGGGGCCGCTGCCGGTGCAAGGGCACAAGGGGGAGCGGTATTTTCTTACAATTGTGGATGACTGGAGCAGGCTGATGTGGGCGTATCCGCTGAAGCAGAAGGACCACGCCGCCTCCACGATACGGGACGATTGGCTGCCATTCGTGGAGAAGCAGGCGGAGTGTGTAGTGAAGCGGATTAGGACAGACCGGGGTGGTGAGTTCCTTGGAGCTGAAATGACGGCCTGGCTCAAGAAGCAGGGCATCCAGAGAGAGCTGACCACGGCTTATACCCCACAGTCCAATGGTGTAGCAGAACGGGCAAACCGGACCATTCTGGAGACAGCTAGGGCGCTGCTCATAGAATCTGGGCTGAGCAATTCTATGTGGCCTCATGCTGTCCGGCACGCCACTGTCGCTAGGAACAGGGTGCTCACCAAGGTTGGGGATGACTCGTGGGTGCCGTTGGAGAGGTGGCTTGGGAGGAAGCCGCCGGTGGATATGCTGAGGGTGTTTGGCTGCATGGCAGTCGCCCACGTCCCCAAGACCTACCGCAGTAAGTTGGGGGCGAGTGCAATCTGGTGTGTGCATTTGGGGCTGGCTGCTGAGAGCAAGGGATGGCTGCTGTGGGAACCATCCAAGGGTGTGTTGTTTGACAGCAGGGATGTGAAATTCATTGAGGCCATGATGTATGGGAGCTGGGAGAAACAGCCGGAGGCAAGGGTGTCCCAGCAGATGGAGCAGATCACCATGCAGCTAGACCTGACTCCTAGTGTGTGGGAGGAGGGAGAGGAGGCAGCTGCTGGAAATGGTGATGGAGAGAAGGTACAGGAGGCATCTGCTGGTGGAGAAAATGGTGTGGAAACTGGCGGCAGCACTAGTGGAGCTGCTGGACCCGAGGGAGGAGAGAAGCAGCAGGGAAAAACTAAGAAGCCGAAGGGTGTCGTTATGAAGGGATGGGAGACACCCGTCTCCAGGCCAGGACGTACCCGTATGGCTACTAAGAAGCTGACTGCAGGAACTGATGCAGCAGAGCAGCAGCTAGGGACCGAAGAGGCATTGCTGATTCTACCTCATGGCTATGACCCGGATGAGGAGGATGAGCCTGCGTACTGTTTTCTTGCCCCTGCACCAGAGGAACCAGCTAGCATGGAAGAGGCATTAGCTGGACCAGATAGGGACAAGTGGCTGGCTTCTAGGGATGCTGAGTACCAGAGTCTGCTGGAGAATAGGACATGGGATCTGGTGGTGCTGCCTGATGGGAAGAAAGCGATACAATGCAAGTGGGTGCTGAGGATCAAGACCGATGACAAGGGGCAGGTCACCATCTACAAGAGTAGGCTGGTGGCGAAGGGGTTTATGCAGAAGGAGAAGCAGGACTTCAACGAAATCTTTGCTCCCACTGCCAAACCCCCTACTCTCCGTGTCTTGTTGGCAGATGCAGCTGTTAGTGGGAAATTCATCATTCAGATGGATATTTCAACGGCATTCCTGAATGGGATTTTAGAGGAGGATGTGTACATGACGCAGCCGCCTGGGTATGAGGATGGTACGGGCAGGGTGTGCAAGCTCAACAAGTCCATCTACGGCTTGAAGCAGGCGCCACGCTGCTGGTACCAGAAGTTGGCAGCTGTTTTAGAGGAGATGGGATTCAGGACCAGCAGCTGTGATGAGAGCCTCTTTCTCAAGGGCGAGGGGGAGAAGCTGGTGCTGTTTCTGGTCTATGTGGACGACATTCTTCTCTTCAGCAGCAGCATGAAGGAGATCCAGAAAGTGCAGCAGCAACTGATGAAAAACTTCAAGTGCAAGAACCTTGGGGAGGTAAAGTACTACCTCGGGATGCACGTGGAGAGGGATCCAGATCACAGGTGGTTGAAGCTGCACCAGGAGAAGTTCATCAAGGAGCTGGGGGAGAAGTATGGGATTGAGAATGAGCGCAAGGTTGCAACTCCCCTGCCAGCAGAATTCAAGCTTGTGAAGGCTGCAGAGGATGAAGGGGTTGAAGCTGAAGAGCAGCAGCAATTTCAGTCCTTGGTGGGCAGCCTCTTGTACGCAGCAGTTTACACGAGGCCCGACATCTCTTTCTCGGTTGGGCAGCTGGCTAGGGTGGTGCAGAATCCATCAGAGGAGCAGGTGGATGCAGCTGAGCGTGTGGTGAAGTACCTGAACTCTCACCCAAGCATTGGAGTTCAATACTCCGCATCTGCACAGGTGAAGCAGAAAGGGGTGGAGGTGCTGAAAGAGAAGGGGGAGAGGCTTGGAGAAGGCAAGCTATTTCTCACTTGCTTTACCGATGCTACATGGGCTTCTGAGAAGGAGGATTCCTCATCTGTGGGAGGATACATCTGCGTAGTTGGGGGAGGACCTGTTAGTTGGAGGTCCAAGAAGCAGACGGAGACGGCACTCTCTTCCGTAGAATCAGAGTACATGGCGATGTTCCATGGGGTGAAGGAGGTGATTTGGCTGAGGAGGCTGTTAGAGGAGATTGGCCAGGAGCAGAAAGTTGCTACGCCGCTGTTTTGTGATAGCAAGGGGGCTCTTGGGATGGCCAGAAACGCTGTGCTTCATGGGCTGAACAAGCACATGCGTATCAAGTGGCACTGGCTGCGTAAGGAGGTGAAGAGGGGGACGGTGCATCCGATCTACATCAAGACTCACCAGCAGCCAGCAGACTTTCTCACCAAGAGGCTTGCGGATGAGCCTCATTGGCGTTGTGTGCGCATGAGTGGAATGAGCATGAACTAGCATGGAATGACGGGGATGCAGCCGGCAGGCTGAGGGGGAGTGTGTTGGGTGCAAATGCACATTGCACGACATCCTGCCGTCTGTTTGTACGAGTATGCGTGTGCGAATGCATTTGCGTGTGAATGGTGTGTTCGTGTGTTTGTTTGCTTTCGCATTTTTTCGCTTGATGCATTTGCAGGTACTCGCGCAATGTGCGCTTCGGCACAACATTGTACGCGCTATGAACAGTGCAAGCAGAAAGGACGAGCTCGCAAAGGAACCCAAGATGGAAGCTTTGCAGTTCGGTTGAGTTGATTGCGCAGATTCAGTTCTATCCAACTCGAAATTGTACTGTTTTGTTTGGTTAACTATAGTGTAGCAGGGCAGGCACTATAGGGGTACAATTTAGGTGAAGGTTGGATGTTGTTTGTCTGTATCTGCATGCTACAAGGCCAGGGGAAACCAGCAGAACCAGCATTTGGCTGGTTGGGCAAAGACAAAACAGGTTCTGTTTTTAGAACCTGAACCTGGTTGTTGTTTTCCCAGGTTGGAAAAACAGAACCAGAGGTTGTTTACCAACCTACCACCTGCTATTTTGTCCAGCCAGGTTGGTTCTGTTGCTTGGAATTATTTGGGATCATCCCTGGTTGTTCCCAGGTTGATTCCCAAGGTCCTTGCTAGCTAGAACTATTTAATCCTTCTCTGTTTGTACCTGAATATAGTCAAATTGATTCAAGCGAATTCCTTCCTCGCTGGAATTTCGTTTCTGCGCTATTCGACGGCGGAATGCTACCCGAGTCAACGCTAGTATGCTAGCACTCCAACGCTAGGCAAACGCTGTCCGAGCCAGAACTTAGTAATGGCAGAACTTTTCGCGAGGCAACTTGGCTCATTTTAAAGCTCTTGGAGCGAGCTTCGATATAGCGAATTCTCAGCTTAATCCGACCGACGGTCTGCACGGCACGCTGCGCGACGTTCAAGGTACTCTTGCTGTTTTGACTAAGTCCTTCTTGATCCCTCTCTCTACAAACTCGGACCCGAGGATAGGGGCTGGTCTTGTACCAGGCACCTAGGGACCCTTGGAGGTGACCCCGAGGAGAGGTTTTAAGTTTGATTAAGTCCTAATAGCTTGAGTTTATTAGGCCCTTACACCAACACATGTCGGGGTCGAGCTCCGGAAACTCCTCGTCCTCGTCGGCGTCGTCGTACAGAACGTCGTCCTCATCATCCACGTCGTACACAGTGGTGAAGGCGGCCGGTGGGAGGCAGACATGGTAGGTTAGCCGCTCCGGCGGCCTCCGGACTCGTCCTGACATCACGTCGGCCACCAGCGATTCTCTTGGTCGGCGCCAGAGGCGACGCCCCACTGCTCCCCTTATCGCCGGAGGCCGACGTCGGAGTCAGCCCATGCAGGTCGGCGACGAGGGGAGGAGCAGGAGAAGGAGTGGAAGGCTGGACGAGCTCGGCGTCCTCATCAGCAAGTTCACCGACCTCGGCGAGCAGAGGGAGTGTCGCCGTTGAGGTATCCGTCGGCGTGGCCACCAGCGTCCGCCCCGACACCGGCCCATGCTCCGACTTCCACACCTCGAGCGACATGGTCTCGTAGAACACCACGTCCGACATGGTGACCACCCGGTTGTCGGCGATGTCGAGGAGCTCCCAGCCCTTGCTCGCCTCCGACACACCGAGGTGAAGACCCCACTTGGCCTTCGGCTTCAGCTTCCCACCACGCTGCTGCTCGGGGACCAGGAACTGCGCCATGCAGCCCCACACGCGTGCCAGCGACAAGTCCGGCTTCGTCCCGGTGAGCAGCTGGTACGGCGTCGTGCCCGGCGTCGCCGACCGCTCCAGGCAGTTGCGGACCCAGACGGCCTGCCGCAGAGCGAGGTGCCACCAGTGGTGCTGCACGCCCATGTGCAGCAGCATCGTCCACACCGACTCCACCACCGTCCGCATCTCCCGCTCCGCCATGCCGTTCTGCTGCGGGGTGTAAGGGCAGGTCAGGTCGTGGACGATCCCCTTGCCATCCACGAAGGCGGTGAACTCCTTGCCGAGGAACTCTCCTCCTCGGTCAGAGCGCAGCTGCAACACCGACTTCTTCGTCTGCCGCTCCACCAGCACCAGCCACTTCCAGAACTCCAGCAGCACGTCCGACTTCCTTGCGACCGGCCTCACCCACACGTAGCGGGTCTTGCGGTCCTTCAGCAGCAGGAAGTATAGGCTGCCATCCTTGGCAGCCACACGAAATGGCCCGCACAGGTCGATGTGCACGACAGCCAGGGCGTCCTTGGCGTCGGTGCCTTTGACGGGGAAGGTGTGCCGCGCCAGCTTCCCACCGACGCACGAAACGCAAGGCGAGGCAGCGCCGGACGCCGACTTGAGGTCCAGCCCGGTGGCTACCTCGTGCTTCGCCGAGCTCAGGATGGTATCCATGCCGACGTGCGCGAGCCTCGCGTGCAGTCTGTCCGGCGTCGCCTTCGTCGCCGAGACGATGGCCCGCAGGGCAACTTCCTCCGCTGCAGACGGCGCCGGGCAGGGACGCAGGTCGGTGCAGAGGACCCGGCCGGAGTACGTTGCGCGACCAAGCACGTCGCCCGTCGCCGAGACGAGCAACATGTTGTCGCCGTCATCCTTCAGCTTCACGCCGTGCTCCTTCAGCTGGCCAGATGACAACAGGTTCGCGTGCACGACGGGGACGTACAGCACGTCGGGGATGAGCACCCGCTTCCCGGCCTCCCCTTGCAGCGCAACCGTGCCCCGTCCCTTGACGTCCTGCAGCGCCCCATTGAAGCCGCGCACGTGCTTCACGTCGCCGCTCGGCCCCATGTCGACGAAGACCTCCTTCGTCCCCATCAGGTGGTGGGAGCAGCCGCTGTCCAGCAGGACCACCGCCGGGTTCGCCTGCACTGCTGCTGCCATCGCCTGGAAATCCTCACCGGCCTCCGGCGCCAGTGAGACGGTCGGCTCCACGACGCCGACCAAGGAGCATGACGCCGACTTGTCGTCTCTCCCCTTTCCGCCAGTAGAGGAGTCGGCGTCCTTCGTCGAGGTCGACTTGGTCGACTGCTTCTCCTTGCGCGGCTGGTTTCCTCGACGTGGACGACGGCTGGCCGACCTCCCGCGGCCTCCCTTGGCGTCGTCGTCGTCGGATTCGCTGCGGTCGGGGCACTCAAAGGAGAGGTGGTCGGGGCTGCGGCAGATCCAGCACTCCCACGACCGCCTTCCTTCGCCGACTTACCCTTGTCGGCGTCCTTGGCCGGCTTCCCACCTCCGCTACCACCGCTGCCGGGCTTGCCGCGCTGCCCTGGTCGGCTACCTTGCTTCGCCGGGGCGGCGTAGTTTGCCTGCAGCAGGAGCTCTGTGGACTTCTCGGCCTCCTGCATCGCCTCGTCCTGCAGGATGTACGAGGTGAGGGAATCCTCGTTGAGCGTCGCCCGTGTGCTCGGCGCCACGGACAGCCGCTTCAGCTGGTTGTAGCTGCTCGGGAGCCCCTTCAGGACGTGCGTGACATACGACGCTGTGGAGTACTGCACGCCGGCCATCCTCATGGTGGCGAGAAGTCGCCGTGCCCGGTTGCAGTAGTCCGTCGCTGTCTCCTGCTCGCCCATCCGCAGGTGCGTCATCTGCTCCTCGAGCTGGCCAACGTACAGGTCGTCGGTGACCTGGTACGTCGACTCGATGAAGTGCCACGCCTGGTGCCCGGCGTCAAGGTGCTCCCTGCACCACTTCAAGGCGATCTGCACGCCCGGCGAGCAGCACCGCGAGATGACCATGAAGGTCAGCAGCTGCACGGCGCGAAACTCCGCACGCAAGTCGGGGTAGATCTCCTCCGGCGTCGCCACGGTCCCACGAGCGAAGCCGATCAGCCCGGCCATCTCCAGCTGAGGCTCGATCGCCTCCTTCCAGGTGAGAATGTCCGGTCGACCGACCAGCGGGGGGGTGACCTGGATCCTGTCCGGCGGAAATTTGAAGTAGCCGTAGCTCGGCGCAATCCCTCCCGCCGTCACGTGTGTCGCCGACATCGGCGCCACACCACTTCGTCGTCCTCCGACGTAGCCCTGGGAGGTTCCTGCAGCCGCCGACGACTGTATCCCTCGCGCCTGAACACCGCCGACTTCACCGGCGTGTATCACACCTGTCAACCGCGATGTGCCTCCAGCACTGCTACCGACTTGGCCTCCACCGGCGTTGACGCCCACGTCGACGCCGCCCTCGGTGTTCACCGGTCGAGGAGAAGCTGGCCGAGAAGGGTGCTCCGTCGCCCACAACGAGCGGATGCCAGCCTCAACGACCGCCAGCGCGAGAGTTCCGTACTCATTCGCCGCGTGGCGTCTCCTCGCATCCTCCAGCCGTGCCTCCAGGGTGTCCACCACCCCGGTGTCACCATCGACGCCTACCATGGTGACTATCGCAAAGCTGCCGGCCTACGCACACAATCGGGAAGTGCAAAGTCGGCTAGACTGAACTACGTCGCGGTGTCGTCCACGCTCACCGCACCATGCGGAGATAACTCTAGCAACGGGAGCTTTACTACGGGGAAGGCACGTTGTGTGAGAGGGATCTCTGCGTTCGTTCACTTAGTCGTTTGCTCGTGTGTTCTCTGCTTGCACATTCATGGGGAGATTTTGCAAGAGTTTCACTAGCAAAGATTGACAACAATGATCGCAACAACGTTGGCATGCAACACTACATCAGAGCTAGCACCGTTGCTGGTCGACCTCCAGCGCAGCACGGTCGACCGCGATCCAGCGCATCATTGCTTGCGCCGCTACAGCACGGCAGAGATGCGGCGTGCCAACATTGCAAGTCCACGGTGTGCCAGCGCTGCAGCAAGTCGGCTGCACAGCGTTGCACCCGCAGGACAACGGTGCACCTGCTTCGCAGGTGCGCGCGGCTGGTTGGTGCTCCACGCTTTGTCACGAGCACAGCGCAGACGCCTGGCAGACTCCACGCCAGCGACTGCGCCCACCAGCCACGTCGACCTCGGGATACCACCCCCGAGGTCGGCCTCGCAGAACCACTCCCGGCGACATTCGCAGCTGTCGCCCGGGTATCCCGGTCGACCGGGCAACCCCGCCTGGTTATCCAGCCCAGTCAGACGCCGGCTACGACAAGCCCGGCGTCCCCAGGTCGGCGTCCTGGCGTCCTGGTCGGCGTCCACTCGCCCAGGACGCTGTCTAGGTGCCCTGGTCGGCGTCCAGGCACCCGAGACGCCGAGCAGACCATCAGATCGGCGTCCGGCCTCACCGGACGCCGCGTAAACTCCCAGGACGGCGTCCAGGCGCCCGGGACGCCGAGCAGACTCCCAGCTCGGCGTCCAGCCTTCCAGGACGCCGTGTACACGCCCTGGTCGGCGTCCAGGCCCCCAGGACGCCGAGCAGACGCCCTGGTCGGCGTCCACCTGCTCGGCGCCCTCCAGCCGGGCGCCCACCAGCTCCACGCCCTTGCAGTGGCCCCCGTGCCCACTGCTGCAGGTCGGCTGCATCCCCCCGCACAACCAACCACGGGGTCGGGTCCGCCCTAGCGAGGACGGGGCCAAATACAACTCCCGTTGACAGCCTGCTCCCCTGTCGGCTTCACCCAAGTCGGCTGCACCTCCTCGACCTGCCCTTCTCCGTTCCCCGTCGACTGCTCTCCCATGTCGACTTGCTGCACGTCCCGTCGGCCACCGGCGATGCCCTTGGTCGGCGCCACAGGCGACGTCTTACTGCTCCCCTCATCGCCGGAGGCCGACGGCGGAGTCAGCCCACGCAGGTCGACGAGGGGAGGGAGGAGAAGGGGAGGGGGAGGAAGGGTGGACGACCTCGGCGTCGTCCTCAGCAAGCTCACCGACCTCGGCGAGCAAAGGGAGGGTTGCCGTCGAGGTATCCGTTGGCGTGGCCACCAGCGTCCGCCCTGACACAGGTCCATGCGCCGACTTCCACTCCTCCAACGACATGTCCTCGTAGAACACCACGTCCGACGTGGTGACCACCCGGTTGGCGACAATGTCGAGGAGCTCCCAGCCCTTGCTCGCCTCCGACACGCCGAGGTGAAGGCCCCACCTGGCCTTCGGCTTCAGCTTGCCACCACGCTGCTGCTCGGGGACGAGGAACTGCGCCATGCAGCCCCACACGCGCGCCAGCGACAAGTCGGGCTTCGTCCCAGTCAGCAGCTGGTACGGCGTCGTCCCCGGTGTGGCCGACCGCTCCAGGCAGTTGCGGATCCAGACGGCCTGCCGCAGAGCAAGGTGCCACCAGTGGTGCTGCACGCCCATGTGCAGCAGCATCGTCCGCACCGACTCCACCACCGTCCGCATCTCCCGCTCCGCCATGCCGTTCTGCTGCGGGGTGTAAGGGCAGGTCAAGTCGTGGACGATCCCCTTGCCGTCCACGAAGTCGGTGAACGTCTTCCCGAGGAACTCCCCGCCCCGGTCCGAGCGCAGCATCAGCACCGACTTCTTCGTCTGCCTCTCCACCAGCACCAGCCACTTCTGGAACTCCAGCAGCACGTCCGACTTCTTGGCGACCGGCCTCACCCACACGTAGCGGGACTTACGGTCCTTCAGCAGCAAGAAGTACAGGCTGCCATCCTTGGCAGCCACCCGGAATGGCCCGCACAAGTCGATGTGGACGACGGCGAGCACGTCGGCGGCGTCGGAGCCTTGGTCGGGGAAGGTGTGCCGCGCCAGCTTCCCGCCGACGCACGAGACACACGGTGAGTCGGCGCCCGTCGCCGACTTGAGGTCCAGCCCAATGGCGACCTCATTCTTCGCCGAGCTCCTGATGGTATCCAGGCCGACGTGCGCAAGGCGTGCGTGCATCCTGTCCGGCGTCGACTTCGTCTTGGAGACGATCGCCCGCAGGGCCACAACCTCCGGCGTGGGCGACGTCGACCTCGTGGAGCAGGGACGCAGGTCGGTGCAGAGGACTCGCCCAGAGTACGTCGCCCGACCAAGCACCTCTCCTGCTGCCGAGACGAGCAGCATCCCGTCGCCGTCCTCCCGAAACTTCACGCCATGCTCCTTCAGCTGGCCGGACGACAACAGGTTCGCCCGCACACCCGGGACGTACAGCACGTCGGGGATGAGCACCTGCTTCCCGGCCTCGCCTTGCAGGGCGACGGTGCCGCGGCCCTGGACGTCCTGCAGCGCCCCATTGAAGCCACGCACGTGCTTCATGTCGCCGCTCGGCCCCAAGTCGACGAAGGCGTCCTTTGTCCCCATCAGGTGGTGGGAGCAGCCGCTGTCGAGCAGGACCACCGCCGGGTTGGCCTGCACAGCTGCCGCCACCGCCTGGAAGTCCTCGCCAGCCTCCGGCGCCAGCGAGACGGTCGGCTCCACGACGCCGACCAGAGAGCACGACGCCGCCTTGTCGTCGCTCCCCTTGCCGCCAGCAGAGGAGTCGGCGTCCTTCGCCGAGGTCGACGGCTTGGTCGACTGCTTCTCCTTGCGCGGCTGGTTGCCTCGACGTGGACGACGGCTGGCCGACCTCCCGCGGCCTCCCTTGGCGTTGTCGTCGTCGGATTCGCTGCGGTTGGGGCACTCAAAGGAGAGGTGGTCGGGGCTGTGGCAGATCCAGCATTCCCGACGCCGACTTCCTCCTCCTCGACCGCTGTCCTTGGTCGACTTCTTCTTGTCGACCTCCTTGGCCGACTTCGAGCCACTGCTACCACCGCCACCAGACTGTCCGCGCTGCCCCGGTCGACCTCCTTGCTTCGCTGGGGCGACGAAGTTCGCCTGCGCCAAGAGCTCCTGGGACCGCTCAGCCTCCTGCATCGCCTCGTCTTGCAGGATGTACGAGGTCAAGTTGTCCTCGTTGAGCGTCGCCCTTGTGCTCGGGAGTCCCTGCATGACGTGGGTGACGTACGACGCCGTCGAGTACTGCGCGCCGGCCATCCTGATGGTGGCGAGAATTCGCCGGGCACGGTTGCAGTAGTCGGTCGCCGTCTCCTCGTCGCCCATACGCAGGTTCGTCAGCTGTCCCTCCAGCTGGGCGATGAACAAGTCGTCGGTGACTTGGTAGGTCGACTCAATGAAGTGCCACGCCTGGTGGCCGGCGTCGAGGTACTCCCGGCACCACTTCAAGGCGATCTGCACGCCCGGCGAGCAGCACCGTGAGATGACCGTGAAGGTCAACAGCTGCACGGCGCGAAACTCAGCTCGCAAGTCGGGGTCGTCCGGCGTCTCCACGGTACCACGAGCAAAGTTGATCAGCCCGGCCATCTCCAGCTGTGGCTCGATGGCCTCCTTCCAGGTAAAGATGTCGGGTCGACCAGTGAGCGGTGGGGTGACCAGGATCCTGTCCGGCGTGAACTTGAAGTAGCCGTAGCTCGGAGCAATCCCGCCTGCCGTCACCTGAGTCGCCGACATCGGCGACAACCCGCTTCGTCGACCTCCGACGTCGCCCTGCGAGGTGCCAGTCGACCGCATCCCTCGAGCCTGAACGCCGCCGACTTCATCGGCGTGTATCACACCTCTCTGCCTCGACGTGCCTCCCGCACTGCTGCCGACTTGGCCACCGCCGGCGTTGACGCCCACGTCGACGCCGCCTTCTGTGTTCACCGGTCGAGGAGACGCAGGTTGAGGAGGGTGCAACGTCGCCCACATATGGCGAATGCCAGCCTCCACGACCGCCCAGGGGATCGTTCCGTACTCCTGGGCTGCATGACGCGTCCTCGCGTCCTCCAGCTGTGCTTCCAGGGTCTCCATTCCCTAGTTGTCACCCACGCGTGACTGCACGGCTGCCGGCCTACGAACGACTTAGGTAAGTGACCTCTACGTCGACCTGACTCAAAGGGTAAGTCGTAGTGCCGTCCACGCTCACCGCACCATGCGGAGATAACTACTACAACGGGAGCTAGACTACGGGCTAGGCACTGGTGCTCGTGTGATCTCTGCGTTCGTTGGTCCTTAGTCGTTTTCCTAGTGCACACACTGCTTGCTAGTTCACAAGGCAATTTGGCAAGAGTTTCACTAGAGAAAGTTGACAACAATGATACAAAGAAGTTGGCAAGGCAAAACTACATCAGAGCTAGCATGCAAGCAGGTCGACTGCCAGCGCAGCACGGTCGACCGCGCGCCAGCACAACTTGGTCGACCGCGCTATAGCAGCGCAGAGTCGCGGCTTGCCAACACTGCAGGTCGACGGCGTGCCAACGTCGCAGGTTGACGGCGTGCCAACGTTGCTCCCGCAGGACAGCAGCGCACCTACTTCGCAGGTGCTCGCAGATGATTGGCGTGTAGTGCCTCGTCACCTGCACAACGCACACACCATATCAACTTCGTGCTGACGACTGCTCCTGATGCACCACGTCGACCTCGGGATACCATCACCGAGGTCGTCCTCGCCAAAACCACCTGGGCGACCATCGCAAGCCTTCGCAGCACCTCGTCACCCAGGTAACCTGGTCGACCGGGCAACCAGGTCGACCAGAGGCTCCAGTGCGTGCCCGTCGACCACCCAGGTCGACGACCACTTCCGGTCGACCTCCCAGGTCGACCACTGCCTCTGGTGCGTGCCGGTCGACCTCCCAAGTCGACGGCCACCTCCAGTTGACCTCCCCAGGTCGACCACTATCCCCTGGTCGACCAGCTCCAAGTCGACGTCACTCCTGGTCGACCAGAAGGTCTGGTCGACGTCCCAGGTCGACCAGAAGGGCTGGTCGACGTCCCAGGTCGACCACAAGGTCTGGTCGACTTCCTAGGTCGACCACCCGAAGTTGGCGCCCTCCCGAAGTCGGCGCCCATGCAGTGGCTCCCCGTGCAGGTCGACCAACCTCGTCGACCAACTCGCCCACTGCTGCAGGTCGGCTGCACCCTACACCCGACCACGAAGTCGGCTCCGCCCAAGCGAGGACGGGGCCAACATACAACTCCTGTTGACACATTGGACCAACAGGCCTGTTGGTCCAACCGGTCCATTGGACCAACAAGCCAGTTGGTCCAACCGGGTCCATTGGACCAACAGGCCAGTTGGTCCAACCGGGTCCATTGGACCAACAAGCCAGTTGGTCCAACCGGGTCCATTGGACCAACAGGCCTGTTGGTCCAACCGGTCCATTGGACCAACAAGCCAGTTGGTCCAACCGGTCCATAGGACCAACAAGCCAGTTGGTCCAACTGGGTCCATAGGACCGACAAGCCAGTTGGTCCAACCGGGTCCATTGGACCAACAGGCCAGTTGGTCCAACCGGGTCCATTGGACCAACAGGCCAGTTGGTCCAACCCGGTCCATAGGACCAACAGGCTAGTTGGTCCAACCGGTCCATTGGACAAACAGGCCAGTTGGTCCAACCGGGTCCATAGGACCAACAAGCCAGTTGGTCCAACCGGGTCCATTGGACCAACAGGCCAGTTGGTCCAACCGGGTCCATTGGACCAACAGGCCAGTTGGACCAACCGGTCCATTGGACCAACAGGCCAGTTGGTCCAACCCGGTCCATAGGACCAACAGGCCAGTTGGTCCAACCGGGTCCATTGGACCAACAGGCCAGTTGGACCAACCGGTCCATTGGACCAACAGGCCAGTTGGTCCAACCCGGTCCATAGGACCAACAGGCCAGTTGGTCCAACCCGGTAGATAGGACCAACAGGCCAGTTGGTCCAACCGGGTCCATTGGACCAACAGGCCAGTTGGTCCAACCGGGTCCATAGGACCAACAAGCCAGTTGGTCCAACCGGGTCCATTGGACCAACAGGCCAGTTGGTCCAACCCGGTCCATAGGACCAACAGGCCAATTGGTCCAACCGGGTCCATTGGACCAACAGGCCTGTTGGTCCAACCGGTCCATTGGACCAACCGGTCCATTGGACCAACAGGCCAGTTGGTCCAACCCGTTCCATAGGACCAATAGGCCAGTTCGTCCAACCGGGCCCATTGGACCAACAGGCCAGTTGGTCCAACCGGGTCCATTGGACCAACAGGCCAGTTGGTCCAACCGGGTCCATAGGACCAACAGGCCAGTTGGTCCAACCGGGTCCATTGGACCAACAGGCCAGTTGGTCCAACCGGGTCCATTGGACCAATAGGCCTGTTGGTCCAACCGGGTCCATTGGACCAACAGGCCAGCTGGTCCAACCGGTCCATTGGACCAACAGGCCTGTTGGTCCAACCGGTCCATTGGACCAACCGGTCCATTGGACCAAAAGGCCAGTTGGTCCAACCCGGTCCATAGGACCAACAGGCCAGTTGGTCCAACCCGGTCCATAGGACCAACAGGCCAGTTGGTCCAACCGGGTCCATTGGACCAACAGGCCAGTTGGTCCAACCGGGTCCATAGGACCAACAAGCCAGTTGGTCCAACCGGGTCCATTGGACCAACAGGCCAGTTGGTCCAACCCGGTCCATAGGACCAACAGGCCAATTGGTCCAACCGGGTCCATTGGACCAACAGGCCTGTTGGTCCAACCGGTCCATTGGACCAACCGGTCCATTGGACCAAAAGGCCAGTTGGTCCAACCCGGTCCATAGGACCAACAGGCCAGTTGGTCCAACCCGGTCCATAGGACCAACAGGCCAGTTGGTCCAACCGGGTCCATTGGACCAACAGGCCAGTTGGTCCAACCGGGTCCATAGGACCAACAAGCCAGTTGGTCCAACCGGGTCCATTGGACCAACAGGCCAGTTGGTCCAACCCGGTCCATAGGACCAACAGGCCAATTGGTCCAACCGGGTCCATTGGACCAACAGGCCTGTTGGTCCAACCGGTCCATTGGACCAACCGGTCCATTGGACCAACAGGCCAGTTGGTCCAACCCGTTCCATAGGACCAATAGGCCAGTTGGTCCAACCGGGCCCATTGGACCAACAGGCCAGTTGGTCCAACCGGGTCCATTGGACCAACAGGCCAGTTGGTCCAACCGGGTCCATAGGACCAACAGGCCAGTTGGTCCAACCGGGTCCATTGGACCAACAGGCCAGTTGGTCCAACCCGGTCCATTGGACCAATAGGGCTGTTGGTCCAACCGGGTCCATTGGACCAACAGGCCAGCTGGTCCAACCGGTCCATTGGACCAACAGGCCTGTTGGTCCAACCGGTCCATTGGACCAACCGGTCCATTGGACCAAAAGGCCAGTTGGTCCAACCCGGTCCATAGGACCAACAGGCCAGTTGGTCCAACCCGGTCCATAGGACCAACAGGCCAGTTGGTCCAACCGGGTCCATTGGACCAACAGGCCTGTTGGTCCAACCGGTCCATAGGACCAACAGGCCAGTTGGTCCAACCGGGTCCATTGGACCAACAGGCCAGTTGGTCCAACCCGGTCCATAGGACCAACAAGCCAGTTGGTCCAACCGGGTCCATTGGTCCAACCGGGTCCATTGGACCAACAGGCCAGTTGGTCCAACCCGTTCCATAGGACCAATAGGCCAGTTGGTCCAACTGGGCCCATTGGACCAACAGGCCAGTTGGTCCAACCGGGTCCATTGGACCAACAGGCCGGTTGGTCCAACCGGTCCATAGGACCAACAGGCCAGTTGGTCCAACCGGGTCCATTGGACCAACAGGCCAGTTGGTCCAACCCGGTCCATAGGACCAACAGGCCAGTTGGTCCAACCGGGTCCATTGGACCAACAAGCCAGTTGGTCCAACCGGGTCCATTGGACCAACAGATCAGTTGGACCAACTGGGTCCATTGGACCAACAGGCCAGTTGGTCCAACCCGGTCCATAGGACCAACAGGCCAGTTGGTCCAACCCGGTCCATAGGACCAACAGGCCAGTTGGTCCAATCGGTCCATTGGACCAACAGGCCAGTTGGTCCAACCGGGTCCATAGGACCAACAGGCCAGTTGGTCCAACCGGGTCCATTGGACCAACAGGCCAGTTGGTCCAACCCGGTCCATAGGACCAACAGGCCAATTGGTCCAACCGGGTCCATTGGACCAACAGGCCTGTTGGTCCAACCGGTCCATTGGACCAACCGGTCCATTGGACCAACAGGCCAGTTGGTCCAACCGGGTCCATTGGACCAACAGGCCAGTTGGTCCAACCGGGTCCATAGGACCAACAGGCCAGTTGGTCCAACCGGGTCCATTGGACCAACAGGCCAGTTGGTCCAACCGGGTCCATTGGACCAATAGGGCTTTTGGTCCAACCGGGTCCATTGGACCAACAGGCCAGCTGGTCCAACCGGTCCATTGGACCAACAGGCCTGTTGGTCCAACCGGTCCATTGGTCTAACCGGGTCCATTGGACCAAAAGGCCAGTTGGTCCAACCGGTCCATAGGACCAACAGGCCAGTTGGTCCAACCCGGTCCATAGGACCAACAGGCCAGTTGGTCCAACCGGGTCCATTGGACCAACAGGCCAGTTGGTCCAACCGGGTCCATAGGACCAACAGGCCAGTTGGTCCAACCGGGTCCATTGGACCAACAGGCCAGTTGGTCCAACCGGGTCCATAGGACCAACAAGCCAGTTGGTCCAACCGGGTCCATTGGACCAACAGGCCAGTTGGTCCAACCGGGTCCATTGGACCAACAGGCCAGTTGGTCCAACCCGGTCCATAGGACCAACAAGCCAGTTGGTCCAACCGGGTCCATTGGACCAACAGGCCTGTTGGTCCAACCGGTCCATTGGACCAACCGGGTCCATTGGACAAACAGGCCAGTTGGTCCAACCGGTCCATAGGACCAATAGGCCAGTTGGTCCAACCGGGCCCATTGGACCAACAGGCCAGTTGGTCTAACCGGTCCATTGGACCAACAGGCCGGTTGGTCCAACCGGGTCCATAGGACCAACAGGCCAGTTGGTCCAACCCGGTCCATTGGACCAACAGGCCAGTTGGTCCAACCGGGTCCATTGGACCAACAAGCCAGTTGGTCCAACCGGGTCCATTGGACCAACAGGCCAGTTGGTCCAACCCGGTCCATAGGACCAACAGGCCAGTTGGTCCAACCGGGTCCATTGGACCAACAAGCCAGTTGGTCCAACCGGGTCCATTGGACCAATAGGCCAGTTGGTCCAACCGGGTCCATTGGACCAACAGGCCAGTTGGTCCAACCGGGTCCATAGGACCAACAGGCCAGTTGGTCCAACCTGTCCATTGGACCAACAGGCCAGTTGGTCCAACCGGGTCCATTGGACCAACAGGCCAGTTGGTCCAACCGGGTCCATTGGACCAATAGGCCAGTTGGTCCAACCGGGTCCATAGGACCAACAAGCCAGTTGGTCCAACCGGGTCCATTGGACCAACAGGCCAGTTGGTCCAACCGGGTCCATAGGACCAACAAGCCAGTTGGTCCAACCGGGTCCATTGGACCAACAGGCCAGTTGGTCCAACCGGGTCCATTGGACCAACAAGCCAGTTGGTCCAACCGGGTCCATTGGACCAACAGGCCAGTTGGACCAACCGGTCCATTGGACCAACAGGCCAGTTGGTCCAACCCGGTCCATAGGACCAACAGGCCAGTTGGTCCAACCCGGTCCATAGGACCAACAGGCCAGTTGGTCCAACCCAGTTTATAGGACCAACAAGCCAGTTGGTCCAACCGGGTCCATTGGACCAACAGGCCAGTTGGTCCAACCCGTTCCATAGGACCAATAGGCCAGTTCGTCCAACCGGGCCCATTTGACCAACAGGCCAGTTGGTCCAACCGGGTCCATTGGACCAATAGGCCAGTTGGTCCAACCGGGTCCATAGGACCAACAGGCCAGTTGGTCCAACCGGGTCCATTGGACCAACAGGCCAGTTGGTCCAACCGGGTCCATTGGACCAATAGGCCTGTTGGTCCAACCGGGTCCATTGGACCAACAGGCTAGTTGGTCCAACCGGTCCATAGGACCAACAAGCCAGTTGGTCCAACCGGGTCCATAGGACCAACAGGCCAGTTGGTCCAACCGGGTCCATTGGACCAACAGGCCAGTTGGTCCAACCGGGTCCATAGGACCAACAAGCCAGTTGGTCCAACCGGGTCCATTGGACCAACAGGCCAGTTGGTCCAACCCGTTCCATAGGACCAATAGGCCAGTTCGTCCAACCGGGCCCATTGGACCAATAGGCCAGTTGGTCCAACCGGGTCCATTGGACCAACAGGCCAGTTGGTCCAACCGGGTCCATAGGACCAACAGGCCAGTTGGTCCAACCGGGTCCATTGGACCAACAGGCCAGTTGGTCCAACCGGGTCCATTGGACCAACAGGCCTGTTGGTCCAACCGGGTCCATTGGACCAACAGGCCAGTTGGTCCAACTGGGTCCATTGGACCAACAGGCCTGTTGGTCCAACCGGTCCATTGGACCAACCGGTCCATTGGACCAACAGGCCAGTTGGTCCAACCCGGTCCATAGGACCAACAGGCCAGTTGGTCCAACCCGGTCCATAGGACCAACAGGCCAATTGGTCCAACCGGGTCCATTGGACCAACAGGCCAGTTGGTCCAACCGGGTCCATAGGACCAACAAGCCAGTTGGTCCAACCGGGTCCATTGGACCAACAGGCCAGTTGGTCCAACTGGGTCCATATAACCAACAAGCCAGTTGGTCCAACCGGGTCCATTGGACCAACAGGCCAGTTGGTCCAACAGGTCCATTGGACCAACAGGCCAGTTGGTCCAACCCGGTCCATAGGACCAACAAGCCAGTTGGTCCAACCGGGTCCATTGGACCAACAGGCCAGTTGGTCCAACCGATCCATTGGTCCAACCGGGTCCATTCGACCAACAGGCCAGTTGGTCCAACCCGTTCCATAGGACCAATAGGCCAGTTGGTCCAACCGGGTCCATTGGACCAACAAGCCAGTTGGTCCAACCGGTCCATAGGACCAACAAACCAGTTGGTCTTACCGGGTCCATAAGACCAACAGGCCAGTTGGTCCAACCGGGTCCATTGGACCAACAGGCCAGTTGGTCCAACCCGGTCCATTGGACCAACAGGCCAGTTGGTCCAACCGGGTCCATTGGACCAACAGGCCAGTTGGTCCTACCAGATCCATTGGACCAATAGGCCAGTTGGTCCAACCGATCCATTGGACCAACAAGCCAGTTGGTCCAACCGGGTCCATTGGACCAACAGGCCAGTTGGTCCAACCGGGTCCATTGGACCAACAGGCCTGTTGGTCCAACCGGGTCCATTGGACCAACAGGCCAGTTGGTCCAACCGGGTCCATTGGACCAACAGGCCTGTTGGTCCAACCGGGTCCATTGGACCAACAGGCCAGTTGGTCCAACCGGGTCCATTGGACCAACAGGCCAGTTGGTCCAACCCGGTCCATAGGACCAACAGGCCAGTTGGTCCAACCGGGTCCATTGGACCAACAGGCCAGTTGGTCCAACCCGGTCCATAGGACCAACAAGCCAGTTGGTCCAACCGGGTCCATTGGACCAACAGGCCAGTTGGTCCAACCGGGTCCATTGGACCAACCGGGTCCATTGGACCAACAGGCCAGTTGGTCCAACCCGTCCATTGGACCAACAGGCCAGTTGGTCCAACTGGGTCCATTGGACCAACAGGCCAGTTGGTCCAACCGATCCATTGGACCAACAGGCCAGTTGGTCCAACCCGGTCCATAGGACCAACAGGCCAGTTGGTCCAACCGGGTCCATTGGACCAACAGGCCATTTGGTCCAACCGGTCCATTGGACCAACAGGCCATTTGGTCCAACCGGGTCCATTGGACCAACAGGCCAGTTGGTCCAACCGGGTCCATAGGACCAACAGGCCAGTTGGTCCAACCCGGTCCATTGGACCAACAGGCCAGTTGGTCCAACCGGGTCCATTGGACCAACAAGCCAGTTGGTCCAACCGGGTCCATTGGACCAACAGGCCTGTTGGTCCAACCGGGTCCATTGGACCAACAGGCTAGTTGGTCCAACCGGTCCATTGGACCAATAGGCCAGTTGGTCCAACCGGGTCCATTGGACCAACAGGCCAGTTGGTCCAACCGGGTCCATAGGACCAACAGGCCAGTTGGTCCAACCCGGTCCATTGGACCAACAGGCCATTTGGTCCAACCGGGTTCATTGGACCAACAAGCCAGTTGGTCCAACCGGGTCCATTGGACCAACAGGCCAGTTGGTCCAACCGGGTCCATTGGACCAACAGGCCAGTTGGTCCATCCGGTCCATTGGACCAACAGGCCAGTTGGTCCAACCCGGTCCATTGGACCAACAGGCCATTTGGTCCAACCGGGTTCATTGGACCAACAAGCCAGTTGGTCCAACCGGGTCCATTGGACCAACAGGCCAGTTGGTCCAACCCGGTCCATAGGACCAACAGGCCAGTTGGTCCAACCGGGTCCATTGGACCAACAGGCCTGTTGGTCCAACCGGGTCCATTGGACCAACAGGCCTGTTGGTCCAACCGGGTCCATTGGACCAACAGGCCAGTTGGTCCAACCCGGTCCATAGGACCAACAGGCCAGTTGGTCCAACCGGGTCCATTGGACCAACAGGCCAGTTGGTCCAACCCGGTCCATAGGACCAACAAGCCAGTTGGTCCAACTGGGTCCATTGGACCAACAGGCCTGTTGGTCCAACCGGTCCATTGGACCAACCGGTCCATTGGACCAACAGGCCAGTTGGTCCAACCCGTCCATTGGACCAACAGGCTAGTTGGTCCAACCGGGTCCATTGGACCAACAAGCCAGTTGGTCCAACCGGGTCCATTGGACCAACAGGCCAGTCGGTCCAACCGGTCCATTGGACCAACAGGCGAGTTGGTCCAACCGGGTCCATTGGACCAACAGGCCAGTTGGTCCAACCCGGTCCATAGGACCAACAGGCCAGTTGGTCTTACCCGGTCCATAGGACCAACAGGCTAGTTGGTCCAACCCGGTCCATTGGACCAACAGGCCAGTTGGTCCAACCGAGTCCATAGGACCAACAAGCCAGTTGGTCCAACCGGGTCCATTGGACCAACAGGCCAGTTGGTCCAACCGAGTCCATAGGACCAACAAGCCAGTTGGTCCAACCGGGTCCATTGGACCAACAGGCCAGTTGGTCCAACCCGGTCCATAGGACCAACAGGCCAGTTGGTCTTACCCGGTCCATAGGACCAACAGGCTAGTTGGTCCAACCCGGTCCATTGGACCAACAGGCCAGTTGGTCCAACCGAGTCCATAGGACCAACAAGCCAGTTGGTCCAACCGGGTCCATTGGACCAACAGGCCAGTTGGTCCAACCGAGTCCATAGGACCAACAAGCCAGTTGGTCCAACCGGGTCCATTGGACCAACAGGCCAGTTGGTCCAACCCGGTCCATAGGACCAACAGGCCAGTTGGTCCAACCGGGTCCATAGGACCAACAGGCCAGTTGGTCCAACCCGGTCCATTGGACCAACAGGCCAATTGGTCCAACCGGGTCCATTGGACCAACAGGCCAGTTGGTCCAACCCGGTCCATAGGACCAACAGGCCAGTTGGTCCAACCGGGTCCATAGGACCAACAGGCTAGTTGGTCCAACCCGGTCCATTGGACCAACAGGCCAATTGGTCCAACCGGGTCCATTGGACCAACAGGCCAGTTGGTCCAACCGGGTCCATTGGACCAACAGGCCAGTTGGTCCAACCCGGTCCATAGGACCAACAAGCCAGTTGGTCCAACTGGGTCCATTGGACCAACAGGCCAATTGGTCCAACCGGGTCCATTGGACCAACCGGGTCCATTGGACCAACAGGCCAGTTGGTCCAACCCGTCCATTGGACCAACAGGCCAGTTGGTCTTACCCGGTCCATAGGACCAACAGGCCAGTTGGTCCAACCCGGTCCATTGGACCAACAGGCCATTTGGTCCAACCGGGTTCATTGGACCAACAAGCCAGTTGGTCCAACCGGGTCCATTGGACCAACAGGCCAGTTGGTCCAACCGGGTCCATTGGACCAACAGGCCAGTTGGTCCAACCGGGTCCATAGGACCAACAGGCCAGTTGGTCCAACCGGGTCCATTGGACCAACAGGCCAGTTGGTCCAACCGTTCCATTGGACCAACAGGCCAGTTGGTCCAACCCGGTCCATTGGACCAACAGGCCAGTTGGTCCCCATTTGACCAACAGGCCAGTTGGTCCAACGGGTCCATTGGACCAACAGGCCAGTTGGTCCAACCGGGTCCATTGGACCAACAGGCCAGTTGGTCCAACCGGGTCCATTGGACCAACAGGCCAGTTGGTCCAACCCGGTCCATTGGACCAACAGGCCACTTCGTCCATCCGGGTCCATTGGACCAACAGGCCAGTTGGTCCAACCGGGTCCATTGGACCAACAGGCCAGTTGGTCCAACCGTTCCATTGGACCAACAGGCCAGTTGGTCCAACCCGGTCCATTGGACCAACAGGCCAGTTGGTCCAACTGGGTCCATTTGACCAACAGGCCAGTTGGTCCAACCCGGTCCATTGGACCAACAGGCCAGTTGGTCCAACCGGGTCCATTGGACCAACAGGCCAGTTGGTCTTACCCGGTCCATAGGACCAACAGGCCAGTTGGTCCAACCCGGTCCATTGGACCAACAGGCGAGTTGGTCCAACCGGGTCCATTGGACCAACAGGCGAGTTGGTCCAACCGGTCCATTGGACTAACAGGCCACTTCGTCCAACCGGGTCCATTGGACCAACAAGCCAATTGGTCCAACCGGGTCCATTGGACCAACAGGCCAGTTGGTCCAACCGGGTCCATTGGACCAACAGGCCAGTTGGTCCAACCGTTCCATTGGACCAACAGGCCAGTTGGTCCAACCCGGTCCATTGGACCAACAGGCCAGTTGGTCCAACTGGGTCCATTAGACCAACAGGCCAGTTGGTCCAACCCGGTCCATTGGACCAACAAGCCAGTTGGTCCAACCGGGTCCATTGGACCAACAGGCCAGTTGGACCAACCGGTCCATTGGACCAACAGGCGAGTTGGTCCAACCGGGTCCATTGGACCAACAGGCCAGTTGGTTTAACCCGGTCCATTGGACCAACAGGACAATTCGTCCAACCGGGTCCATTGGACCAACAAGCCAATTGGTCCAACCGGGTCCATTGGACCAACAGGCCAGTTGGTCCAACCGGGTCCATTGGACCAACAGGCCAGTTGGTCCAACCCGGTCCATAGGACCAACAAGCCAGTTGGTCCAACCGGGTCCATTGGTCCAACCGGGTCCATTGGACCAACCGGGTCCATTGGTCCAACCGGGTCCATTGGACCAACAGGCCAGTTGGTCCAACCCGGTCCATTGGACCAACAGGCTAGTTGGTCCAACCGGGTCCATTGGACCAACAGGCCAGTTGGTCCAACCGGGTCCATTGGACCAACAGGCCAGTTGGTCCAACCGGGTCCATAGGACCAACAGGCCAGTTGGTCCAACCGGGTCCATTGGACCAACAGGCCAGTTGGTCCAACCGTGTCCATAGGACCAACAGGCCAGTTGGTCCAACCCGGTCCATTGGACCAACAGGCGAGTTGGTCCAACCGGGTCCATTGGACCAACAGGCCAGTTGGTCCAACCCGGTCCATTGGACCAACAGGCCACTTGGTCCAACCGGTCCATTGGACCAACAAGCCAATTGGTCCAACCGGGTCCATTGGACCAACAGGCCAGTTGGTCCAACCGGGTCCATTGGACCAACAGGCCAGTTGGTCCAACCCGGTCCATAGGACCAACAGGCCAGTTGGTCCAACCGGGTCCATTGGACCAACAGACCAGTTGGTCCAACCGGGTCCATTGGACCAACAGGCCAGTTGGTCCAACCAGTCCATAGGACCAACAAGCCAGTTGGTCCAACCGGTCCATTGGACCAACAGGCCAGTTGGTCTTACCCGGTTCCATTGGACCAACAGGCCAGTTGGTCCAACCCGGTCCATTGGACCAACAGGCGAGTTGGTCCAACCGGGTCCATTGGACCAACTGGCCAGTTGGTCCAACCGGGTCCATTGGACCAACAGGCCAGTTGGTCCAACCCGGTCCATAGGACCAACAAGCCAGTTGGTCCAACCGGGTCCATTGGACCAACAGGCCTGTTGGTCCAACCGGTCCATTGGTCCAACAGGTCCATTGGACCAACAGGCCAGTTGGTCCAACCCGGTCCATTGGACCAACAGGCCAGCTGGTCCAACCGGGTCCATTGGACCAACAGGCCAGTTGGTCCAACCGGGTCCATAGGACCAACAGGCCAGTTGGTCCAACCCGGTCCATTGGACCAACAGGCCAGTTGGTCTAACCGGTCCATTGGACCAACAAGCCAGTTGGTCCAACCGGGTCCATTGGACCAATAGGCCAGTTGGTCCAACCGGTCCACTGGACCAACAGGCCAGTTGGTCCAACCGGATCCATTGGACCAACAGGCCAGTTGGTCCAGCCGGTCCATTGGACCAACAGGCCAGTTGGTCCAACCCGGTCCATAGGACCAACAGGCCAGTTGGTCCAACCGGGTCCATTGGACCAACAGGCCAGTTGGTCCAACCCGGTCCATAGGACCAACAGGCCAGTTGGTCCAACCGGGTCCATTGGACCAACAGGCCAGTTGGTCCAACCGGATCCATTGGACCAACAGGCCAGTTGGTCCAACCGGGTCCATAGGACCAACAGGCCAGTTGGTCCAACCGGTTCATTGGACCAACAGGCCAGTTGGTCCAACCCGGTCCATTGGACCAACAGGCGAGTTGGTCCAACCGGGTCCATTGGACCAACAGGCCAGTTGGTCCAACCGGGTCCATAGGACCAACAGACCAGTTGGTCCAACCGGGTCCGTAGGACCAACAGGCTAGTTGGTCCAACCGGTCCATTGGACCAACAGTCCAGTTGGTCCAACCGGGTCCATAGGACCAACAGGCCAGTTGGTCCAACCGGGTCCATAGGACCAACAGGCCAGTTGGTCCAACCCGGTCCATAGGACCAACAGGCCAGTTGGTCCAACCGGGTCCATAGGACCAACAGGCCAGTTGGTCCAACCCGGTCCATAGGACCAACAGGCCAGTTGGTCCAACCAAGTCCACAGGACCAACAGGCCAGTTGGTCCAACCGGGTCCATAGGACCAACAGGCCAGTTGGTCCAACCCGGTCCATAGGACCAACAGGCCAGTTGGTCCAACCGGGTCCATAGGACCAACAGGCCAGTTGGTCCAACCCGGTCCATAGGACCAACAGGCCAGTTGGTCCAACCGGGTCCATAGGACCAACAGGCCAGTAGGTCCAACAGGCCAATAGGTCCAACCGGGTCCATAGGACAACCAGGCCAGTAGGTCCAACCGGGTCCATTGGACCAACAGGCCAGTCGGTCCAACCGGGTCCATTGGACCAACAGGCCAGTTGGTCCAACCGGGTCCATAGGACCAACAGGCCAGTTGGTCCAACCCGGTCCATAGGACCAACAGGCCAGTTGGTCCAACCGGGTCCATAGGACCAACAGGCCAGTTGGTCCAACAGGGTCCATAGGACCAACAGGCCAGTAGGTCCAACCGGGTCCATTGGACCAACAGGCCAGTTGGTCCAACCGGGTCCATAGGACCAACAGGCCAGTTGGTCCAACCAGTCCATTGGACCAACAGGCCAGTTGGTCCAACCGGGTCCATAGGACCAACAGACCAGTTGGTCCAACCGGGTCCATAGGACCAACAGACCAGTTGGTCCAACCGGGTCCATAGGACCAACAGGCCAATTGGTCCAACCGGGTCCATTGGACCAATAGGCCAGTTGGTCCAACCGGGTCCATTGGACCAACAGGCCAGTTGGTCCAACCGGGTCCATAGGACCAACAGGCCAGTTGGTCCAACCCGGTCCATAGGACCAACAGGCCAGTTGGTCCAACCGGGTCCATAGGACCAACAGACCAGTTGGTCCAACCGGGTCCATAGGACCAACAGGCCAGTAGGTCCAACAGGCCAGTAGGTCCAACCGGGTCCATTGGACCAACAGGCCAGTTGGTCCAACCGGGTCCATAGGACCAACAGGCCAGTTGGTCCAACCAGTCCATTGGACCAACAGGCCAGTTGGTCCAACCGGGACCGTAGGACCAACAGACCAGTTAGTCCAACCCGGTCCATAGGACCAACAGACCAGTTGGTCCAACCGGGTCCATAGGACCAATAGACCAATTGGTCCAACCGGGTCTATTGGACCAACAGGCCAGTTGGTCCAACCGAGTCCATTTGACCAACAGGCCAGTTGGTCCAACCGGGTCCATAGGACCAACAGGCCAGTTGGTCCAACCGGGTCCATTGGACCAACAGGCCAGTTGGTCCAACCGGGTCCATTGGACCAACAAGCCAGTTGGTCCAACCGGGTCCATTGGACCAACAGGCCAGTTGGACCAACTGGGTCCATTGGTCCAACAGGCCAGTTGGTCCAACCCGGTCCATAGGACCAACAGGCCAGTTGGTCCAACCCGGTCCATAGGACCAACAGGCCAGTTGGTCCAACCCAGTTTATAGGACCAACAAGCCAGTTGGTCCAACCGGGTCCATTGGACCAACAGGCCAGTTGGTCCAACCCGTTCCATAGGACCAATAGGCCAGTTCGTCCAACCGGGCCCATTTGACCAACAGGCCAGTTGGTCCAACCGGGTCCATTGGACCAATAGGCCAGTTGGTCCAACCGGGTCCATAGGACCAACAGGCCAGTTGGTCCAACCGGGTCCATTGGACCAACAGGCCAGTTGGTCCAACCGGGTCCATTGGACCAATAGGCCTGTTGGTCCAACCGGGTCCATTGGACCAACAGGCTAGTTGGTCCAACCGGTCCATAGGACCAACAAGCCAGTTGGTCCAACCGGGTCCATAGGACCAACAGGCCAGTTGGTCCAACCGGGTCCATTGGACCAACAGGCCAGTTGGTCCAACCGGGTCCATAGGACCAACAAGCCAGTTGGTCCAACCGGGTCCATTGGACCAACAGGCCAGTTGGTCCAACCCGTTCCATAGGACCAATAGGCCAGTTCGTCCAACCGGGCCCATTGGACCAATAGGCCAGTTGGTCCAACCGGGTCCATTGGACCAACAGGCCAGTTGGTCCAACCGGGTCCATAGGACCAACAGGCCAGTTGGTCCAACCGGGTCCATTGGACCAACAGGCCAGTTGGTCCAACCGGGTCCATTGGACCAACAGGCCTGTTGGTCCAACCGGGTCCATTGGACCAACAGGCCAGTTGGTCCAACTAGTCCACCGGACCAACAGGCCTGTTGGTCCAACCGGTCCATTGGACCAACCGGTCCATTGGACCAACAGGCCAGTTGGTCCAACCCGGTCCATAGGACCAACAGGCCAGTTGGTCCAACCCGGTCCATAGGACCAACAGGCCAATTGGTCCAACCGGGTCCATTGGACCAACAGGCCAGTTGGTCCAACCGGGTCCATAGGACCAACAAGCCAGTTGGTCCAACCGGGTCCATTGGACCAACAGGCCAGTTGGTCCAACTGGGTCCATATAACCAACAAGCCAGTTGGTCCAACCGGGTCCATTGGACCAACAGGCCAGTTGGTCCAACAGGTCCATTGGACCAACAGGCCAGTTGGTCCAACCCGGTCCATAGGACCAACAAGCCAGTTGGTCCAACCGGGTCCATTGGACCAACAGGCCAGTTGGTCCAACCGATCCATTGGTCCAACCGGGTCCATTCGACCAACAGGCCAGTTGGTCCAACCCGTTCCATAGGACCAATAGGCCAGTTGGTCCAACCGGGTCCATTGGACCAACAAGCCAGTTGGTCCAACCGGTCCATAGGACCAACAAACCAGTTGGTCTTACCGGGTCCATAAGACCAACAGGCCAGTTGGTCCAACCGGGTCCATTGGACCAACAGGCCAGTTGGTCCAACCCGGTCCATTGGACCAACAGGCCAGTTGGTCCAACCGGGTCCATTGGACCAACAGGCCAGTTGGTCCTACCAGATCCATTGGACCAATAGGCCAGTTGGTCCAACCGATCCATTGGACCAACAAGCCAGTTGGTCCAACCGGGTCCATTGGACCAACAGGCCAGTTGGTCCAACCGGGTCCATTGGACCAACAGGCCTGTTGGTCCAACCGGGTCCATTGGACCAACAGGCCAGTTGGTCCAACCGGGTCCATTGGACCAACAGGCCTGTTGGTCCAACCGGGTCCATTGGACCAACAGGCCAGTTGGTCCAACCGGGTCCATTGGACCAACAGGCCAGTTGGTCCAACCCGGTCCATAGGACCAACAGGCCAGTTGGTCCAACGGGTCCATTGGACCAACAGGCCAGTTGGTCCAACCCGGTCCATAGGACCAACAAGCCAGTTGGTCCAACCGGGTCCATTGGACCAACAGGCCAGTTGGTCCAACCGGGTCCATTGGACCAACCGGGTCCATTGGACCAACAGGCCAGTTGGTCCAACCCGTCCATTGGACCAACAGGCCAGTTGGTCCAACTGGGTCCATTGGACCAACAGGCCAGTCGGTCCAACCGGGTCCATTGGACCAACAGGCCAGTTGGTCCAACCCGGTCCATAGGACCAACAGGCCAGTTGGTCCAACCGGGTCCATTGGACCAACAGGCCAGTTGGTCCAACCAGTCCATTGGACCAACAGGCCAGTTGGTCCAACCCGGTCCATAGGACCAACAGGCCAGTTGGTCCAACCCGGTCCATTGGACCAACAGGCCAGTTGGTCCAACCGGGTCCATTGGACCAACAAGCCAGTTGGTCCAACCGGGTCCATTGGACCAACAGGCCTGTTGGTCCAACCGGGTCCATTGGACCAACAGGCTAGTTGGTCCAACCGGGTCCATAGGACCAACAGGCCAGTTGGTCCAACCGGGTCCATTGGACCAACAGGCCAGTTGGTCCAACCGGGTCCATAGGACCAACAGGCCAGTTGGTCCAACCCGGTCCATTGGACCAACAGGCCATTTGGTCCAACCGGGTTCATTGGACCAACAAGCCAGTTGGTCCAACCGGGTCCATTGGACCAACAGGCCAGTTGGTCCAACCGGGTCCATTGGACCAACAGGCCAGTTGGTCCATCCGGTCCATTGGACCAACAGGCCAGTTGGTCCAACCCGGTCCATTGGACCAACAGGCCATTTGGTCCAACCGGGTTCATTGGACCAACAAGCCAGTTGGTCCAACCGGGTCCATTGGACCAACAGGCCAGTTGGTCCAACCCGGTCCATAGGACCAACAGGCCAGTTGGTCCAACCGGGTCCATTGGACCAACAGGCCTGTTGGTCCAACCGGGTCCATTGGACCAACAGGCCTGTTGGTCCAACCGGGTCCATTGGACCAACAGGCCAGTTGGTCCAACCCGGTCCATAGGACCAACAGGCCAGTTGGTCCAACCGGGTCCATTGGACCAACAGGCCAGTTGGTCCAACCCGGTCCATAGGACCAACAAGCCAGTTGGTCCAACTGGGTCCATTGGACCAACAGGCCTGTTGGTCCAACCGGTCCATTGGACCAACCGGTCCATTGGACCAACAGGCCAGTTGGTCCAAAAAGGTCCATTGGACCAACAGGCCAGTTGGTCCAACCGGGTCCATAGGACCAACAGGCCAGTTGGTCCAACCCGGTCCATTGGACCAACAGGCTAGTTGGTCCAACCGGGTCCATTGGACCAACAAGCCAGTTGGTCCAACCGGGTCCATTGGACCAACAGGCCAGTCGGTCCAACCGGTCCATTGGACCAACAGGCGAGTTGGTCCAACCGGGTCCATTGGACCAACAGGCCAGTTGGTCCAACCCGGTCCATAGGACCAACAGGCCAGTTGGTCTTACCCGGTCCATAGGACCAACAGGCTAGTTGGTCCAACCCGGTCCATTGGACCAACAGGCCAGTTGGTCCAACCGAGTCCATAGGACCAACAAGCCAGTTGGTCCAACCGGGTCCATTGGACCAACAGGCCAGTTGGTCCAACCGAGTCCATAGGACCAACAAGCCAGTTGGTCCAACCGGGTCCATTGGACCAACAGGCCAGTTGGTCCAACCCGGTCCATAGGACCAACAGGCCAGTTGGTCTTACCCGGTCCATAGGACCAACAGGCTAGTTGGTCCAACCCGGTCCATTGGACCAACAGGCCAGTTGGTCCAACCGAGTCCATAGGACCAACAAGCCAGTTGGTCCAACCGGGTCCATAGGACCAACAGGCTAGTTGGTCCAACCCGGTCCATTGGACCAACAGGCCAATTGGTCCAACCGGGTCCATTGGACCAACAGGCCAGTTGGTCCAACCGGATCCATTGGACCAACAGGCCAGTTGGTCCAACCCGGTCCATAGGACCAACAAGCCAGTTGGTCCAACTGGGTCCATTGGACCAACAGGCCTATTGGTCGAACCGGGTACATTGGTCCAACCGGGTCCATTGGACCAACAGGCCAGTTGGTCCAACCCGTCCATTGGACCAACAGGCCAGATGGTCTTACCCGGTCCATAGGACCAACAGGCCAGTTGGTCCAACCCGGTCCATTGGACCAACAGGCCATTTGGTCCAACCGGGTTCATTGGACCAACAAGCCAGTTGGTCCAACCGGGTCCATTGGACCAACAGGCCAGTTGGTCCAACCCGGTCCATTGGACCAACAGGCCACTTGGTCCAACCGGTCCATTGGACCAACAAGCCAATTGGTCCAACCGGGTCCATTGGACCAACAGGCCAGTTGGTCCAACCGGGTCCATTGGACCAACAGGCCAGTTGGTCCAACCGTTCCATTGGACCAACAGGCCAGTTGGTCCAACCCGGTCCATTGGACCAACAGGCCAGTTGGTCCAACCGTTCCATTGGACCAACAGGCCAGTTGGTCCAACCCGGTCCATTGGACCAACAAGCCAGTTGGTCCAACCGGGTCCATTGGACCAACAGGCCAGTTGGTCCAACGGGTCCATTGGACCAACAGGCCAGTTGGTCCAACCGGGTCCATTGGACCAACAGGCCAGTTGGTCCAACCGGGTCCATTGGACCAACAGGCCAGTTGGTCCAACCCGGTCCATTGGACCAACAGGCCACTTCGTCCATCCGGGTCCATTGGACCAACAGGCCAGTTGGTCCAACCGGTTCATTGGACCAACAGGCCAGTTGGTCCAACCGTTCCATTGGACCAACAGGCCAGTTGGTCCAACCCGGTCCATTGGACCAACAGGCCAGTTGGTCCAACTGGGTCCATTTGACCAACAGGCCAGTTGGTCCAACCCGGTCCATTGGACCAACAGGCCAGTTGGTCCAACCGGGTCCATTGGACCAACAGGCCAGTTGGTCTTACCCGGTCCATAGGACCAACAGGCCAGTTGGTCCAACCCGGTCCATTGGACCAACAGGCGAGTTGGTCCAACCGGGTCCATTGGACCAACAGGCCAGTTGGTCCAACCCGGTCCATTGGACCAACAGGCCACTTGGTCCAACCGGTCCATTGGACCAACAAGCCAATTGGTCCAACCGGGTCCATTGGACCAACAGGCCAGTTGGTCCAACCGGGTCCATTGGACCAACAGGCCAGTTGGTCCAACCGTTCCATTGGACCAACAGGCCAGTTGGTCCAACCCGGTCCATTGGACCAACAGGCCAGTTGGTCCAACTGGGTCCATTAGACCAACAGGCCAGTTGGTCCAACCCGGTCCATTGGACCAACAAGCCAGTTGGTCCAACCGGGTCCATTGGACCAACAGGCCAGTTGGACCAACCGGTCCATTGGACCAACAGGCGAGTTGGTCCAACCGGGTCCATTGGACCAACAGGCCAGTTGGTTTAACCCGGTCCATTGGACCAACAGGACAATTCGTCCAACCGGGTCCATTGGACCAACAAGCCAATTGGTCCAACCGGGTCCATTGGACCAACAGGCCGGTTGGTCCAACCGGTCCATTGGACCAACAGGACAATTCGTCCAACCGGGTCCATTGGACCAACAAGCCAATTGGTCCAACCGGGTCCATTGGACCAACAAGCCAGTTGGTCCAACCGGGTCCATTGGACCAACAGGCCTGTTGGTCCAACCGGTCCATTGGACCAACCGGTCCATTGGACCAACAGGCCAGTTGGTCCAACCCGGTCCATAGGACCAACAGGCCAGTTGGTCCAACCGGGTCCATTGGACCAACAGACCAGTTGGTCCAACCGGGTCCATTGGACCAACAGGCCAGTTGGTCCAACCAGTCCATAGGACCAACAAGCCAGTTGGTCCAACCGGTCCATTGGACCAACAGGCCAGTTGGTCTTACCCGGTTCCATTGGACCAACAGGCCAGTTGGTCCAACCCGGTCCATTGGACCAACAGGCGAGTTGGTCCAACCGGGTCCATTGGACCAACTGGCCAGTTGGTCCAACCGGGTCCATTGGACCAACAGGCCAGTTGGTCCAACCCGGTCCATAGGACCAACAAGCCAGTTGGTCCAACCGGGTCCATTGGACCAACAGGCCTGTTGGTCCAACCGGTCCATTGGTCCAACAGGTCCATTGGACCAACAGGCCAGTTGGTCCAACCCGGTCCATTGGACCAACAGGCCAGTTGGTCCAACCGGGTCCATTGGACCAACAGGCCAGTTGGTCCAACCGGGTCCATAGGACCAACAGGCCAGTTGGTCCAACCCGGTCCATTGGACCAACAGGCCAGTTGGTCTAACCGGTCCATTGGACCAACAAGCCAGTTGGTCCAACCGGGTCCATTGGACCAATAGGCCAGTTGGTCCAACCGGTCCACTGGACCAACAGGCCAGTTGGTCCAACCGGATCCATTGGACCAACAGGCCAGTTGGTCCAGCCGGTCCATTGGACCAACAGGCCAGTTGGTCCAACCCGGTCCATAGGACCAACAGGCCAGTTGGTCCAACCGGGTCCATTGGACCAACAGGCCAGTTGGTCCAACCCGGTCCATAGGACCAACAGGCCAGTTGGTCCAACCGGGTCCATTGGACCAACAGGCCAGTTGGTCCAACCGGATCCATTGGACCAACAGGCCAGTTGGTCCAACCGGGTCCATAGGACCAACAGGCCAGTTGGTCCAACCGGTTCATTGGACCAACAGGCCAGTTGGTCCAACCCGGTCCATTGGACCAACAGGCGAGTTGGTCCAACCCGGTCCATTGGACCAACAGGCCAGTTGGTCCAACCCGGTCCATAGGACCAACAGGCCAGTTGGTCCAACCGGGTCCATAGGACCAACAGGCTAGTTGGTCCAACCCGGTCCATTGGACCAACAGGCCAATTGGTCCAACCGGGTCCATTGGACCAACAAGCCAGTTGGTCCAACCGGGTCCATTGGACCAACACGCCAGTTGGTCCAACCGGGTCCATTGGACCAACAAGCCAGTTGGTCCAACCGGGTCTATTGGACCAACAGGCCAGTTGGTCCAACCCGGTCCATTGGACCAACAGGCCAGTTGGTCCAGCCGGTCCATTGGACCAACAGGCCAGTTGGTCCAACCCGGTCCATAGGACCAACAGGCCAGTTGGTCCAACCGGGTCCATTGGACCAACAGGCCAGTTGGTCCAACCCGGTCCATAGGACCAACAGGCCAGTTGGTCCAACCGGGTCCATTGGACCAACAGGCCAGTTGGTCCAACCGGATCCATTGGACCAACAGGCCAGTTGGTCCAACCGGGTCCATAGGACCAACAGGCCAGTTGGTCCAACCGGTTCATTGGACCAACAGGCCAGTTGGTCCAACCCGGTCCATTGGACCAACAGGCGAGTTGGTCCAACCCGGTCCATTGGACCAACAGGCCAGTTGGTCCAACCCGGTCCATAGGACCAACAGGCCAGTTGGTCCAACCGGGTCCATAGGACCAACAGGCTAGTTGGTCCAACCCGGTCCATTGGACCAACAGGCCAATTGGTCCAACCGGGTCCATTGGACCAACAAGCCAGTTGGTCCAACCGGGTCCATTGGACCAACACGCCAGTTGGTCCAACCGGGTCCATTGGACCAACAAGCCAGTTGGTCCAACCGGGTCTATTGGACCAACAGGCCAGTTGGTCCAACCCGGTCCATTGGACCAACAGGCCAGTTGGTCCAACCGGGTCCATTGGACCAACAGGCCAGTTGGTCCAACCGGGTCCATTGGACCAACAGGCCAGTTGGTCCAATCGGTCCATAGGACCAACAGGCCAGTTGGTCCAACCAGTCCATTGGACCAACAGGCCAGTTGGTCCAACCCGGTCCATAGGACCAACAGGCCAGTAGGTCCAACCGGTCCATGGGACCAACAGGCCAGTTGGTCCAATCGGGTCCATGGGAGCAACAGACCAGTTGGTCCAACCGGGTTTATAGGACCAACAGGCTTGTAGGTCCAACCGGGTCCATAGGACCAACAGGCCAGTTGGTCCAACCGGGTCCATTGGACCAACAGGCCAGTTGGTCCAACTGGGTCCATAGGACCAACAGGCCAGTTGGTCCAACCCGGTCCATAGGACCAACAGGCCAGTTGGTCCAACCGGGTCCATAGGACCAACAGGCCAGTTGGTCCAACCCGGTCCATAGGACCAACAGGCCAGTTGGTCCAACCAAGTCCACAGGACCAACAGGCCAGTTGGTCCAACCGGGTCCATAGGACCAACAGGCCAGTTGGTCCAACCCGGTCCATAGGACCAACAGGCCAGTTGGTCCAACCGGGTCCATAGGACCAACAGGCCAGTTGGTCCAACCCGGTCCATAGGACCAACAGGCCAGTTGGTCCAACCGGGTCCATAGGACCAACAGGCCAGTAGGTCCAACAGGCCAATAGGTCCAACCGGGTCCATAGGACAACCAGGCCAGTAGGTCCAACCGGGTCCATTGGACCAACAGGCCAGTTGGTCCAACCGGGTCCATTGGACCAACAGGCCAGTTGGTCCAACCGGGTCCATAGGACCAACAGGCCAGTTGGTCCAACCCGGTCCATAGGACCAACAGGCCAGTTGGTCCAACCGGGTCCATAGGACCAACAGACCAGTTGGTCCAACCGGGTCCATAGGACCAACAGGCCAGTAGGTCCAACCGGGTCCATTGGACCAACAGGCCAGTTGGTCCAACCGGGTCCATAGGACCAACAGGCCAGTTGGTCCAACCAGTCCATTGGACCAACAGGCCAGTTGGTCCAACCGGGTCCATAGGACCAACAGACCAGTTGGTCCAACCCGGTCGATAGGACCAACAGACCAGTTGGTCCAACCGGGTCCATAGGACCAACAGGCCAATTGGTCCAACCGGGTCCATTGGACCAATAGGCCAGTTGGTCCAACCGGGTCCATTGGACCAACAGGCCAGTTGGTCCAACCGGGTCCATAGGACCAACAGGCCAGTTGGTCCAACTGGGTCCATTGGACCAACAGGCCAGTTGGTCCAACCGGGTCCATAGGACCAACAGGCCAGTTGGTCCAACCGAGTCCATAGGACCAACAGACCAGTTGGTCCAACCGGGTCCATAGGACCAACAGGCCAGTTGGTCCAACCAGTCCATTGGACCAACAGGCCAGTTGGCCCGACCGGTCCATTGGACCAACAGGCCAGTTGGTCCAATCGGTCCATTGGACCAACAGGCCAATTGGTCCAACCGGGTCCATTGGACCAACAGGCCAGTTGGTCCAACCCGGTCCATAGGACCAACAGGCCAGTTGGTCCAACCGGGTCCATAGGACCAACAGACCAGTTGGTCCAACCGGGTCCGTAGGACCAACAGGCTAGTTGGTCCAACCGGTCCATTGGACCAACAGTCCAGTTGGTCCAACCGGGTCCATAGGACCAACAGGCCAGTTGGTCCAACCGGGTCCATAGGACCAACAGGCCAGTTGGTCCAACCCGGTCCATAGGACCAACAGGCCAGTAGGTCCAACCGGGTCCATTGGACCAACAATAGGACCAACAGGCCAGTTGGTCCAACCAGTCCATTGGACCAACAGGCCAGTTGGTCCAACCGGGTCCATAGGACCAACAGGCCAGTTGGTCCAACCGGGTCCATAGGACCAACAGGCCAGTTGGTCCAACCGGGTCCATAGGACCAACAGGCCAGTTGGTCCAACCCGGTCCATAGGACCAACAGACCAGTTGGTCCAACCGGGTCCATAGGACCAACAGGCCAGTTGGTCCAACCGGGTCCATAGGACCAACAGGCCAGTAGGTCCAACCGGGTCCATTGGACCAACTGGCCAGTTGGTCCAACCGGGTCCATAGGACCAACAGGCCAGTTGGTCCAACCCGGTCCATTGGACCAACAGGCCAGTAGGTCCAACCGGGTCCATTGGACCAACAGGCCAGTTGGTCCAATCGGTCCATAGGACCAACAGGCCAGTTGGTCCAACCAGTCCATTGGACCAACAGGCCAGTTGGTCCAACCGGGTCCATTGGACCAACAGGCCAGTTGGTCCAACCGGGTCCATAGGACCAACAGGCCAGTTGGTCCAACCCGGTCCATAGGACCAACAGGCCAGTTGGTCCAACCGGGTCCATAGGACCAACAGGCCAGTAGGTCCAACAGGCCAATAGGTCCAACCGGGTCCATAGGACAACAAGGCCAGTAGGTCCAACCGGGTCCATTGGACCAACAGGCCAGTTGGTCCAGCCGGTCCATTGGACCAACAGGCCAGTTGGTCCAACCGGGTCCATAGGACCAACAGGCCAGTTGGTCCAACCCGGTCCATAGGACCAACAGGCCAGTTGGTCCAACCGGATCCATAGGGCCAACAGACCAGTTGGTCCAACCGGGTCCATAGGACCAACAGGCCAGTAGGTCCAACTGGTTCCATTGGACCAACTGGCCAAACCGGTCCATTGGACCAACAGGCCAGTTGGTCCAACCGGGTCCATAGGACCAACAGGCCAGTTGGTCCAACCCGGTCCATAGGACCAACAGGCCAGTTGGTCCAACCGGGTCCATTGGACCAACTGGCCAGTTGGTCCAACCGGGTCCATAGGACCAACAGGCCAGTTGGTCCAACCCGGTCCATAGGACCAACAGGCCAGTTGGTCCAACCGGGTCCATAGGACCAACAGGCCAGTAGGTCCAACAGGCCAATAGGTCCAACCGGGTCCATAGGACAACCAGGCCAGTAGGTCCAACCGGGTCCATTGGACCAACAGGCCAGTTGGTCCAACCGGGTCCATTGGACCAACAGGCCAGTTGGTCCAACCGGGTCCATAGGACCAACAGGCCAGTAGGTCCAACAGGCCAATAGGTCCAACCGGGTCCATAGGACAACCAGGCCAGTAGGTCCAACCGGGTCCATTGGACCAACAGGCCAGTTGGTCCAACCGGGTCCATTGGACCAACAGGCCAGTTGGTCCAACCGGGTCCATAGGACCAACAGGCCAGTTGGTCCAACCCGGTCCATAGGACCAACAGGCCAGTTGGTCCAACCCGGTCCATAGGACCAACAGGCCAGTTGGTCCAACCGGGTCCATAGGACCAACAGGCCAGTTGGTCCAACCAGTCCATAGGACCAACAGGCCAGTTGGTCCAACCCGGTCCATAGGACCAACAGACCAGTTGGTCCAACCGGGTCCATAGGACCAACAGGCCAGTTGGTCCAACCGGGTCCATAGGACCAACAGGCCAGTTGGTCCAACCGGGTCCATAGGACCAACAGGCCAGTTGGTCCAACCGGGTCCATAGGACCAACAGGCCAGTTGGTCCAACCCGGTCCATAGGACCAACAGACCAGTTGGTCCAACCGGGTCCATAGGACCAACAGGCCAGTTGGTCCAACCGGGTCCATAGGACCAACAGGCCAGTAGGTCCAACCGGGTCCATTGGACCAACAGGCCAGTTGGTCCAATCGGTCCATAGGACCAACAGGCCAGTTGGTCCAACCAGTCCATTGGACCAACAGGCCAGTTGGTCCAACCGGGTCCATTGGACCAACAGGCCAGTTGGTCCAACCGGGTCCATAGGACCAACAGGCCAGTTGGTCCAACCCGGTCCATAGGACCAACAGGCCAGTTGGTCCAACCGGGTCCATAGGACCAACAGGCCAGTAGGTCCAACAGGCCAATAGGTCCAACCGGGTCCATAGGACAACAAGGCCAGTAGGTCCAACCGGGTCCATTGGACCAACAGGCCAGTTGGTCCAGCCGGTCCATTGGACCAACAGGCCAGTTGGTCCAACCGGGTCCATAGGACCAACAGGCCAGTTGGTCCAACCCGGTCCATAGGACCAACAGGCCAGTTGGTCCAACCGGATCCATAGGGCCAACAGACCAGTTGGTCCAACCGGGTCCATAGGACCAACAGGCCAGTAGGTCCAACTGGTTCCATTGGACCAACTGGCCAAACCGGTCCATTGGACCAACAGGCCAGTTGGTCCAACCGGGTCCATAGGACCAACAGGCCAGTTGGTCCAACCCGGTCCATAGGACCAACAGGCCAGTTGGTCCAACCGGGTCCATTGGACCAACTGGCCAGTTGGTCCAACCGGGTCCATAGGACCAACAGGCCAGTTGGTCCAACCCGGTCCATAGGACCAACAGGCCAGTTGGTCCAACCGGGTCCATAGGACCAACAGGCCAGTAGGTCCAACAGGCCAATAGGTCCAACCGGGTCCATAGGACAACCAGGCCAGTAGGTCCAACCGGGTCCATTGGACCAACAGGCCAGTTGGTCCAACCGGGTCCATTGGACCAACAGGCCAGTTGGTCCAACCGGGTCCATAGGACCAACAGGCCAGTAGGTCCAACAGGCCAATAGGTCCAACCGGGTCCATAGGACAACCAGGCCAGTAGGTCCAACCGGGTCCATTGGACCAACAGGCCAGTTGGTCCAACCGGGTCCATTGGACCAACAGGCCAGTTGGTCCAACCGGGTCCATAGGACCAACAGGCCAGTTGGTCCAACCCGGTCCATAGGACCAACAGGCCAGTTGGTCCAACCCGGTCCATAGGACCAACAGGCCAGTTGGTCCAACCGGGTCCATAGGACCAACAGGCCAGTAGGTCCAACAGGCCAATAGGTCCAACCGGGTCCATAGGACAACAAGGCCAGTAGGTCCAACCGGGTCCATTGGACCAACAGGCCAGTTGGTCCAGCCGGTCCATTGGACCAACAGGCCAGTTGGTCCAACCGGGTCCATAGGACCAACAGGCCAGTTGGTCCAACCAGTCCATTGGACCAACAGGCCAGTTGGTCCAACCGGGACCGTAGGACCAACAGACCAGTTAGTCCAACCCGGTCCATAGGACCAACAGACCAGTTGGTCCAACCGGGTCCATAGGACCAATAGACCAATTGGTCCAACCGGGTCTATTGGACCAACAGGCCAGTTGGTCCAACCGAGTCCATTTGACCAACAGGCCAGTTGGTCCAACCGGGTCCATAGGACCAACAGGCCAGTTGGTCCAACTGGGTCCATTGGACCAACAGGCCAGTTGGTCCAACCGAGTCCGTAGGACCAACAGACCAGTTGGTCCAACCGGGTCCATAGGACCAACAGACCAGTTGGTCCAACCGGGTCCATAGGACCAACAGACCAGTTGGTCCAACCGGTCCATTGGACCAACAGGCCAGTTGGCCCGACCGGTCCATTGGACCAACAGGCCAGTTGGTCCAATCGGTCCATTGGACCAACAGGCCAATTGGTCCAACCGGGTCCATTGGACCAACAGGCCAGTTGGTCCAACCCGGTCCATAGGACCAACAGGCCAGTTGGTCCAACCGGGTCCATAGGACCAACAGACCAGTTGGTCCAACCGGGTCCGTAGGACCAACAGGCTAGTTGGTCCAACCGGGTCCATTGGACCAACAGGCCAGTTGGTCCAACCGGGTCCATAGGACCAACAGACCAGTTGGTCCAACCGGGTCCATAGGACCAACAGGCCAGTTGGTCCAACCGGGTCCATTGGACCAACAGGCCAGTTGGTCTAACCGGTCCATTGGACCAACAGGCCAGGTGGTCCAACCGGGTCGATTGGACCAACAGGCCAGTTGGTCCAACCCGGTCCATAGGACCAACAGGCCAGTTGGTCCAACGGGGTCCATAGGACCAACAAACCAGTTGGTCCAACCCGGTCCATAGGACCAACAGGCCAGTTGGTACAAAAAGGTCCATTGGACCAACAGGCCAGTTGGTCCAACCGGGTCCATAGGACCAACAGGCCAGTTGGTCCAACCCGGTCCATTGGACCAATAGGCCAGTTGGTCCAACCGGGTCCATTGGACCAACAGGCCAGTTGGTCCATCCGGGACCATTGGACCAACAAGCCAGTTGGTCCAACCGGGTCCATTGGACCAACAGGCCAGTTGGTCCAACCCGGTCCATAGGACCAACAAGCCAGTTGGTCCAACCGGGTCCATTGGACCAACAGGCCAGTTGGTCCAACCGGGTCCATAGGACCAACAGGCCAGTTGGTCCAACCAGTCCATTGGACCAACAGGCCAGTTGGTCCAACTGGGTCCATTGGACCAACAGGCCAGTTGGTCCAACCGGGTCCATAGGACCAACAGGCCAGTTGGTCCAACCCGGTCCATAGGACCAACAGGCCAGTTGGTCCAACCGGGTCCATAGGACCAACAGGCCAGTAGGTCCAACAGGCCAATAGGTCCAACCGGGTCCATAGGACAACCAGGCCAGTAGGTCCAACCGGGTCCATTGGACCAACAGGCCAGTTGGTCCAACCGGGTCCATTGGACCAACAGGCCAGTTGGTCCAACCGGGTCCATAGGACCAACAGGCCAGTTGGTCCAACCCGGTCCATAGGACCAACAGGCCAGTTGGTCCAACCGGGTCCATAGGACCAACAGGCCAGTAGGTCCAACAGGCCAATAGGTCCAACCGGGTCCATAGGACAACCAGGCCAGTAGGTCCAACCGGGTCCATTGGACCAACAGGCCAGTTGGTCCAACCCGGTCCATAGGACCAACAGGCCAGTTGGTCCAACGGGGTCCATAGGACCAACAAACCAGTTGGTCCAACCCGGTCCATAGGACCAACAGGCCAGTTGGTCCAAAAAGGTCCATTGGACCAACAGGCCAGTTGGTCCAACCGGGTCCATAGGACCAACAGGCCAGTTGGTCCAACCCGGTCCATTGGACCAATAGGCCAGTTGGTCCAACCGGGTCCATTGGACCAACAGGCCAGTTGGTCCATCCGGGACCATTGGACCAACAAGCCAGTTGGTCCAACCGGGTCCATTGGACCAACAGGCCAGTTGGTCCAACCCGGTCCATAGGACCAACAAGCCAGTTGGTCCAACCGGGTCCATTGGACCAACAGGCCAGTTGGTCCAACCGGGTCCATAGGACCAACAGGCCAGTTGGTCCAACCAGTCCATTGGACCAACAGGCCAGTTGGTCCAACTGGGTCCATTGGACCAACAGGCCAGTTGGTCCAACCGGGTCCATAGGACCAACAGGCCAGTTGGTCCAACCCGGTCCATAGGACCAACAGGCCAGTTGGTCCAACCGGGTCCATAGGACCAACAGGCCAGTAGGTCCAACAGGCCAATAGGTCCAACCGGGTCCATAGGACAACCAGGCCAGTAGGTCCAACCGGGTCCATTGGACCAACAGGCCAGTTGGTCCAACCGGGTCCATTGGACCAACAGGCCAGTTGGTCCAACCGGGTCCATAGGACCAACAGGCCAGTTGGTCCAACCCGGTCCATAGGACCAACAGGCCAGTTGGTCCAACCGGGTCCATAGGACCAACAGGCCAGTAGGTCCAACAGGCCAATAGGTCCAACCGGGTCCATAGGACAACCAGGCCAGTAGGTCCAACCGGGTCCATTGGACCAACAGGCCAGTTGGTCTAACCGGTCCATTGGACCAACAGGCCAGTTGGTCCAACCGGGTCCATAGGACCAACAGGCCAGTTGGTCCAACCCGGTCCATAGGACCAACAGGCCAGTTGGTCCAACCGGGTCCATAGGACCAACAGGCCAGTTGGTCCAACCAGTCCATAGGACCAACAGGCCAGTTGGTCCAACAGGTCCACCAGTAGGTCCAACCAGGTCCATAGGACCAACAGGCCAGTAGGTCCAACTGGTTCCATTGGACCAACTGGCCAGGTTGTCCAACCGGGTCCATTGGACCAACAGGCCAGTTGGTCCAACCGGGTCCATAGGACCAACAGACCAGTTGGTCCAACCGGGTCCGTAGGACCAACAGACCAGTTAGTCCAACCCGGTCCATAGGACCAACAGACCAGTTGGTCCAACCGGGTCCATAGGACCAACAGACCAGTTGGTCCAACCGGGTCCATAGGACCAACAGGCCAATTGGTCCAACCGGGTCCATTGGACCAATAGGCCAGTTGGTCCAACTGGGTCCATTTGACCAACAGGCCAGTTGGTCCAACCGGGTCCATAGGACCAACAGGCCAGTTGGTCCAACTGGGTCCATTGGACCAACAGGCCAGTTGGTCCAACCGGGTCCATTGGACCAACTGGCCAGTTGGTCCAACCGGGTCCATAGGACCAACAGGCCAGTTGGTCCAACCGGGTCCATAGGACCAACAGGCCAGTTGGTCCAACCGGGTCCATAGGACCAACAGGCCAGTAGGTCCAACAGGCCAATAGGTCCAACCGGGTCCATAGGACAACCAGGCCAGTAGGTCCAACCGGGTCCATTGGACCAACAGGCCAGTTGGTCCAACCGGGTCCATTGGACCAACAGGCCAGTTGGTCCAACCGGGTCCATAGGACCAACAGGCCAGTTGGTCCAACCCGGTCCATAGGACCAACAGGCCAGTTGGTCCAACCGGGTCCATAGGACCAACAGGCCAGTTGGTCCAACCAGTCCATAGGACCAACAGGCCAGTTGGTCCAACAGGTCCACCAGTAGGTCCAACCGGGTCCATTGGACCAACAGGCCAGTTGGTCCAACCGGGTCCATAGGACCAACAGGCCAGTTGGTCCATCCGGTCCATTGGACCAACAGGCCAGTTGGTCCAACCGGGTCCATAGGACCAACAGACCAGTTGGTCCAACCGGGTCCATAGGACCAACAGACCAGTTGGTCCAACCGGGTCCATAGGACCAACAGGCCAATTGGTCCAACCGGGTCCATTGGACCAATAGGCCAGTTGGTCCAACTGGGTCCATTTGACCAACAGGCCAGTTGGTCCAACCGGGTCCATAGGACCAACAGGCCAGTTGGTCCAACTGGGTCCATTGGACTAACAGGCCAGTTGGTCCAACCGGGTCCATAGGACCAACAGGCCAGTTGGTCCAACCGAGTCCATAGGACCAACAGACCAGTTGGTCCAACCGGGTCCATAGGACCAACAGACCAGTTGGTCCAACCGGTCCATTGGACCAACAGGCCAGTTGGCCCGACCGGTCCATTGGACCAACAGGCCAGTTGGTCCAATCGGGTCCAAAGGACCAACAGGCCAATTGGTCCAACCGGGTCCATTGGACCAACAGGCCAGTTGGTCCAACCGGGTCCATTGGACCAACAGGCCAGTTGGTCCAACTGGGTCTATTGGACCAACAGGCCAGTTGGTCCAACCCGGTCCATAGGACCAACAGGCCAGTTGGTCCAACGGGGTCCATAGGACCAACAGACCAGTTGGTCCAACCCGGTCCATAGGACCAACAGGCCAGTTGGTCCAACCGGGTCCATTGGACCAACAGGCCAGTTGGTCCAAAAAGGTCCATTGGACCAACAGGCCAGTTGGTCCAACCGGGTCCATAGGACCAACAGGCCAGTTGGTCCAACCCGGTCCATTGGACCAATAGGCTAGTTGGTCCAACCGGTCCATTGAACCAACAGGCCAGTTGGTCCATCCGGGACCATTGGACCAACAGGCCAGTTGGTCCAACCCGGTCCATAGGACCAACAGGCCAGTTGGTCCAACCCGGTCCATAGGACCAACAGGCCAGTTGGTCCAACGGGGTCCATAGGACCAACAAACCAGTTGGTCCAACCCGGTCCATAGGACCAACAGGCCAGTTGGTCCAAAAAGGTCCATTGGACCAACAGGCCAGTTGGTCCAACCGGGTCCATAGGACCAACAGGCCAGTTGGTCCAACCCGGTCCATTGGACCAATAGGCCAGTTGGTCCAACCGGGTCCATTGGACCAACAGGCCAGTTGGTCCATCCGGGACCATTGGACCAACAAGCCAGTTGGTCCAACCGGGTCCATTGGACCAACAGGCCAGTTGGTCCAACCCGGTCCATAGGACCAACAAGCCAGTTGGTCCAACCGGGTCCATTGGACCAACAGGCCAGTTGGTCCAACCGGGTCCATAGGACCAACAGGCCAGTTGGTCCAACCAGTCCATTGGACCAACAGGCCAGTTGGTCCAACTGGGTCCATTGGACCAACAGGCCAGTTGGTCCAACCGGGTCCATAGGACCAACAGGCCAGTTGGTCCAACCCGGTCCATAGGACCAACAGGCCAGTTGGTCCAACCGGGTCCATAGGACCAACAGGCCAGTAGGTCCAACAGGCCAATAGGTCCAACCGGGTCCATAGGACAACCAGGCCAGTAGGTCCAACCGGGTCCATTGGACCAACAGGCCAGTTGGTCCAACCGGGTCCATTGGACCAACAGGCCAGTTGGTCCAACCGGGTCCATAGGACCAACAGGCCAGTTGGTCCAACCCGGTCCATAGGACCAACAGGCCAGTTGGTCCAACCGGGTCCATAGGACCAACAGGCCAGTAGGTCCAACAGGCCAATAGGTCCAACCGGGTCCATAGGACAACCAGGCCAGTAGGTCCAACCGGGTCCATTGGACCAACAGGCCAGTTGGTCTAACCGGTCCATTGGACCAACAGGCCAGTTGGTCCAACCGGGTCCATAGGACCAACAGGCCAGTTGGTCCAACCCGGTCCATAGGACCAACAGGCCAGTTGGTCCAACCGGGTCCATAGGACCAACAGACCAGCTGGTCCAACCAGGTCCATAGGACCAACAGGCCAGTAGGTCCAACAGGCCAGTAGGTCCAACCAGGTCCATAGGACCAACAGGCCAGTAGGTCCAACTGGTTCCATTGGACCAACTGGCCAGGTTGTCCAACCGGGTCCGTAGGACCAACAGACCAGTTAGTCCAACCCGGTCCATAGGACCAACAGACCAGTTGGTCCAACCGGGTCCATAGGACCAACAGACCAGTTGGTCCAACCGGGTCCATAGGACCAACAGGCCAGTTGGTCCAACCGGGTCCATTGGACCAATAGGCCAGTTGGTCCAACCGGGTCCATTGGACCAACAGGCCTGTTGGTCCAACCGGGTCCATAGGACCAACAGGCCAGTTGGTCCAACTGGGTCCATTGGACCAACAGGCCAGTTGGTCCAACCGGGTCCATTGGACCAACTGGCCAGTTGGTCCAACCGGGTCCATAGGACCAACAGGCCAGTTGGTCCAACCGGGTCCATAGGACCAACAGGCCAGTTGGTCCAACCGGGTCCATAGGACCAACAGGCCAGTAGGTCCAACAGGCCAATAGGTCCAACCGGGTCCATAGGACAACCAGGCCAGTAGGTCCAACCGGGTCCATTGGACCAACAGGCCAGTTGGTCCAACCGGGTCCATTGGACCAACAGGCCAGTTGGTCCAACCCGGTCCATAGGACCAACAGGCCAGTTGGTCCAACCGGGTCCATAGGACCAACAGGCCAGTTGGTCCAACCAGTCCATAGGACCAACAGGCCAGTTGGTCCAACAGGTCCACCAGTAGGTCCAACCGGGTCCATTGGACCAACAGGCCAGTTGGTCCAACCGGGTCCATAGGACCAACAGGCCAGTTGGTCCATCCGGTCCATTGGACCAACAGGCCAGTTGGTCCAACCGGGTCCATAGGACCAACAGACCAGTTGGTCCAACCGGGTCCATAGGACCAACAGACCAGTTGGTCCAACCGGGTCCATAGGACCAACAGGCCAATTGGTCCAACCGGGTCCATTGGACCAATAGGCCAGTTGGTCCAACTGGGTCCATTTGACCAACAGGCCAGTTGGTCCAACCGGGTCCATAGGACCAACAGGCCAGTTGGTCCAACTGGGTCCATTGGACTAACAGGCCAGTTGGTCCAACCGGGTCCATAGGACCAACAGACCAGTTGGTCCAACCGGGTCCGTAGGACCAACAGACCAGTTGGTCCAACCGGGTCCATAGGACCAACAGGCCAGTAGGTCCAACAGGCCAATAGGTCCAACTGGGTCCATTGGACAACCAGGCCAGTTGGTCCAACCGGGTCCATTGGACCAACAGGCCAGTTGGTCCAACCGGGTCCATTGGACCAACAGGCCAGTTGGTCCAACCGGGTCCATAGGACCAACAGGCCAGTTGGTCCAACCCGGTCCATAGGACCAACAGGCCAGTTGGTCCAACCGGGTCCATAGGACCAACAGGCCAGTAGGTCCAACAGGCCAATAGGTCCAACCGGGTCCATAGGACAACCAGGCCAGTAGGTCCAACCGGGTCCATTGGACCAACAGGCCAGTTGGTCTAACCGGTCCATTGGACCAACAGGCCAGTTGGTCCAACCGGGTCCATAGGACCAACAGGCCAGTTGGTCCAACCCGGTCCATAGGACCAACAGGCCAGTTGGTCCAACCGGGTCCATAGGACCAACAGGCCAGTTGGTCCAACCAGTCCATAGGACCAACAGGCCAGTTGGTCCAACAGGTCCACCAGTAGGTCCAACCAGGTCCATAGGACCAACAGGCCAGTAGGTCCAACTGGTTCCATTGGACCAACTGGCCAGGTTGTCCAACCGGGTCCATTGGACCAACAGGCCAGTTGGTCCAACCGGGTCCATAGGACCAACAGACCAGTTGGTCCAACCGGGTCCGTAGGACCAACAGACCAGTTAGTCCAACCCGGCCCATAGGACCAACAGACCAGTTGGTCCAACCGGGTCCATAGGACCAACAGACCAGTTGGTCCAACCGGGTCCATAGGACCAACAGGCCAATTGGTCCAACCGGGTCCATTGGACCAATAGGCCAGTTGGTCCAACTGGGTCCATTTGACCAACAGGCCAGTTGGTCCAACCGGGTCCATAGGACCAACAGGCCAGTTGGTCCAACTGGGTCCATTGGACCAACAGGCCAGTTGGTCCAACCGGGTCCATTGGACCAACTGGCCAGTTGGTCCAACCGGGTCCATAGGACCAACAGGCCAGTTGGTCCAACCGGGTCCATAGGACCAACAGGCCAGTTGGTCCAACCGGGTCCATAGGACCAACAGGCCAGTAGGTCCAACAGGCCAATAGGTCCAACCGGGTCCATAGGACAACCAGGCCAGTAGGTCCAACCGGGTCCATTGGACCAACAGGCCAGTTGGTCCAACCGGGTCCATTGGACCAACAGGCCAGTTGGTCCAACCGGGTCCATAGGACCAACAGGCCAGTTGGTCCAACCCGGTCCATAGGACCAACAGGCCAGTTGGTCCAACCGGGTCCATAGGACCAACAGGCCAGTTGGTCCAACCAGTCCATAGGACCAACAGGCCAGTTGGTCCAACAGGTCCACCAGTAGGTCCAACCGGGTCCATTGGACCAACAGGCCAGTTGGTCCAACCGGGTCCATAGGACCAACAGGCCAGTTGGTCCATCCGGTCCATTGGACCAACAGGCCAGTTGGTCCAACCGGGTCCATAGGACCAACAGACCAGTTGGTCCAACCGGGTCCATAGGACCAACAGACCAGTTGGTCCAACCGGGTCCATAGGACCAACAGGCCAATTGGTCCAACCGGGTCCATTGGACCAATAGGCCAGTTGGTCCAACTGGGTCCATTTGACCAACAGGCCAGTTGGTCCAACCGGGTCCATAGGACCAACAGGCCAGTTGGTCCAACTGGGTCCATTGGACTAACAGGCCAGTTGGTCCAACCGGGTCCATAGGACCAACAGGCCAGTTGGTCCAACCGAGTCCATAGGACCAACAGACCAGTTGGTCCAACCGGGTCCATAGGACCAACAGACCAGTTGGTCCAACCGGTCCATTGGACCAACAGGCCAGTTGGCCCGACCGGTCCATTGGACCAACAGGCCAGTTGGTCCAATCGGTCCATTGGACCAACAGGCCAATTGGTCCAACCGGGTCCATTGGACCAACAGGCCAGTTGGTCCAACCGGGTCCATTGGACCAACAGGCCAGTTGGTCCAACTGGGTCTATTGGACCAACAGGCCAGTTGGTCCAACCCGGTCCATAGGACCAACAGGCCAGTTGGTCCAACGGGGTCCATAGGACCAACAGACCAGTTGGTCCAACCCGGTCCATAGGACCAACAGGCCAGTTGGTCCAACCGGGTCCATTGGACCAACAGGCCAGTTGGTCCAAAAAGGTCCATTGGACCAACAGGCCAGTTGGTCCAACCGGGTCCATAGGACCAACAGGCCAGTTGGTCCAACCCGGTCCATTGGACCAATAGGCCAGTTGGTCCAACCGGGTCCATTGGACCAACAGGCCAGTTGGTCCATCCGGGACCATTGGACCAACAGGCCAGTTGGTCCAACCCGGTCCATAGGACCAACAGGCCAGTTGGTCCAACCCGGTCCATAGGACCAACAGGCCAGTTGGTCCAACGGGGTCCATAGGACCAACAAACCAGTTGGTCCAACCCGGTCCATAGGACCAACAGGCCAGTTGGTCCAAAAAGGTCCATTGGACCAACAGGCCAGTTGGTCCAACCGGGTCCATAGGACCAACAGGCCAGTTGGTCCAACCCGGTCCATTGGACCAATAGGCCAGTTGGTCCAACCGGGTCCATTGGACCAACAGGCCAGTTGGTCCATCCGGGACCATTGGACCAACAAGCCAGTTGGTCCAACCGGGTCCATTGGACCAACAGGCCAGTTGGTCCAACCCGGTCCATAGGACCAACAAGCCAGTTGGTCCAACCGGGTCCATTGGACCAACAGGCCAGTTGGTCCAACCGGGTCCATAGGACCAACAGGCCAGTTGGTCCAACCAGTCCATTGGACCAACAGGCCAGTTGGTCCAACTGGGTCCATTGGACCAACAGGCCAGTTGGTCCAACCGGGTCCATAGGACCAACAGGCCAGTTGGTCCAACCCGGTCCATAGGACCAACAGGCCAGTTGGTCCAACCGGGTCCATAGGACCAACAGGCCAGTAGGTCCAACAGGCCAATAGGTCCAACCGGGTCCATAGGACAACCAGGCCAGTAGGTCCAACCGGGTCCATTGGACCAACAGGCCAGTTGGTCCAACCGGGTCCATTGGACCAACAGGCCAGTTGGTCCAACCGGGTCCATAGGACCAACAGGCCAGTTGGTCCAACCCGGTCCATAGGACCAACAGGCCAGTTGGTCCAACCGGGTCCATAGGACCAACAGGCCAGTAGGTCCAACAGGCCAATAGGTCCAACCGGGTCCATAGGACAACCAGGCCAGTAGGTCCAACCGGGTCCATTGGACCAACAGGCCAGTTGGTCTAACCGGTCCATTGGACCAACAGGCCAGTTGGTCCAACCGGGTCCATAGGACCAACAGGCCAGTTGGTCCAACCCGGTCCATAGGACCAACAGGCCAGTTGGTCCAACCGGGTCCATAGGACCAACAGACCAGCTGGTCCAACCAGGTCCATAGGACCAACAGGCCAGTAGGTCCAACAGGCCAGTAGGTCCAACCAGGTCCATAGGACCAACAGGCCAGTAGGTCCAACTGGTTCCATTGGACCAACTGGCCAGGTTGTCCAACCGGGTCCGTAGGACCAACAGACCAGTTAGTCCAACCCGGTCCATAGGACCAACAGACCAGTTGGTCCAACCGGGTCCATAGGACCAACAGACCAGTTGGTCCAACCGGGTCCATAGGACCAACAGGCCAGTTGGTCCAACCGGGTCCATTGGACCAATAGGCCAGTTGGTCCAACCGGGTCCATTGGACCAACAGGCCTGTTGGTCCAACCGGGTCCATAGGACCAACAGGCCAGTTGGTCCAACTGGGTCCATTGGACCAACAGGCCAGTTGGTCCAACCGGGTCCATTGGACCAACTGGCCAGTTGGTCCAACCGGGTCCATAGGACCAACAGGCCAGTTGGTCCAACCGGGTCCATAGGACCAACAGGCCAGTTGGTCCAACCGGGTCCATAGGACCAACAGGCCAGTAGGTCCAACAGGCCAATAGGTCCAACCGGGTCCATAGGACAACCAGGCCAGTAGGTCCAACCGGGTCCATTGGACCAACAGGCCAGTTGGTCCAACCGGGTCCATTGGACCAACAGGCCAGTTGGTCCAACCCGGTCCATAGGACCAACAGGCCAGTTGGTCCAACCGGGTCCATAGGACCAACAGGCCAGTTGGTCCAACCAGTCCATAGGACCAACAGGCCAGTTGGTCCAACAGGTCCACCAGTAGGTCCAACCGGGTCCATTGGACCAACAGGCCAGTTGGTCCAACCGGGTCCATAGGACCAACAGGCCAGTTGGTCCATCCGGTCCATTGGACCAACAGGCCAGTTGGTCCAACCGGGTCCATAGGACCAACAGACCAGTTGGTCCAACCGGGTCCATAGGACCAACAGACCAGTTGGTCCAACCGGGTCCATAGGACCAACAGACCAGTTGGTCCAACCGGGTCCATAGGACCAACAGGCCAGTTGGTCCAACCGGGTCCATTGGACCAATAGGCCAGTTGGTCCAACCGGGTCCATTGGACCAACAGGCCTGTTGGTCCAACCGGGTCCATAGGACCAACAGGCCAGTTGGTCCAACTGGGTCCATTGGACCAACAGGCCAGTTGGTCCAACCGGGTCCATTGGACCAACTGGCCAGTTGGTCCAACCGGGTCCATAGGACCAACAGGCCAGTTGGTCCAACCGGGTCCATAGGACCAACAGGCCAGTTGGTCCAACCGGGTCCATAGGACCAACAGGCCAGTAGGTCCAACAGGCCAATAGGTCCAACCGGGTCCATAGGACAACCAGGCCAGTAGGTCCAACCGGGTCCATTGGACCAACAGGCCAGTTGGTCCAACCGGGTCCATTGGACCAACAGGCCAGTTGGTCCAACCCGGTCCATAGGACCAACAGGCCAGTTGGTCCAACCGGGTCCATAGGACCAACAGGCCAGTTGGTCCAACCAGTCCATAGGACCAACAGGCCAGTTGGTCCAACAGGTCCACCAGTAGGTCCAACCGGGTCCATTGGACCAACAGGCCAGTTGGTCCAACCGGGTCCATAGGACCAACAGGCCAGTTGGTCCATCCGGTCCATTGGACCAACAGGCCAGTTGGTCCAACCGGGTCCATAGGACCAACAGACCAGTTGGTCCAACCGGGTCCATAGGACCAACAGACCAGTTGGTCCAACCGGGTCCATAGGACCAACAGGCCAATTGGTCCAACCGGGTCCATTGGACCAATAGGCCAGTTGGTCCAACTGGGTCCATTTGACCAACAGGCCAGTTGGTCCAACCGGGTCCATAGGACCAACAGGCCAGTTGGTCCAACTGGGTCCATTGGACTAACAGGCCAGTTGGTCCAACCGGGTCCATAGGACCAACAGGCCAGTTGGTCCAACCGAGTCCATAGGACCAACAGACCAGTTGGTCCAACCGGGTCCATAGGACCAACAGACCAGTTGGTCCAACCGGTCCATTGGACCAACAGGCCAGTTGGCCCGACCGGTCCATTGGACCAACAGGCCAGTTGGTCCAATCGGTCCATTGGACCAACAGGCCAATTGGTCCAACTGGTCCATTGGACCAACAGGCCAGTTGGTCCAACCGGGTCCATTGGACCAACAGGCCAGTTGGTCCAACTGGGTCTATTGGACCAACAGGCCAGTTGGTCCAACCCGGTCCATAGGACCAACAGGCCAGTTGGTCCAACGGGGTCCATAGGACCAACAGACCAGTTGGTCCAACCCGGTCCATAGGACCAACAGGCCAGTTGGTCCAACCGGGTCCATTGGACCAACAGGCCAGTTGGTCCAAAAAGGTCCATTGGACCAACAGGCCAGTTGGTCCAACCGGGTCCATAGGACCAACAGGCCAGTTGGTCCAACCCGGTCCATTGGACCAATAGGCCAGTTGGTCCAACCGGGTCCATTGGACCAACAGGCCAGTTGGTCCATCCGGGACCATTGGACCAACAGGCCAGTTGGTCCAACCCGGTCCATAGGACCAACAGGCCAGTTGGTCCAACGGGGTCCATAGGACCAACAGACCAGTTGGTCCAACCGGGTCCATAGGACCAACAGACCAGTTGGTCCAACCGGGTCCATAGGACCAACAGGCCAATTGGTCCAACCGGGTCCATTGGACCAATAGGCCAGTTGGTCCAACTGGGTCCATTTGACCAACAGGCCAGTTGGTCCAACCGGGTCCATAGGACCAACAGGCCAGTTGGTCCAACTGGGTCCATTGGACTAACAGGCCAGTTGGTCCAACCGGGTCCATAGGACCAACAGGCCAGTTGGTCCAACCGAGTCCATAGGACCAACAGACCAGTTGGTCCAACCGGGTCCATAGGACCAACAGACCAGTTGGTCCAACCGGTCCATTGGACCAACAGGCCAGTTGGCCCGACCGGTCCATTGGACCAACAGGCCAGTTGGTCCAATCGGTCCATTGGACCAACAGGCCAATTGGTCCAACTGGTCCATTGGACCAACAGGCCAGTTGGTCCAACCGGGTCCATTGGACCAACAGGCCAGTTGGTCCAACTGGGTCTATTGGACCAACAGGCCAGTTGGTCCAACCCGGTCCATAGGACCAACAGGCCAGTTGGTCCAACGGGGTCCATAGGACCAACAGACCAGTTGGTCCAACCCGGTCCATAGGACCAACAGGCCAGTTGGTCCAACCGGGTCCATTGGACCAACAGGCCAGTTGGTCCAAAAAGGTCCATTGGACCAACAGGCCAGTTGGTCCAACCGGGTCCATAGGACCAACAGGCCAGTTGGTCCAACCCGGTCCATTGGACCAATAGGCCAGTTGGTCCAACCGGGTCCATTGGACCAACAGGCCAGTTGGTCCATCCGGGACCATTCGACCAACAGGCCAGTTGGTCCAACCCGGTCCATAGGACCAACAGGCCAGTTGGTCCAACGGGGTCCATAGGACCAACAGACCAGTTGGTCCAACCCGGTCCATAGGACCAACAGGCCAGTTGGTCCAACCGGGTCCATTGGACCAACAGGCCAGTTGGTCCAACGGGGTCCATAGGACCAACAGACCAGTTGGTCCAACCCGGTCCATAGGACCAACAGGCCAGTTGGTCCAACCGGGTCCATTGGACCAACAGGCCAGTTGGTCCAAAAAGGTCCATTGGACCAACAGGCCAGTTGGTCCAACCGGGTCCATTGGACCAATAGGCCAGTTGGTCCAACTGGGTCCATTTGACCAACAGGCCAGTTGGTCCAACCGGGTCCATAGGACCAACAGGCCAGTTGGTCCAACTGGGTCCATTGGACTAACAGGCCAGTTGGTCCAACCGGGTCCATAGGACCAACAGGCCAGTTGGTCCAACCGAGTCCATAGGACCAACAGACCAGTTGGTCCAACCGGGTCCATAGGACCAACAGACCAGTTGGTCCAACCGGTCCATTGGACCAACAGGCCAGTTGGCCCGACCGGTCCATTGGACCAACAGGCCAGTTGGTCCAATCGGTCCATTGGACCAACAGGCCAATTGGTCCAACCGGGTCCATTGGACCAACAGGCCAGTTGGTCCAACCGGGTCCATTGGACCAACAGGCCAGTTGGTCCAACTGGGTCTATTGGACCAACAGGCCAGTTGGTCCAACCCGGTCCATAGGACCAACAGGCCAGTTGGTCCAACGGGGTCCATAGGACCAACAGACCAGTTGGTCCAACCCGGTCCATAGGACCAACAGGCCAGTTGGTCCAACCGGGTCCATTGGACCAACAGGCCAGTTGGTCCAAAAAGGTCCATTGGACCAACAGGCCAGTTGGTCCAACCGGGTCCATAGGACCAACAGGCCAGTTGGTCCAACCCGGTCCATTGGACCAATAGGCCAGTTGGTCCAACCGGGTCCATTGGACCAACAGGCCAGTTGGTCCATCCGGGACCATTGGACCAACAGGCCAGTTGGTCCAACCCGGTCCATAGGACCAACAGGCCAGTTGGTCCAACGGGGTCCATAGGACCAACAGACCAGTTGGTCCAACCCGGTCCATAGGACCAACAGGCCAGTTGGTCCAACCGGGTCCATTGGACCAACAGGCCAGTTGGTCCAAAAAGGTCCATTGGACCAACAGGCCAGTTGGTCCAACCGGGTCCATTGGACCAATAGGCCAGTTGGTCCAACTGGGTCCATTTGACCAACAGGCCAGTTGGTCCAACCGGGTCCATAGGACCAACAGGCCAGTTGGTCCAACTGGGTCCATTGGACTAACAGGCCAGTTGGTCCAACCGGGTCCATAGGACCAACAGACCAGTTGGTCCAACCGGGTCCATAGGACCAACAGACCAGTTGGTCCAACCGGTCCATTGGACCAACAGGCCAATTGGTCCAACCGGGTCCATTGGACCAACAGGCCAGTTGGTCCAATCGGTCCATTGGACCAACAGGCCAATTGGTCCAACCGGGTCCATTGGACCAACAGGCCAGTTGGTCCAACCGGGTCCATTGGACCAACAGGCCAGTTGGTCCAACTGGGTCTATTGGACCAACAGGCCAGTTGGTCCAACCCGGTCCATAGGACCAACAGGCCAGTTGGTCCAACGGGGTCCATAGGACCAACAGACCAGTTGGTCCAACCCGGTCCATAGGACCAACAGGCCAGTTGGTCCAACCGGGTCCATTGGACCAACAGGCCAGTTGGTCCAAAAAGGTCCATTGGACCAACAGGCCAGTTGGTCCAACCGGGTCCATAGGACCAACAGGCCAGTTGGTCCAACCCGGTCCATTGGACCAATAGGCCAGTTGGTCCAACCGGGTCCATTGGACCAACAGGCCAGTTGGTCCATCCGGGACCATTGGACCAACAGGCCAGTTGGTCCAACCCGGTCCATAGGACCAACAGGCCAGTTGGTCCAACGGGGTCCATAGGACCAACAGACCAGTTGGTCCAACCCGGTCCATAGGACCAACAGGCCAGTTGGTCCAACCGGGTCCATTGGACCAACAGGCCAGTTGGTCCAAAAAGGTCCATTGGACCAACAGGCCAGTTGGTCCAACCGGGTCCATAGGACCAACAGGCCAGTTGGTCCAACCCGGTCCATTGGACCAATAGGCCAGTTGGTCCAACCGGGTCCATTGGACCAACAGGCCAGTTGGTCCATCCGGGACCATTGGACCAACAGGCCAGTTGGTCCAACCGGGTCCATTGGACCAACAGGCCAGTTGGTCCAACCCGGTCCATAGGACCAACAGGCCAGTTGGTCCAATCGGTCCATTGGACCAACAGGCCAGTTGGTCCAACCGGGTCCATAGGACCAACAGGCCAGTTGGTCCAACCGGGTCCATTGGACCAACAGGCCAGTTGGTCCAACCGGGTCCATAGGACCAACAGGCCAGTTGGTCCAACCCGGTCCATAGGACCAACAGGCCAGTTGGTCCAACCGGGTCCATAGGACCAACAGGCCAGTTGGTCCAACCGGTTCCGTAGGACCAACAGGCCAGTTGGTCCAACCCGGTCCATAGGACCAACAGGCCAGTTGGTCCAACGGGTCCATTGGACCAACAGGCCAGTTGGTCCAACCCGGTCCATAGGACCAACAGGCCAGTTGGTCCAACCGGGTCCATAGGACCAACAGGCCAGTTGGTCCAACGGGTCCATTGGACCAACAGGCCAGTTGGTCCAACCCGGTCCATAGGACCAACAGGCCAGTTGGTCCAACCGGGTCCATAGGACCAACAGGCCAGTTGGTCCAACCGGGTCCATAGGACCAACAGGCCAGTTGGTCCAACAGGTCCATTGGACCAACAGGCCAGTTGGTCCAACAGGGTCCATAGGACCAACAGACCAGTTGGTCCAACCGGGTCCATAGGACCAACAGGCCAGTTGGTCCAACCCGGTCCATTGGACCAACAGGCCAGTTGGTCCAACCGGGTCCATTGGACCAACAGGCCAGTTGGTCCAAAAAGGTCCATTGGACCAACAGGCCAGTTGGTCCAACCGGGTCCATAGGACCAACAGGCCAGTTGGTCCAACCCGGTCCATTGGACCAATAGGCCAGTTGGTCCAACCGGGTCCATTGGACCAACAGGCCAGTTGGTCCATCCGGGACCATTGGACCAACAGGCCAGTTGGTCCAACCCGGTCCATAGGACCAACAGGCCAGTTGGTCCAACGGGGTCCATAGGACCAACAGACCAGTTGGTCCAACCCGGTCCATAGGACCAACAGGCCAGTTGGTCCAACCGGGTCCATTGGACCAACAGGCCAGTTGGTCCAAAAAGGTCCATTGGACCAACAGGCCAGTTGGTCCAACCGGGTCCATAGGACCAACAGGCCAGTTGGTCCAACCCGGTCCATTGGACCAATAGGCCAGTTGGTCCAACCGGGTCCATTGGACCAACAGGCCAGTTGGTCCATCCGGGACCATTGGACCAACAGGCCAGTTGGTCCAACCCGGTCCATAGGACCAACAGGCCAGTTGGTCCAACGGGGTCCATAGGACCAACAGACCAGTTGGTCCAACCCGGTCCATAGGACCAACAGGCCAGTTGGTCCAACCGGGTCCATTGGACCAACAGGCCAGTTGGTCCAAAAAGGTCCATTGGACCAACAGGCCAGTTGGTCCAACCGGGTCCATAGGACCAACAGGCCAGTTGGTCCAACCCGGTCCATTGGACCAATAGGCCAGTTGGTCCAACCGGGTCCATTGGACCAACAGGCCAACAGGCCAGTTGGTCCAACCGGGTCCATTGGACCAACAGGCCAGTTGGTCCAACCCGGTCCATAGGACCAACAAGCCAGTTGGTCCAACCGGGTCCATAGGACCAACAGGCCAGTTGGTCCAACCGGGTCCATTGGACCAACAGGCCAGTTGGTCCAACCGGGTCCATAGGACCAACAGGCCAGTTGGTCCAACCCGGTCCATAGGACCAACAGGCCAGTTGGTCCAACCGGGTCCATAGGACCAACAGGCCAGTTGGTCCAACCGGTTCCGTAGGACCAACAGGCCAGTTGGTCCAACCCGGTCCATAGGACCAACAGGCCAGTTGGTCCAACGGGTCCATTGGACCAACAGGCCAGTTGGTCCAACCCGGTCCATAGGACCAACAGGCCAGTTGGTCCAACGGGGTCCGTAGGACCAACAGGCCAGTTGGTCCAACGGGTCCATTGGACCAACAGGCCAGTTGGTCCAACCCGGTCCATAGGACCAACAGGCCAGTTGGTCCAACCGGGTCCATAGGACCAACAGGCCAGTTGGTCCAACCGGGTCCATAGGACCAACAGGCCAGTTGGTCCAACAGGTCCATTGGACCAACAGGCCAGTTGGTCCAACAGGGTCCATAGGACCAACAGACCAGTTGGTCCAACCGGGTCCATAGGACCAACAGGCCAGTTGGTCCAACCCGGTCCATTGGACCAACAGGCCAGTTGGTCCAACCGGGTCCATAGGACCAACAGGCCAGTTGGTCCAACGGGGTCCATAGGACCAACAGACCAGTTGGTCCAACCCGGTCCATAGGACCAACAGGCCAGTTGGTCCAAAAAGGTCCATTGGACCAACAGGCCAGTTGGTCCAACCGGGTCCATAGGACCAACAGGCCAGTTGGTCCAACCCGGTCCATTGGACCAATAGGCCAGTTGGTCCAACCGGGTCCATTGGACCAACAGGCCAGTTGGTCCATCCGGGACCATTGGACCAACAGGCCAGTTGGTCCAACCGGGTCCATTGGACCAACAGGCCAGTTGGTCCAACCCGGTCCATAGGACCAACAGGCCAGTTGGTCCAACCAGTCCATTGGACCAACAGGCCAGTTGGTCCAACCGGGTCCATAGGACCAACAGGCCAGTTGGTCCAACCCGGTCCATAGGACCAACAGGCCAGTTGGTCCAACCGGGTCCATAGGACCAACAGGCCAGTTGGTCCGACCAACAGGCCTGTTGGTCCAACCGGGTCCATTGGACCAACAGGCCAGTTGGTCCAACCGGGTCCATAGGACCAACAGGCCAGTTGGTCCAACCGGGTCCATAGGACCAACAGGCCAGTTGGTCCAACCGGGTCCATAGGACCAACAGGCTAGTTGGTCCAACCGGGTCCATAGGACCAACAGACCAGTTGGTCCAACCGGGTCCATTGGACCAACAGGCGAGTTGGTCCAACCGGGTCCATAGGACCAACAGGCCAGTTGGTCCAACCGGGTCCATTGGACCAACAGGCCAGTGGGTCCATTTGACCAACAGGCCAGTTGGTCCAACCGGGTCCATAGGACCAACAGGCCAGTTGGTCCAACCGGGTCCATAGGACCAACAGACCAGTTGGTCCAACCGGGTCCATAGGACCAACAGACCAGTTGGTCCAACCGGTCCATAGGACCAACAGGCCAGTTGGTCCAACTGGGTCCATTGGACCAACAGGCCAGTTGGTCCAATCGGTCCATTGGACCAACAGGCCAATTGGTCCAACCGGGTCCATTGGACCAACAGGCTAGTTGGTCCAACCCGGTCCATAGGACCAACAGGCCAGTTGGTCCAACCGGGTCCGTAGAACCAAGGGTGAAAGTGTGCAACGCCTGAGCAGACGTGGTACCTGAGAGAGCAGACTCACCAGCACCTAGAGCAGCAGACTCACTAGCACCTGGAGCAGCAGACTCACTAGCACCTAGAGCAGCAGCTGCACCGCCTGGGTCGGGCGGAACACTCAGGTAACAGTCACCCTCATCACTAGTAGACATAACATACATGGCAGCAAGGATAGCATCATAGTCAAGATCAAAGATAGGAACCCCCGACCTAAGCAGATCATGCCAGCGAGGGAGCTCAGTGGCGTCAGGGAACCGGAGACGCCAGGCGTCTGTCAGGCGGCCGAAGCAGCGCTGAGTAGTGTGCTGGCCGCCACACGGCTCCCCAGTGCGATCACTAGTACGTAGGACGTAGGTACAGGGACCAGCACCCCCAGGCCGCTGACGCCCAGCGTACCACTGGTGAAGCTGCTGGGGTGGCGGGGCCTCACGAGAGCGCTGCTGCTGCTGACGCTGGCCACCACCGAAGCCTCCTCGCTGCGCGGAGCCACCCCGACCAGCGCCACCGCCACCGCCGCCACTGCCGCCACCGCCGCCACCGCCGCCACTGCCGCCACCGCCGCCCGCCACCGCCACCTCCTCCACTCCCACCGCCGCCGCTGCCGCTGCCTCCGCCTCCACCGCTGCCACCAGAGCCCCCACCTCCGCCACCACTCCCACCTCCACCACCACTCCCACCTCCACCTCCTCCGCCACTGCCACCACCCCCGTCAGCTCCTCCAGCGCCCTTGCCCCCCTTGCCCTTGCTGTTGCGGCGCTTCCCGTTGGCAGCAGACGCAGCGCCGACCGACTCAGTGCCAAGGAGGTCGACAGCAGCAGCAGAGGCAACAGAGGGCAAAAGGGGAACGGGGGAGCACCCCTCAAAGACAGGGGTACGAGGGTCACCTCGAGAGGCTCCTACAGCGACGATACTCTTCTCAGCTGCAAGGAGTTCCTTCTCGAGGAGGTCAACGGTGAGAGTGGTGGGGCAGAGAGCAAGGAAGTGATCCCTGACCGAGCGAAGGGAGTCAGGGAGCCGGGTGACTAGGTAGTAGAGGGTGATGTACATGGGGGGGGGGGGGGGTTCTGGGCACGGAACTCAGCAGGAAGCATAGCACGGTAGCGGGTGTCTCTAGTGCGGAGGTGCGTAATGAGGTCAGCGACTGTAGCAAAGGCGGCGAGGTCAGGGAAAAGGTACGGCAGCATGAGGCGACTAAGGGCAGCAGAGGCAGGGGAGGAGTAGCGTGCAACGATAGCGTCGTACAGGGTCTTAGCAGTTTTGTACTGACTAAAGTGCGCGCGCTCAGCAGGCGGCAAGTGACTGCGCACAGCAAGGCGGGCAGCAGCATCGCGTGTGTTCCAGCGTGAGCGAGCAGTACTGTCAGCATCAGCAGCAGGGGCAGTAGAGGCACCAGACGTGAGATCGAACAGTGAGAGACCGTCTTTGCTATCACACTGCAGGAAAAGCTGCAGATCATCAAGCCAGACCTCAAAGTCTATCGCACGACCCTCAGCATCGAAGGTAAGAACAGCGGGAGTAGCCATGACGGCAGCAGCAGCAGGTTAGTAGGAGCAGCAGCTGGGCAGTGCTTACCAGTGGCGAGACGGGCAGGCGGACGACGGCTGCAACGGCGAAGCTGCAACCACAGCAGAGCGAGGGCTCCGCGGCAGCTGCAGGGGCGGCTGCTGCAGGGGCGGCTGTTCCAGGGGCCAGGGGCGGCTGCTGCAGGGGCGGCTGCTCGAGGGGCCAGGGGGGGCTGCTGCAGGGGCGGCTGCTGCAGGGGCCAGGGGCGGCTGCTGCAGGGGCGGCTGCTCCAGGGGCCAGGGGCGGCTGCTGCAGGGGCGGCTGCTCCAGGGGCCAGGGGCGGCTGCTGCAGGGGCGGCTGCTCCAGGGGCCAGGGGCGGCTGCTCCAGGGGCCAGGGGCGGCTGCTGCAGGGGCGGCTGCTCCAGGGGCCAGGGGCGGCTGCTGCAGGGGCGGCTGCTCCAGGGGCCAGGGGTGACGCCGCGCGGGGGGCCGCGAAGGGCCGTGAGGAGGCCGCGAAGGGGCCGCGAAGGGGCCGCGAAGGGGCCGCGAAGGGCCGCGAAGGGGCCGCGAAGGGCCGCGAAGGGGCCGCGAAGGGCTGTGAGAGGGCCGCGTGAGGCCGCGAAGGGGCCGTGGAGGGGGCCGCGAGGGGCCGCGAAGGGCGCCGCGAAGGGCCGCGAGGGGCCGCGAAGGGCGCCGCGAAGGGCCGCGAGAGGGCCGCGAAGGGTCGCGACGGGGGGGCGCGACGGGGCCACGACGGGCTGCGAAGGGGCCGCGAAGGGCCGCGAAGGGGCCGCGAAGGGCCGCGAAGGGGCCGCGAAGGGCCTTAAGGGGGGCCGCGAAGGGGTCGCGACGGGGGCCGCAAAGGGTCGTGAGAGGGGGCCGCGAGGGGCCGCGCAGGGTAGGGTAAGGCCACTCAGTGGCCGTAATTTCAGGGCAGGGCGTAAAGGCGCTTCGGTCAGCTAAAAAAAAAAATCTTGTGGTGGGCCCTAGGAAGAAACGGTCCCACTAGGGAACCCGCTCTATACCATGTGAAGGAGAGAGGAATCATTGAACTAGGAAAATGTTGGATACAAATATGAAACCCTAGAAACCTGTACCCCTTAGTGTCTACCCCACTAGAGCCTACAAAGACTAAGTCATATATATCTGACAAGAAAGTGCTTTGCACTATTTCTTTCCTTGGCGTTTTCTCGGTCCTTTCTGAGGTTGTGTCAGCACGACGGACGATCGCGATCACACCGACACGATCAACGGGTTCTGCTCAATCGCGATTGAAGTTCACGTCAACTGGTTCCCTCCAATTTCGCGACATCTTCGATCGTCAGATTCGCACCTGCTGATCAACGGCCCACATTCCAACTTTCCATTCATTTTGGGCCAGTTCAACCACATCCGTCAGATCGAAATCTGACAGCATCAACGGCCTACATCAACGGCCAACAGGAATTTCAGCCGTCGGATTCAGCTGAAGTGAAGATCAACGGCATCCTCGCTACTGTGGGACCCATTTTGGTACAGGGCTGCCTTATTTACAAATCCATACTGAGGCGCTCGTTAGCGAGGCCATCCCGAGGGCCACGCGACCAACTGGTTCGGCCTACAATTTCGCATCCCAACCTCACCGAGCCGCCTCCGCACCAATCGCGACACTTCGCGAGCCAACCCTACCACACCTACCCCGCTTAGCTAGGTTTTCCCCGATTTAGTCGTGCCTTTTTCATTGTTTCGTCATTCTGTAATAAGTTCATTCTCGTTTTTCGATATCTGCGCACTCTGACAAGTTCATTCATAACACTTACAGATATGCTCTCAGCGGTTAATTTCGTTTAGTTACAGTGCAAAACGGTAAACCTTGAAAACCGCTTTCCACCATGTCGAACCGTCCTCCTGAGCCACGATACAACTGAAATTTGAGGGTATTGTACCTGACATCGTCCTAGGTGCTTGCCGCTCGAGACCAATACGGATCGGTGACCTCGCGCGGCGCGCTTCATCTCGTCGCAATGGACGCGCTTAAAACGGCGGCGCCGTCGCAGCTGCTGGCGGAGCGCGGCGCCACCCTCGTCGTCATCCACCCGGGCTCGCTCACCCTCCGCATCGGCCTCGCGTCGTCCGCCGCCCCGCTCGCCATTCCGCACGTCATCGCTCGGCTCACGTCGCCACGGGAGGGACTGCGGGGGGGAGCGGCAGAGAACGAGAAGCGCGCAGAGCGCGGAGGCGAGGCCGCGGGCGTGGCGGACGAGCGAGACCGGGTGAGAAGCTTGGGCGGGCGAACAGGGGGGGCGATTGGATGGGGGAGACGAGTGGATGGGTGTGCGCAGGAAGCAGCGGTAGGCGGGGAGGTGGAGGGCGGAGGAGAGGGCTGGGCGCGGAAGGCGGCGGAGCGGATGAGCGGTGAGGGCGGCGCCAAGGAGTTGTCCGCCGCGATGAAGGAGCGGCGGCACGCGCTGCGAGCCACGCTGGCGGAACTAGGGCTTCCGCCGCTGGCGGACGGGAGGGGGCGGAGGGGGGTAGAAGGGCATGGGGAGGAGAGCGAGGAGGAGGGGAGGAAGTGGGCGGGGGGAGGGGGCGTCGAGGTGGACGACTCGAGGTTCGCGTGGACGCGCGTGGTGGCGAGGGGCGGGGGGGACGAGGGTGAGGGCGACGAGGAGGAGGAGAACGGAGGGGTGGAGGGGGCTGCGAGACAGTTGAATGGCAGTGAGGCGGATGAGGGGGGAGGGCAAGGCGAGGGGCAGCGAGTGGGGAAAGAATGCGTGGGTGGGGAGCGGGCGGTGGGCAGGGCGGAGGAGAGCGAGGCAGGGGCGAGTGAGCAGGCGAGGGGCGGCGTGGTGGCGGCGCGTGGCGAGGCAAGGAGCAGCGCAGAGGCACGTGCAGCAGATGGGGGCGCGCATGCTGGGGAGAGAATGGCTCGCGACGACAATAACGGACAAGGGCAGGCAGGGGAGGAGCAGGACGGGAAGGAGAAAATGGGGGAGGGGACGGACGATGAGAGGGCAGAGGTGAAAGAAGAGAAGAATGAAGGGGAGTGTGAGAGAGGGGATGGGAGGGGCGGAGGCAAGGGCGGTGAGACAGGTATGGATGGGGAGGAGGGTGGGAAGGAGGGTGAGAAGGAGAGTGGGAAGGAGGAGGAGGTGAAAGGGAGGGGCACGGTGGACGAGAGGGAAGAATCAAAGGAGGGTTTGAAGGATGCGGGTGGAGGGAAGAGTGCAGATGCGAGGGGCAGCGGGGAGGGCGGCGTGCAAGTTGGTGCGGAGCATGGTGCGCGTGTGGCTCGTGGGACGGCCACGAGTGGGAGAGAGGATACGGGGGATGGGGGAGGGGAGGGTAGTGAGGGGAGGGCATTGAGGAGAGAGGAGGCGGATGGGGGTGAAGGGGAGGGCGAGGGCATGGTGCAAGGGGAGCGAGTGGTGGGGACGATTGGAATGGTGGATGGGGCGAGTGGCAGTGCGGCGCAGAAAGGGGTGGAAAAGGGGAAGGGGACGGAGACAGGGGCAGCGAATGATCTGGCCGCGATGGCAGGGAGCGGGGGAGCAAGGGAGGGTCAAGAGGGCGAGCGGGGCGCGGAGGCCGGAGTGGGCCATAGGAGGCAGGCATGTGATGCAGGCGGGGCTGTGTCGCTTGATGTGGGCCAGGTGGGGGGGCAGGGCGAGGCAGTGATGGATGCAGTGGATGGCGGGGCGGAGAATGGAGGGGCTCACGTGGGGGTGAAGCAGGAGGTGAGGGAAGGGGACAATGAGGCGCCCACGTCTCCCCCGCCCCTGCCGGCTCCCCCAAGTGCACCGCAGGGCAGGCAGCGTGGGGGGCCACGGTACCGCCCGGTGGTGGTGGGCGAGGCGGCGCTGGTCATCCCAGGCGATGCGCCGTACGAGGTGCGGCGGCCCATGGCGCGCGGGCACCTCAACGCCAGCCGCGCCTACCCGCTGCTGCACGTGCTGGTCGACCTCGCCGCCATCTGGGACAAAGCCCTCGCCCGCCTCTGCCCTCTCCCCCACGCCGCCGCTCCTGCCCACGCTGCTGCCTCTGCTTCCCAACAGCAGCAGCCGGGCAGGAGAGGGCAGGGGCAGGAGTGGGACGGGGAGGAGGGGAGTGAGCGGCGGCGGCAGCGGCAGCAGTGGCAGCAGCAGGTGTCGGCGGTGGTGGTGGTGCCGGAGAGCATGGATGCGCGCGAGGTGAAGGAGCTGGTGGGCGTGGCGCTCTCGCACCTGCGCCTGGCGTCCGTGGTCGTGCACCAGCAGGCCGTCGCCGCCGCCTTTGGCAGCGCGGCGCCGTCAGCGTGTGTGGTGGACGTGGGCGCGCACACGGTGAGCGTGGCGTGCGTGGAGGAGGGCAGCGTGCGCACGGCGTCGCGCGTGGTGGTGCCGGTGGGGTCGGAGGACGCGGGGCTCTGCCTGCTGTGGGCCGCCAACGACATGCTGGGCGGCCGCCGCCCCCGCTCTCCCACGCCCCTGGATGGGGCGGGCGGGGCAGGCAGGAGTGGGGGAGAGAAGCGCAAGGGTCGAGATTTGGAGAGCGTGGAATCGAAGGAGAGCGATGAGGGGGAGCGGCAGGAGGAGGTGGGGGAGAGGGAGAGTGGCGAGGGCATCAGGCGGTCACTGCGGGTGGCCAAGAGAGTGCGGGGCGAGGGGAGTGGAGTGGGGGAGGGAGGGGGCGGCAGAGAGAAGGGTGCGCAGGAAAGCAGAGGTGCAGGTGGTGCTGGCACTGTGGGCGAGGGCGCAGAGGGGGATGAGTTGTGGGAGGAGGGGGAGTGGTTGTGGCCGTACCGGGGCTTTGACCCGTGGGCGGATGCACAGGAGTGGGCGCAGCTGCAGGCGGTGAAGGAGGCGCACTGCTCTCTGGAGGTGGAGGAGCGGGGCGGTGAGGACGCCTTTGAGGATGCCGTGCAGGCAGGCCCCTTCAGGTGTTGCCGCATCGACTTCATTCAACGCTCACCTGCCTCGCCTGTTGCCATGCGCCATGCGGTGCCGCTGCCGCGAGCAGCCATGCGAGCAGCAGCGGAGATGCTCTTCCGCCCCGCCCTCATGCTCTCGCCACTCTCTCACGCGCACTCACCCCTCACCCCGTGGCCGTGGCCGCCCGCCCATCTGCGGGTGGACCACCAGGACGCCCTGGAGGACCCCTCGCTGCCCGACGCCGCGCTGCGCCGCCTCGACGCCCTCGCCCTGCCCGACCCCGACCGTGCGCCACCCACCGCCTCTGCTGCTCCCACGGGGGGCCGGCGCGCACCGCAGCTGGTGGGGCTGGACGCGGCCATCGCAGCGAGCGTGGCGGCGGTGCCGGACAGGGAGGGGCGTGAGAAGCTGCTCACCAACATCGTGCTCACGGGGGGTGGCGCTTCTCTGCCCGGGCTGAGGCGCCGCATCGAGCAGGCCGTGCCGCGCGCCCTCATGGCCCGCCTGCAGGCCATGGCCCACCAAGCCCAAGCTGCTGCTGCTGCCGCTGCTGCTGCTGCCTCTGCGGCTGCTGCTGTTCCACTGGGTTCTGGACACAACCCTGCCGCAGCTGCTGCAGCCGCCGCAGCAGCGGCAGCGGCAGCCACTGCAGCACAGGCTCAGGCTGCTGCTGCAGCTGCTGCGGGAGGTGGCGTGGGTGGCCAGGGGCGCGTGGAGGTGGAGGTGCTGGCGAGCAGGCATGCGCCGGGCGCGACAGCGTGGCGGGGGGGTGCGGTGCTGGGCGTACTGGACTGGAGCCGAGAGTCGTGGATGACTCGGGAGGAGTGGGTGGAGGGGTGCCGCGTGGGCGCTGGCAGACGGTACCGCGAGTCCATGTGCTTCCAAACACCTCTCGTGTGGTACTCGAATGTGGAGTAGAGGGAATGCAGCTCACGCTTGTGCCAGGGCACGTGAACCATGCATGACGTATTGCGAGTGCTCTTTAGAATGTACATGTCTGCTTTGTGCAATGCTTGCCAGTGCTTGAACAGGTTACACAAATTTTTGAAGTGAACACCAAATCTACACTAACAACACCCAACTTTGTGAAGTTAGGGTGGGGTGGGGTTATTGCACTACAGGGCCCAAAATTAGTTTTAGGCCACCCTGGCTGTCCCACTGTGATGGTTTCAATGAGATTTTTGGTACGGTACATTGACAAATGCAGGCTAGAAAATACAAGAGGCGATGAGATTAGGGCCCTTTTGGACCAAGCTGATCCATCAGCATTCGTACTGTATTACCCCGGATATAAGCGCACCTGCGCTTTTAATAATAGAAGCTTTTTATAAGATTACAAGGAATATGAAAGGATGCAATAACCGTTTGTCCTTGCTGTCGCGCAGTACCGTTTTTAGTCGGCTAATAGACCCGGGGGTCTAATCCTATACCGGGGAAAAAAGGGGGGGGTCTATTAACTGGGGGGAATTTTAATAGACCCGGGGTCTAATCCTACATCCTATTTTTTTTTTTCTAAGTCATGTCAAACACTTTCTTATGACATCACAGGCCACCATTCCGATATCGCGTCATGAGAAATTTGACCTCGAGCTGACGCGAGGCAGGCACGTGGTCAGTAAATCCAGTCAGATCAGTAAATTTCGCTACCCTTATATGATGTGTCTCGCTACAGTTTCGTGGAATTTGAGCTTTCTGCACTTGGGGGGGTCTAATCTGTTGGAATAACCGAAAGGTTATAAAGGCATTCCCGAAGTTGCTCCACTGTACTAGTACCGCATTAGCTCATATAGAGCACGCGGAATCTCGAGGGTCACCCGAAGGTCAACCGTCTAAGATAGTCAACGGTCGTGACCCTTGACGATCCAGTAACCGCGCGACAGTTAACAGACTGCAACACGGTAACTGTCAAGAATAGCAATAGTCGTGGTTACTGTAGCTATGTAATACAGTTAATAAGGGAATGTACCCCTCAGAGTACATGGCTAGATAGTTTGCTATTTAATTTCTTGTACTCCTACTCTCTAATCATCTTGTTCTCTTTCAACTATTATTCAACAAGGTCACTACAGAGACTTCACTGTCTCCTTTCAGGCTTAACACATTCTATCCTGTCCACTGATCCTTTGGTTGTATCAGCATGGTATGAGAGCTAGAGTGGATTATAGGATCTGTCAAGCCCTCGTTCTTCCTAGAACAATCCTTTCATAAAATCAATTATCACATCTTAAGGTCTGTGTCAGAATCCCAGCCACTAACCACTGGGATAAAAGGGCTTGTTTGTGTAGCGGGTGAGTGCGCCCATAACCCCCCAGGCCAACGTGCCTGTAACCCTTCCCTAGGATCAATCGGGGATCACCAGTGGACCTCTGACACCCCCCCGCACTGGGATGCCCGAAGTGCACACACCGGGATTCGAACACGAGACATTCGCTCTGATACCATGTCAGAATCCCAGCCACTAACCACTGGGATAAAAGGGCTTGTTTGTGTAGCGGGTGAGTGCGCCCATAACCCCCCAGGCCAACGTGCCTGTAACCCTTCCCTAGGATCAATCGGGGATCACCGATGGACCTCTGACAGTCTGCAACACTATGGCTCCTGAAGGGAAAGCTACTGCAGACTCACCGGGCCCACCACCAGCAACTACTAACGCGCCATCAGCGGTGACCTCCGTCAACGCCGCTGTCGTTGAGCAGCTAGTCGCACGCATCAACGCTCTTGAAAGCCATCAGGCTATGAGCATTGATGGCTCAAGCTATGCACGTGGCGTTGCTGGACTTCCTCTCCCTGGAGAAGACCGCCGCGTCAACTCCGAGAGATCCTTCACCTTTGACAATCGTCAAGGGTCAGCTCCTGCACAAGACAACCCACAACGGTCGCAGTCAGACATCGCTTCAATGCAAACCAAATTTGTACTGACTTCAAAATTGAAGACCTCAATTCCTTTCGACGGAAAGGATTTTTACACGTGGAGTTTCGAATTCGAGCTTCTTGCGACAACCGCTCAGATCTGGATGTACTACGACGGAAGTCTGCCCTTTCCCTCGGAAGGCACCATCCAGGAGAAGCATCAGTACTACCACGAATCACTTCTCGCGTACACCGCTCTCCTTCGCAATCTCTCACCTGAAGAGCAGCTCGGCATTCGTCCGTACAAGACGGAGTGGGCTCCCGCGCACGCATCCTGGGAACACCTGCGCAACTCATACATGGCAACAGATCCAGTTACTATGAGTCGCCTGCTCAGTCAACTAACTTCGGTTAAAATGAAGCAAGGGGAGAAAGCGGGACCGTATGTTAATCGGTGCCGCAATCTGCGCGATCAAGTCAAGAAGTGCGGTGGTTCTGTCCCCGACGACATGTTCATCTCAATGGTCATTTCAGGCCTTGGCCCCGACTGGCGTCAGTGCCAGTCACTCCTTCGCGCCCGAGCAACCATATCGGAGTCGGCTCTGTGCGCCACGCTTCTTTCGGAGCAGAAGGAGATCGACCTGTACAACGAGAAGAACGTCAAGCGGGAAAAATTAGCCTTCTACACAGGAGGATCCCAAGGGGAGCAACGCGGAAAGAAGGGAGCTTTCTGCAAATACTGCAAGAAGTCCGGCCACTCCATCGACCAGTGCTACAAGCGTCAGGCTGTTGATGATCGGCGCAACGCCTCCAACCAGCAACCCTCAGCTCAATCCAAGCCTTCTGCCGCAACCTCCACTGTGTCGCCTCCCTCGGTCGCCAGTACTTCTCAGTCCCCTGCGGTCATTTCGGCAAAGGACAAAGGGAAAGGGACGATCATAAGCTGCATGGCTCGCCGCAGCAGAGGGTTCCGCTACTGGGATCGGGATCGAATTTCATTCCCTTCCGACAACCCCACCCCCGTTGCGCCCAGCTCAGATAACGACCCAACGGTCTTTACCTGGTCGACTCGCCCTTCAGACATCCCTCCTGACTTCGAGCTTCCTCCTCCTACTCCAGACTCGCCACCGAGCATTCCCGCAAGTAGATATTTCGCTCTCTCGCCGTACACCGGCGACTTCGATCGCATCATTACGCCCAAGATCGCCAACCTTGCCCGCCAGCGCCACGAGGATCTGGACACCTGGTACCTCGACAGTTGCTGCGGGCAACACATGGTGGGATCATCAAAGTTCATCAGCAACTCTCGGCGCATGCGACGACCCTGCGAAATCACCGCCGCCAACAACGGAAAAATGAAGGCACATGAGATTGGGGAGATCTACCTCGAGGCGAATGACACGAAATTTACCATTCACATCGGAGACGTCCTCGTCGCGCCAGATCTCCAATACAACCTGCTCTCGTCAGCTCAACTCATGCGATGCGGAATCGACATTCGCAGCAATCGCACGGAGAAGACCTTCGAGCTCTTTTATGATGACTCTTACATCGGAAAGGCGATCGACGACGACGGAGTCTTCGTGCTGCAGTTCTCGGCTCAGGGCACAACCGGCGATTCCCACCGCACGCTGCTCCTAAAAACGACTCCCACGGAGGCGCCAACGTGGTCACGTCCTGACGAGATGGACCTCGAGCGACCCGCCTCTGACGGCCTTCTGCGCTTGCGCACTGTCCCGACCGCCTCGACCTCGAATCCTGCTGAGACCGGACCTGCCACAATGGAGGAAGACAGTGGCACGTCAGGCCCTGCAACACAACCTGCCGAGGAAAACACGCCGGCGGAAACGCGCTGGACAGGCTGGGACACTTCCGGACCCGCGCTTGGATCTTGGGGCGAAGTCCTGACTCCAGAGGAAGCGGCCACAAATTGGGGTGCCGTCGCAACGGAAGAAATTGCCGCAACTGGCTGGGGAACTCCCCCTGCCCCAGCCGAGGAAGGTGGCACTGGCTGGACTCCTCCTGCCCCATCTGGGGAAGTTGGCGCAGAAGTCAAAGACGCAGCAGTCGGAGAAGCAAGGACAACCGGAGACACGTGGGGCGCCGGAGGAGGCTGGGGCACTTCGGGCGAAGCGGAACAAGGGCACGCCGTAGCAGCTGGCCTTCCTCCCGCGGAAGTCGCCATCGTCGACCCGTACTGGGCAACTCGCGGCACCTGCTGGGGAGGTCCTCCTCTTCCGGATCAGTACGCCCCTGACACACCCGAACCAATGCCAGAAGAGTCAGAGGAAGAAGAGACCTACGAATTCTGTCAAAATAACTGAACGAGGAATGAGTGAACTAGCAGTGAAATGAGTACAAGTACCTAACCCTAGAATTGTGTACCCCCTATAGGCTAACCCACTGCAGCCTAAACAAGCACAACACATATAATGTTTGACACACCCCCATAGGCAAAGTGGGGGAGAGCAAGGGGTCACAAGACCAGTCAAAGCAAAGCAAAACAAGCTCAGGGTGGATCTCAAGGATACCACACAAATTCCGAGCACAAGCAAGTGGTCACAAGACCAGTTCACATGCAGGTTGATAATATAACAAGAGAAACAGTGATAACAACCTAGCAAGTGTAAACATGCAGGCATATATATAAAGATCACAGTACAAGCAGAGTCAAGAAGTAAGCAAGTGGGGTCCAGCAGGCACAAGGCCTAGAAGAGTACAGAAACGCTGATGGTCACAAGGCTGAAGCGCCTTGGTGAACACATCCGCAAGGTTGGCCTCAGTGGCCACGTAACGCAGACGAAGCTGACCACGCTGCTGCAGCTCTCGAGCAAGGAAGTACCGCAGGGCGATGTGCTTCGTTCTGTGCTCCAGTCTGTGCTCCTCACACAAGGCAATGGCAGCCTGGTTGTCGACGTACAGCACTGGAGGAGAACGAGGCCGCTCTCCCAAGTCGGTCAGCAGGTAGGTCAGCCAGCATAGCTCCTGGGCAGCCATGGCTGTGGCGTAGATCTCAGCCTCACAACTGGAGCTGAGAACAGAAGAAGAGCGTGTAGAACGCCAAGAAACTGAGCCGGAGCCAAGGCTGAAGGTGTAACCCTGAGACGACCGCTGAGTAGCCTGGTCGTCCGCCCAAGAAGCGTCTGAGTGTCCAGTAAGTACAACTCGGTCTCGCCCTCCAAGCACTAGCCCCATGCCCGACGTACTGCACAAGTAGCGCAACACCCTCTTAGCGGCATCCATGTGCTCCTTCCTGTGACGGCCAGGAGCGACATAGCGCGCAAGGATGCTAAGAGGGTATGCAAGGTCAGGTCGAGTGCAGGTCATCAGGTACATGAGGCAGCCCACAAGCTCTGGATACAGGCCACTCGGCTCTACGGACTCATCCGAAGGCAGAGCTGAGAGCGAGTGACCGGTAGGCAGAGGAGTGGACTGAGGCGAGGAGTACGTGAAGCGGAAGCGCTGAAGGATCTGCTGCACCATGTGTGACTGAGTCAAGGTGATGGTGCGCCGTGCTCTGTCCCGGGTGATCCGCAAGCCAAGATAGCTTGTCAGTTCACCCAGGTTTGTGCACGTGTGTCTCCTCTGCAGCTCCGACTTCACGTGGGCGAGTGCCGCGGTGTCAGCAGTGGCAAAGACCAAGTCGTCGACGTACACGAGGATGTAGAACGGCGGCAGTGAGGTGTCTGTGCGTAGAAACAGTGACGGGTCAGCAGTAGAGGGAGCGAACCCAAGAGCCGCAAGTGTCGTCCTCAGTGTGTCGTGCCACTCACGTGGTGCCTGGCGGAGACCGTAGACCGGCCGCTGAAGCCTCCACTGGGTACCAGGAGGAACCGACCCAGTGAAACCAGGAGGGCGGCGCAGCCAGATCTCCTCGTGCAGGCTGCCCTGCAAGAAAGCAGTGCTGAAGTCAAGCGAGTGAAGCTCGTAGTCGCGCTGAGCGGCTATGTGCAGCAGCACCCGAAGAGTGGTCATCTTCGGGGTGGGGGAGAAGGTCTGGAAGAAGTCAACTCCCTCTCGCTGACTGAAGCCTCGAGCCACGTAGCGCGCCTTGAAGACCGGAGGAGAACCCGGTGGCCGCTTCACCCTGAAAATCCACATGCCACTGACGATGTTCGCCCCAGGTGGGGGAACCTCGTCGACGTAGGTGCGTGTGGACTTCCAGGAAGCCATCTCTGCGTCCATGGCTGTCTGCCACTGAGAGGAGTAGGGACCCGCCATCGCCTCAGCGTAAGTGCGCGGGGTCGGGATGTCTGGTGCATCCGGGTCTCCCTCAGGGGCAACTAGCATGGACACGAGGTGGGGCAAAGCAGCAGCAAAGCACTGGAACTCCTCCTGTCTGTCCTCAAGGACGTCCGTGCCAAGAGCACACTCACCCCCGACGGACGGAGGACAGACAGACTCAGACTCAGACTCAGCAACAAGGCTAGTGGCGTAGTCTAGACGACACCGGGCAGCAAAGTCTATCAACTCAGCGACCAGAGCAGACGCAGCAGAGGACTCAAAGGTAGGGTCAGTGACAACAGTAGCGAGGAGACGGGTGACAGTGGGACTGGCAGCACGACGGGAGTCAGACTCCGGATCAGGAAGAGTAGGCAGAGAGGACGTAGGAGGAGACGGCAGCGGAACACGCTGAGGAGCAGTGGAGGGACGCAGAGTCATGTAGTGAGTGCCAGGGACAGGAGGAGGACGCTCACGTGGGACACGACGACCAGTGCGAGCAGTACGAACAGGCGACGCAGGACGAGACTCAGGCTCACGACGCTCTGTAAGACCTCCCGTGGGACCAGTGTAAGGAGAGGGAGCAGGGAGAGGCGAGGCAGGCGGGAACTGTGACTGTGACTGGACAGGCGGAGGACACTCTACGGAGGAAGGAGGACAAGGAGGAGGAGCCTGACCAAGAATTTGCTGAAGAAGTGGTACGAAGAACGGTCGCGGTCGCGTAGCGTCTCCAGAACCAGCAGGGACACCAGCGACAGGGTCCTCAGCACCAACAGCAGCTCCAACGTCCGGGTCCTCAGCACCAGCAGCAGCGCCACCCCCAGGGTCCGCAGCACCAGGAGCACCACTCCGAAGACTGCAGCGCCGCGTGTACCACTCTCGGATCTGCTGAATGGGGGGGAGCTCCTGGGCAGGAGGGGAAGTACTGGTGCGAGCTCCAGTAGCACCTCTCCGGAGGCGGCAGTACTGTAGGTACCTCTCCTGCAGCTGCCGGGAGGAGAGGGCTCCTCCAGGTGTAGCACGCTCAGGCTCAGCACCCCCAGACTCAGCACCCCCAGGCTCAGCACCCCCAGGCTCAGCACCCCCAGACGCAGCACCCCCAGACGCAGCACCTCCAGACTCAGCACCCCCAGGCTCCGCACCTCCAGGCTCCGCACCCCCAGGCTCCGCACCCCCAGGCTCCGCACCCCCAGGCTCAGTACCCTCAGACTCCTCACGGTCAGGCTCAGCACCCCCAGCAGGACGAGAGTCAACAGCTACCTCGACAGGCTCAACCGGGTCTACCTGGGACACACCTGAGGGAGCGGCACCCTGAGGGGGGAGGGGGTCTGGTACCTCAGCACCTGGAGCGAGGAAGAGAGGCGGGGGGGGAGCGGGGCAGTGCGGTAGGGGAAGAGGCGGTAGTAGGGGACGGACTCGTCAAAAGTGACGTCCTGAGAGGCCAGGACACGACGCGAGGTGGCGTGGTAGAACTGCCAACCAGGCGCGTCCGGGACGAAGCCAAGGAAGACACAGGGGACAGCTCGACGGGAGAGCTTGTCCGCGGACGTATCGCGAACAAAAGCTCGAGATCCCCAGACCCGAAAACACGACGCATCGCCAGCCTCTCCCGTCCAACGCAGTGTCGGAGAGGTCTCCGGTAAGGAGACACGGGGCCAGAGGTTGAGCTGATGCGCAGCGTATCGGACTGCAAACGGCCACAGAAAGTGGGGGGCAGCCGCATGAACTAAGGAGGTACGAGCGACCTCCATGACCAAGCCAATGCGGCGCTCAGCAACCCCATTCTGCTGTGGAGAGGCCGGAAGCGTGAACGACTGCTCAATGCCCTCCTGCTGACAGAAGGCCTCCAAGAGGCCAGAGGAAAACTCCCCACCTCTGTCAGAGTGCAGACGCAGGACAGGGAAGTCGGAGCGGAAACGCTCACTGAGCTGGAGACGAGATCTGCGGATCCAAGGGATCAAGACATCAGGGACGTCACCCTTGGTGCGCAAGGGGAAGACCGTGGTGTAGCGCGAGAAGTCGTCAACAACAATCAGGAAGTACCTCTCCTGACCCTGACCACGAACGCGGGCTGGGCCCCACACGTCCATGTGGAGCGTCTGCAAAGGAGCAGTCGTCGGGGGGAAGGAGGAGGAGTGAGGAGCGGCTCGCTGCCGCCCCTCGACACAGGGAAGACAGGGAGGAGCAGGCGAGGGTGGGAGGGGAGGGAGAACCCTGGGAAGACCAGCAACAAGGTCCCGTTTGTGCATGGCCCGAAGGCGCTGCACAGACGGGTGACCAAGGCGGTGGTGCCAGAGGACAGTCTCATGCGCCAGAGAGCGACACGAGCAGGGGGCGGACAGCTGACCTGACGCAGACGCAGACGCGGACGCAGCTACCTGAGGGGACTCAGTGGTCAGTGTGTACAGGTCCGACCCCGGCTGCCGAGTGAAGGTAGCCAGGTGACGGCCCGTCCGAGCACACGTGCAGTGGGTCACGCGCTCGTAAGCAGGGGTGAACTGGTGAACACCCCCGTCCTGGAGCGCACTACCTGCCACCAAGTTCGTAGAGAACGAGGGGAGGTAGAGGCCTGACAGTGTGCCTGACGGGACCGCAGGACAAGGAAGGACAGTGGAGGAGGTCGCAACGACCGGACCCCCAGAGGGGTCAGCGAGGGAGACAGCAACTGGCCGAGCAAGCGGCTCAAGGACAGTGCGGTCACGAAAGAAACAGCGAGAAGCACCTGAGTCCAGTGTGAAGGTGTGCAGTGCTGCAGTCGACTCAGTACCAGAGGGCACGGACTCACTAGCACCTAGAGCAGCAGCCTCACCAGGACCTGGGGCAGCAGACTCACTAGCACCTAGAGCGGCAGCCGGACTGGTCAGAATGCCCGGGTCGGGCGGAACACGCAAGTACTGAGCACCCTCTCCACTAGTAAACATCGCATACATGGCAGTGAGAATAGCATCAAAGTCTAAAGCCCAGATATCAACTCCCTTCTTCTCCAGATCAGCCCAGTGGCATGTCAGTCGCATCAGGAAACTGGGCACGCCACGCGTCAGTAAGGCGCGCGAAACAGCGCTGTGTGGGATGCGGCCTCCCACACTGCTGGCCAGTGCGGTCACCAGTGCGAATGACGTACGTGCAGGTAAAGCCACGCTGCGCATACCACTCACGGGCGGCCTGAAGCGACGGGGCGGGCTGCTGACTCTGTCCACCGCCAGCGCCTCCACGACCACCACCGCCGCCGCCACCGCCCCGGCCACCTCCACCCCTGCCGCCGCCACGACCACCTCCGCCTCCGCTGCCGCCTCCGCCCCTGCCACCGCTCCCGCCGCTGCTGTCACCACCCCCACTGCCGCCACTAGCCTCTCCAGTCCCACCGCCACCCCCACCGCCACCACTCCCGCCTCCCCCGCCGCCACCTCCACCCTTGCCCCCTTTGCCCCTGCGGCGCCCGCTCGGAGCAGACGCAGCCCCGACCTTCTCAGCACCAAGGAGGTCGACAGCAGCAGCAGAGGCGACAGAGGGGAGGAGAGGGGAAGGGGAACACCCCTCAAAGAACGGGGTGCGGGGGTCGCCACGAGAGGTGCCTACAGCGACGATGCTCGCCTCAGCTGCAAGCAATTCCTTCTCGAGGAGGGCAATGGTGAGCTCAGTGGGAGAGCGAGCGAGGAAGTGATCCCTGACTGCGCGCAGAGAGTCAGGGAGGCGGGTGACGATGTGGTAGAGCGTGATCCAGAGCGGGGGGGGGTTGCTGGCAAGGAACTCGTCAGGCATAGCAGCGCGAAAGCGGGCCTCACTGGTCCTGAGGTGGGTGATGAGGTCAGCGACTGTGCTGAAGGAGGCCAGGTCGGGGAACAGGTAGGGGAGGGTGAGGCGGCCTAGTGCGGCAGAGGCAGGTGAGGAGTAACGAGCAACTACAGCAGTGTACAGGTCCTTAGCAGTCTTGTGCTGGCCAAAGTGCTCGCGCTCATCTAGTGGCAGGGAGTTGCGAATAGCGAAGCGAGCGTGGGCGTCACGAGTCTGCCACTGTGAGCGCTGAGTGCTGTCAGCAGTGGTAGGAGGGGCAGTAGCGTGACCGAGGGCATGATCGTACAGCGAAATATCCTCCTTGGCAGTGAGCTGTAGGAAGAGGTGCAGGTCATCTAGCCAGGTGTCAAATTTCACTGGGCGGCCCTCAGCATCGAAAGCAAGTACGGGAGGACTGGCCATAGTGGCAGCAGTAGTTGCAGTAGGAACAGTAGTAGTAGCCGTAGAAGAAATAGGAGGAGCAGCAGTATCGACGGGGCTGCTGGTACGGGCGGCGCGGCTCGGTCTGACGGCGCGGCTCGGTTCAGGTAGGGCGGCGCGGCTCGGTTCGGTTGCGCGGAGCTGTTAAGCGGGGCTCGACGTGTTAAATTGTAATGTGTTATATGTTGGTAGGCTGTAGTGGGGTAGCCAATATGGGGTACAACCCCAACTAGGGTTTGCTACTTGTACCCAACTGTTTCATTCAATGCACCATTCTTGCCTAGTTCTTCTCACATGGTATTCAGAGCAGGAGGTCCCTAGGACCTACCGACCGTTTTTTTTTAAGGGCCCACCACCGCTCGCATGCGGTTACCACGCTACCCCGTGCCCTAGCCTCGTAGCGCCCTCGTGCGCCCTCGTTAGCGCCCTCGTGCGTCCTCGTTAGCGCCCTCGCGCGCCCTCGTTAGCGCCCTCGCGCGCCCCTCGTTAGCGCCCTCGCGCGCCCCTCGTTAGCGCCCTCGCGCGCCCCTCGTTAGCGCCCTCGCGCGCCCTCGCTAGCGCCCTCGCGCGCCCCTCGCAGCGTCGCCCGCCCGCCGAGCCGCCCGCTCGCAGCGTCGCCCGCCTACCGCGCTGCCCGTTTCGCAGCCCGCCCGCCGCGCTGCCTGCTCGCAGCGTCGCCCGCCCGCCCGCTGCCCGCTTCGCAGCGTCGCCCGCCCGCCGCGCTGCCCGCTCGCAGCGTCGCCCGCCCGCCTCGCTGCCCGCTTGCAGCGTCGCCCGCCCGCCCGCTGCCCGTTTCGTCGCCCGCCCGCCTCGCTGCCCGCTTGCAGCGTCGCCCGCCCGCCCGCTGCCCGTTTCGTAGCCCGCCCGCCGCGCTGCCTGCTCGCAGCGTCGCCCGCCCGCCCGCTGCCCGCTTGCAGCGTCGCCCGCCCGCCCGCTGCCCGCTTCGCAGCCCGCCCGCCGCGCTGCCCGCTCGCCGCGTCGCCCGCTCGCCCCGCTGCCCGCTTCGCAGCCCGCCCGCCGCACTTCCCGCCTGCAGCGCCGCCTGCCCACCGCGCTGCCCGCTTCGTAGCCCGCCCCCCGCACTACCTGCTCGCCGCGTCGCCCGCCCGCCGCGCTTCCCGCCGAGCTACCTACCTGCAGCGCTGTGGCAGCTTCCTTTGCTCAGTCGCACTGTCGCTATGGCTTCCATCCGCGTGCTGTCGTTCGATGCTGAGGGCCGCCCTGTGAAGTTCGCCACTTGGCTGGATGACCTGCAGCTGTTCCTTCTGAGCGATAGCAAGGAGCATGTGTCGCTCTATGATTACGCGTCTGGTGCTGCACCTGCCCCCCCTGCCACAGCTGAGCTTAGTGTTCGTTCCCACTGGCAGACTCGTGACGCAGCTGCTCGCCTAGCCATTCGCAGTCACCTGCCGCTAGCTGAGCTCGAGCATTTTGGCGACTGCAAATCCGCTAAGGCCCTGTACGATGCTGTCGTTGCTCGCTACTCCTCGCCTGCCACAGCCGAGCTTAGCCGCCTCATGCTGCCGTACCTGTTCCCCGATCTGTCCACCTTTGCTACAGTCGCCGATCTTATCACCCACCTTCGCACTAGTGATGCTCGCCTGCGTGCCGCCCTTCCCACCGAGTTCTGCGCTAAGAACCCCCCTCCACTGTACTGGACACTCCACTTCATAGTCACCCGTCTCCCTGACACCCTCAGCTCAGTTCGAGACCACTTCCTTGCTCGCTGTCCCACTGAGCTCACAGTCCCCCTCCTAGAGGAGCAGCTGCTCGCGGCCGAAAAGAGCATTGTCGCTGTCGGTGCTGCTCGTGGCGCTCCTCGCACCCCCATCTTTGAGGGGTGTTCTCCCTCTCCCCTCGCTCCCTCCTACGCTACTGCTGCTACTGTTGACTTCCTTGGTGCTGAGTCTGTTGGCGCTGCTTCTGCTCCTGGTGGGAGGCGCCGCACCGGCAAGGGCAAGGGGGGCAAGGGTGGTGGTGGTGGCGCTGGGGGGGGAGGAGGTGGGGGAGGTGGGGGGGGAGGCGGTGCTGGAGGGAGCGGTGGCGGGAGCGCTGGTGGGAGTGGGGTCGGCGGTGGAGGCGGGGGCGGCGGAGGAAGCAGTGGCAGTAGTGGCGGCGGCGGTGGTGGCGGCGGTGGCGGTGGTGGCGGTGGTGGCGGTGGCGGTCGGAGCGGTGGTAGTGGTGGCGGCGGAGGTCGGAGTGGAGGCACTGGCTCGGGCCAGAGCTCCCAGCAGCAGCAGCGTCCCCAGACGACCCAGCAGCTTCGTGAGTGGCTTGCTCAGCGTGGGACGTCGGGGGGCAGTGGCCGCTGTTCCTATGTCATTCGCACAGGTGACCGCAAGGGACAGACGTGTGGGAGGTTCCACACCCCGTACCGCTGCTTCTCCCGCCTTGACGACGCTTGGCGTGAGGAGATGGGTGAGGATGTTGAGCGCCCCCGCTGGGCTGAGCTCATGAGGGCTGGTGTTGATGTCTTTGCTCTTGACTATGATGCTATTATTGCTGCCATGTATGCATTGACTGTTAGTGCCGAGGGAGACTGTTACTTGTGTGTGCCGCCTGATCCAGGTATAGAGCCCGCTGCCCTGGGTACTAGTGAGTCTGCTCTCTCTGGTATGGTGCCCCCTGTACTTGCTCCCTCCAGTACTGTCCCGGCTGTTTGCGAGTCTGCTCTCTCAGGTACAGCACCCACAGAGACTGCTCTCTCAGGTACCGCACCGGCTGAGGCCTGTCACACCTTCACCCTTGACTCAGGTGCTTCCCGTTGTTTCTTTCGTGACAGTACTGAGCTCACACCGCTTCCTGCACCGGTCCCAGTCTCCTTGGCTGACCCCTCTGGGGGCCCAGTCCTTGCCCAGTCCACCACTGTACTCCCTTGTCCGGCGGTTCCGTCTGGCTCGTTGTCGGGTTTCCACCTCCCCTCGTTCTCGACGAACCTGGTGAGCAACGCTGTCATCCAGGATCAGTGGGTTGACACCTTTACCCCTGGAGGACAGCGTGTGGCGATCTGCACGTGCTCCAGGACCGGCCGTCACCTGGCTACGTTTACCCGTCGGCCGGGGTCGAGTCTCTACACACTGACCACTGCGTCTCCTCAGGTCGCTGCTGTCGGTCAGGTGTCTGCGTCTGGTCTGGTGGCCCACGCCTGTGAGTGTCGTTCCCTGTCGCACCAGACTCTTCTCTGGCACCACCGCCTTGGTCACCCCTCCTTGCCACGCCTTCGTGGCATGCACCGTCGCCACCTTGTGTCTGGTCTTCCCAGGTCCCTCCCTCCCCTCCCTGCCTCGCCTGCGCCGCCTTGCCTTCCTTGCGTCGAGGGGCGGCAGCGCGCCGCTCCTCACTCCTCCTCGTTCCCCCCGACAGAGGCTCCTCTGCAGACCCTCCACCTGGACGTGTGGGGCCCAGCCCGCGTTCGTGGTCAGGGCGGTGAGCGGTACTTTTTGCTGGTTGTCGACGACTACTCGCGTTACACCACGGTCTTCCCCTTGCGCACCAAGGGTGAGGTCCCTGCTGTTCTGATCCCTTGGATCCGCACAGTTTGTCTCCAGCTCCGCCGCCGTTTCCGGACGGATCTTCCTGTCCTGCGTCTGCACTCTGACAGAGGTGGTGAGTTTTCCTCCGATCTCTTGAGGACCTTCTGTCAGGCGGAGGGCATCGAGCAGACCTTCACGCTTCCGGACTCCCCACAGCAGAATGGGGTTGCTGAGCGCCGCATAGGCCTGGTCATGGAGGTCGCTCGTACCTCCTTGGTCCACGCGGCGGCTCCCCATTTTCTGTGGCCGTTTGCTGTCCGGTACGCCGCGCATCAGCTCAACCTCTGGCCCCGTGTCTCCTTGCCGGAGACCTCGCCCACACTGCGTTGGACGGGGGAGGTTGGCGATGCGTCACGCTTCCGGGTGTGGGGTGCTCGTGCCCTTGTCCGCGATACGTCCGCGGACAAGCTCTCCTCCCGCACACTTCCCTGTGTCTTCCTTGGCTTTGTCCCTGACGCGCCTGGCTGGCAGTTTTACCACCCCACCTCGCGCCGGGTCTTCGCCTCTCAGGATGTCACCTTTGACGAGTCGGTCCCTTTTTACCGTCTCTTCCCCTACCGCACTGCCCCCCTCCCTCCCCCGCCGCTGTTCCTTGCTCCTGGTCCCCCTCCGGTAGACCCCCTCCCCCCTCAGGGTCCTGCTCCTTCAGGTGTCTCTCAGGTAGACCCTCCTCCCGTCGCTGAGCCTGTCGAGGTCACAGGTGACTCAGGTGCTGCTGCGGGTGGTGCTGCTGGGAGTGCTGAGTCTGGGGGTGCTGAGCCTGCGGGTGCTGGGCCTGGGAGTGCTGGGACTGCGGGTGCTGGGGCTGAGGGTACTGTGCCTGAGAGTTCGACGCCTGGGGGTGCTGTGCCTGGGGGTGCTGCGACTGGGAGTGCTGAGCCTGCGTGTGCGGAGTCTGGGGGTGCTGCGCCTGCGGGTACTGAGCCTGGGGGTGCTGCTACTGAGCCTACGGAGCCTCGGGTTGCTGCGTCTGGGGGTGCTCCGGTTCGGGGTGCTGAGCAGTCTCTCACACCGCAGCAGCTTCGTGACTGGTACGTCCGGCGCTTTCGCCGTCCTCGTGGCTCGGCTGGAGTTGGGGGTGCTGGAGCTGCTCGTCCTGGGGGTGCTCGTACTGGGGGTACTGGAGCTGCCGGGACTGGTTGTTCTGGGAGCACTACGACTGGAGCTGCTGGAGCTGGGGACTCTGGCGCTGGCGGTGCTAGCGGAGTTGGAGCTGCCGACTCTGGGGGTGCTCTTCCTAGCGGTGCTGCGGACCCTCGGGGTGGCGCTGCTGCTGGTGCTGCGGACCCACCTGGTGGAGCTGCTACTGGAGCTGAGGACCCGAGCGGTGGCGCTGCTGCTGGTGCTGGGGACCCGGACGTTGGAGCTCCTGCTGGTACTGAGGACCCGGCCGCTGGAGTCTCTTCTGCTTCTGGAGACGCTGCGCGGCCGCGACCGTACTTCGTACCGCTCCTTCAGCAGGTTCTTGGGCAGGCTCCTCCTCCTTGTCCTCCTCCCTCCGTAGAGTGTCCTCCGCCTGTCCAGCCGCAGTCACAGTTACCGCCTACCTCGCCTCTCCCTGCTCCCTCTCCTTACACTGGTCCCACAGGAGGTCTTACAGAGCGTCGTGAGCCTGAGTCTCGTCCTGCGTCGCCTGTTCGTCCTGCTCGCACTGGTAGTCGTGTCCGTCGTGAGCGTCCTCCTCCTGTCCCAGGCACTCACTACATGACTCTGCGTCCCTCTACTGCTCCTCAGCGTGTCCCTCTACCGTCTCCTCCTGCGTCCTCTTTGCCTGCCGTTCCGGACCCTGAGTCTGACCGGTATCGCGCTGAGCACCCTACTGTCACGCGTCTCCTAGCTACTGTTGTCACTGACCCTACCTTTGAGTCCTCGGCTGCGTCTGCTCTGGTCGCTGAGTTGGTTGACTTTGCTGCTGCCTGTCGTCTAGACTACGCTGCTAGCCTTGTTGCTGAGTCTGAGTCTGCGTCTGTCTGTCCTCCGTCCGTCGGGGGTGAGTGTGCTCTTGGCACGGACGTCCTTGAGGACAGGCAGGAGGACTTTGACTCTCTCGCGGCTGCTGTACCTCATCTCGTGGCCTGGTTGCTTGCCCCTGAGGGAGACCCGGATGCACTAGACATCCCCACTCCGCGCACTTACGCAGAGGCGATCTCGGGTCCCTACTCCTCTCAGTGGCAGACAGCCATGGACGCAGAGATGGCATCCTGGAAGTCCACAGGCACCTACGTCGACGAGGTCCCCCCTCCTGGGGCGAACATCGTCGATGGCATGTGGATTTTCAGGGTGAAGCGGCCGCCAGGTTCTCCGCCTGTCTTCAAGGCTCGTTACGTTGCTAGAGGCTTCAGTCAGCGTCAGGGGGTCGACTTCTTCCAGACCTTCTCCCCCACCCCGAAGATTACCACTCTTCGGGTTCTGCTGCACGTTGCTGCTCAGCGTGACTACGAGCTTCACTCTCTTGACTTCAGCACAGCGTTCCTGCAGGGCAGCCTGCACGAGGAGATCTGGCTGCGCCGCCCACCTGGCTTTACTGGGTCGTTTCCCCTTGGTACCCAGTGGAGCCTCCGCCGGCCAGTCTACGGTCTCCGCCAGGCGCCACGTGAGTGGCACGACACACTGAGGACTACACTTGCGGCTCTTGGGTTCGCGCCGTCTACTGCTGACCCGTCGCTGTTTCTGCGCACAGACACGTCGCTGCCGCCGTTCTACATTCTCGTGTACGTCGACGACTTGGTCTTTGCTACTGCTGACACTGAGGCACTCGCTCGTGTGAAGTCGGAGCTGCAGAAGAGACACACCTGCACTGACCTGGGTGAACTGCGTAGCTACCTTGGCTTGCAGATCACCCGGGACAGAGCTCGCCGCACCATCACCCTGACTCAGTCACACATGGTGCAGCAGGTCCTTCAGCGCTTCGGCTTCCAGTTCTCCTCACCACAGGCCACACCTCTGGCTACCAGCCACTCGCTCTCAGCTCCACCTTCGGACGAGTCCGTAGAGCCGAGTGGCCCGTACCCAGAGCTTGTAGGCTGCCTCATGTACCTGATGACTTGCACGCGACCTGACCTCGCGTACCCTCTTAGCATCCTTGCTTGTTACGTTGCGCCTGGGAGACACAGGCGAGAGCACTGGGAGGCTGCTAAGAGGGTGCTGCGTTACTTGTGCAGTACATCAGGCATGGGGCTGGTGCTTGGAGGACGCGACAGAGTTGTCCTCACTGGTCACTCGGACGCTTCTTGGGTGGACGACCTGGCTACGCAGCGGTCGTCACAGGGTTACACCTTCAGCCTTGGCTCTGGTTCTGTCTCGTGGCGGTCCACCCGCTCTTCCTCTGTTCTCGGCTCTAGTTGTGAGGCTGAGATCTACGCCACAGCCATGGCTGCACAGGAGTTACGCTGGCTCACCTACCTGCTGACTGACTTGGGAGAGCGGCCTAGTTCTCCTCCAGTTCTGTACGGTGACAACAAGGCGGCTCTTGCCTTGTGTCAGGAGCACAGACTGGAGCACAGGACGAAGCACATTGCTCTTCGCTACTTTCTTGCTCGAGAGCTTCAGCAGCGCGGTCAGCTTCGGCTTGTGTACGTGGACTCGAAGGCCAACACTGCTGATATCTTCACCAAGGCGCTCCCGCCTAGTGATCATCAGCGGCACTGTACTTCTTTAGGCCTTGTGTCCACGTTTCCTCACTTGCTCACTGCTTGACATTCTTTGTACTGTACTTTATATATATCTTGTTGCTTGCTTGCTAGGTTTTGATCACTGTGTTGCTTGTCTTGTACTATATCTAGCACTGCATGTGAACTGGCCTTGTGGCCTTTGCTTGTGCTCGGAGTGTGGTGACTTTGTGATCCACCCTGGGCTTGCATTGCTTTGCTGGACTGGTCTTGTGACCCTTTGTTCTCCCCCACTTTGCCTATGGGGGTGTGTTAAATTGTAATGTGTTATATGTTGGTAGGCTGTAGTGGGGTAGCCAATATGGGGTACAACCCCAACTAGGGTTTGCTACTTGTACCCAACTGTTTCATTCAATGCACCATTCTTGCCTAGTTCTTCTCACATGACGGGGCCGTGGGGCCGCTAAGCGGGGCGCAGGAGGGTCGCGGGGCCGTGAGGTGGCGGGCGACGGGGCCACGGGGCCGCTAAACGGGGTGCGCGCGGGGCCGCGGGGCCTCTAGTTGAGGGTCGACGGGGCCGCGGGGCCGCTAAACGGGGTGCGCGCGGGGCCGCGGGGCCTCTAGGTGTGGGGCGACGGGGCCGCGGGGCCGCTAAACGGGGTGCGCGCGGGGCCGCGGGGCCTCTAGGGTGGGTCGACGGGGCCGCGGGGCCGCTAAACGGGGTGCGCGCGGGGCCGCGGGGCCTCTAGGGTGGGTCGACGGGGCCGCGGGGCCGCTAAACGGGGTGCGCGCGGGGTCGACGGGGCCAAGCGGGCCGGAATCGGGGCGCGTGCGGGGTGCGACGGGGCCACTAAGGGGCAGCGTGCGGGGTCGACGGGGCCTTAAGGGGCCGTACACGAGGGCGCACGAGGGCGCTGAGGGGGAGGCGCTAACGCAGCACTCCGACAGTAGGTAGGAAGTAGGTAGTAGAGGTGGGCCCGGAAAAAAAAACTTAGATCCTAGCGAAGGACCTGCTCTGAAACCATGTCAAAATAACTGAACGAGGAATGAGTGAACTAGCAGTGAAATGAGTACAAGTACCTAACCCTAGAATTGTGTACCCCCTATAGGCTAACCCACTGCAGCCTAAACAAGCACAACACATATAATGTTTGACAAATTCATGGGGGGACCAGCGGAATTACCTGAACCTACCGAGGAGCCGGAGCCGCCGGAACAAGGACCCCAAGAAATTGAAGTCATTGGTGCTGAATACAGTTACTACAGGATCCCCATGTCGGGACTCCCCGCTCGGGACTGGCCCGATCGATGCCTACTTGTCACCGGAGACCAAGCCGAAGCTGGCGATACCGACGACATCATCGGTATTCCCCGCGCGCTTCTGGAGAGAAAAGCAATTCGCGCACTCGCCGCCGACACGGACAACGCCGCTGACGCAGGACCTGAAGGGGAGGCAAACGACGAGGCAGCACGGCAAAAATATTATCAGAAGACAGTCGGCTACCGTGCGGACCCAGCAACATGGCACCAACGGCTTGGACATCCCTCTCACGCCACGGTGCTAAAAAACTCGCTCAAGGCTGGAGTCTTCGATGACGACGCACTTCTCCTCCCCCGAGACGGTTCCCTCACCGCGGACTCTCCCAATCCGCCGTGCATCGTCTGCCCGACTGCATCCCTCAACCACCAACCATTCCCAGACTTACCACCAGGGTACGAGCGCTACAAACCGCTGGATAAGGTCTACAGCGACTTCATGGTACTCAGTCAACAATGGCTTGAAGGGGAGCAATACACGCTCACCTTCATCGACGCTTCTACGCGCTACGTCTGGGCCATCAATACCGACTGCAGATCACTGGCCTTTGAATGCTTCATTGCGTGGATGAAGCGGGCTGAGCGACAGTCTGGGCTAAAGCTAAAGGCCTGGCAGACAGACGGAGCCCTGGAGTTCTTCTCGGACGAGTTCAAAGAGCTCTTCAAGCAGAAGGGGATCGAGCACCTGGTGTCTCTGCCCTACGCCCACCAGCAGCAAGGTGTAGCAGAACGGACAAACAGGAGCCTTGCCACGCGAATGAGGGCTCTGATGAAGCAGTCGGCCATCCCAACCAGATATTGGCCATTTGCGATGAATCACGCTGTTCGGCTGCACAACTTGCTGTCTTCGCGAAGCCTCAAGGACAACAACTCTCCTTACCGGGCTTGGACGGGCAGAAAAGCAGATACACGCCTGCTTCGGGTGTTCGGGTGCATGGTACAGTACAGACCCCATACTGCGCGGACGGGAAAATTTGCTGACCGGGCACGATGGGGCATCCATCTCGGAATCGAAAAAGAATTCAAGGCGTGGATCGTACTGGACTACGCGACACACGAGGTGACAAAATCACGTGACTGCATCTTCTACGAGAAGCTGACTCTGCCCCTTTTCAAGGAGCACCAGGAAGCTGACAAACTGCCTGAGAGGCTCTTCGAGGGCCACCGCAGCTTCGCCACGTCACACGACGAAGCTGACCTGGCCGAGGATGCAGACGCACCTGATGTCACCCAGATGGACTCTGCTCCAAACATCCCCCTTACGAGCAACCTCGGAACTCCGACATTCGTGCCCGTACACCAACCCGATCCGGATGATATAACACGCGAAGCTCACAACTACAACAGCGAAACGCGCCGATCACCCGATGCCGAGTTACCACAACCCAACCTGTCGCAAGACACCCTCCGCCTCGGCAACGACAGTGATGACGACGTGGTCGAAGTTACCAGCTCCCACGACTACGACCGTCTTCTCTACGAAAAGACCAACGAAACCGGTCTTCGGGTTCTCGGCCTCGCCGTTGCAGTTCGCCACACCTCGCCCAAGGAACCCACCACCGTCCGCCAAGCCCTGTCTGGCCCCGACAGCGACAAATGGAGAGCAGCCATGGCCGCCGAAATCGCGTCGCTGAAGAAGCGCGGCACCTGGAAGCTGGTTCCACGGTCATCGGCAAAGGGGAGAAAAATTCTCAGCGGCAAATGGGTTTTTCGCATCAAAACTCTCGCCGATGGCTCGATCGACAAGTACAAGGCGCGCTGGGTGGTGCGGGGATTCGAGCAAACTCACCTGGTGGACTTCACCCTCACCTACGCTCCAGTCGGCCGTCACACTTCGGTGCGCATCCTCATCTGCATCGCCGCCGTCAAACAGCGACCGCTCCGGCAAATCGACGCCGGGAGCGCCTTCCTGTACGCTCCCGTTGATGCCATCATCTTCGTCGAACAGCCCCACGCATTCGAGGAAAGCGTCGGCGCCGTGTGCCTCCTCCAAAAGTCTCTCTACGGAATCAAGCAAGCTCCTCGTCTGTGGCAGCAGTACCTGCATTCCGTCCTCCTTGAGCTCGGCTTCACTCAACTGCCGCACGATCTCGGAATGTACAGGCGGGAGTCGCGCGGAAAGTTCATCCTCCTCGTCGCCTACGTCGACGATCTTCTCTACACCGGGGACGACACGGAGCTACTCGACCAATTCGAGGCCGACATCCAGGAGAAGCTAGAAGTCACCGTCAATCACAACGTCACCCAATTCCTCGGCCTCAACGTAACCCAGTCCGCCTCCTCCATTCACCTCTCCGCCGCCAAATACGCCGAAACACTCGCGAAGCGGTTCGCCATCGCTCCCATCAACCTCACTACCCCCTACCGCACTCCTCCTCCTAACCACGAGCCCGACACCACGCCACTCTCTCCTGACGACCATCGTCTCTATCAGCAGCAGCTCGGCTGCCTCCTGTTCGCCGCCGTCACGTGCCGGCCCGATCTCTCCTACGTCGCTAGCCAGCTCGCACAGTATCTGAAGCGACCTGAAGGGGAGAATCTACTGGATCTACGCCGAGCACTGCAGTATTTCATCTCCACTCCCGACGTCGGCCTCACCTACGAAGCCAACCTCACCGCTACTCTGCAGCTTCATGGCTACGTGGATGCCGATCATGCTGGAGATGTTGATAACAGACGCTCCCGCAAAGGATTCATTTTCCAACTCCAACCTGCTGGACTCATCTCTTGGAACTCCCAGAAGCAGGAACTCATCGCTCTTTCGTCAGCTGAAGCAGAATTCATCGCAGCTAGCGCAGCTGTTCGCGAAGGTCTGTACCTGATGGAGCTCCTGCAGGAGGCGAAAGTGACGATGAACGGGCATTTCACGTTACTCTGCGACAATCAGAGCGCGATAAAGATCGCGAACAAGCCTGGCTTCGTCAACCGCACCAAGCACATCGGCCTTCGCTACTTCTTCGTGAAGGACGAAATCGACAAGGGGAGAGTCAAGCTGACGTACTGCCCGACCGGTGACATGGCAGCCGACTTCCTGACGAAGAAACTGCCACGTCAGCAGTACCAGCACTGCGCCAACCTCTGTGGGATCACCAAGAAATCCCACGTGGCCCACCTTCTGGAATGAAGGGGAGTGTTGGAATAACCGAAAGGTTATAAAGGCATTCCCGAAGTTTCTCCAGTGTACTAGTACCGCATTAGCTCATATAGAGCACGCGGAATCTCGAGGGTCACCCGAAGGTCAACCGTCTAAGATAGTCAACGGTCGTGACCCTTGACGATCCAGTAACCGCGCGACAGTTAACAGACTGCAACACGGTAACTGTCAAGAATAGCAATAGTCGTGGTTACTGTAGCTATGTAATACAGTTAATAAGGGAATGTACCCCTCAGAGTACATGGCTAGATAGTTTGCTATTTAATTTCTTGTACTCCTACTCTCTAATCATCTTGTTCTCTTTCAACTATTATTCAACAAGGTCACTACAGAGACTTCACTGTCTCCTTTCAGGCTTAACACATTCTATCCTGTCCACTGATCCTTTGGTTGTATCAGCATAATCCTGAATGCATTACAAAAAGTTGGGACTAATACGAAAGTGGAGATAGCATTAGACCCACCCGCATTTAACGACTTGGGGGGCTACAATTTTGTGGGGTCCATTAGCTGGGTAAATACGGTATTTGTCGAGTCAAAGGTCAGCGACCTTTGACCTTCGCGTAACCTCTGGCTGTTACTTTTCTGTCAACCTCCTCGGTTGACTCACCGATTCTCCGTTGTAGTTCGCTTCGTTTACGATTCAGTGTTTCGACATATCAGAAGCGCTTAAGTCAGTTGTTTCCAACACTCCTCTTCGCTTCTGGAGTGCCGCTGCTGGTGACGTGGCCTTGTCTGTCAGAATGAACGGACAGGAATGATTGAACTAACAGTGAAATCAGTACAAGTACCTAACCCTAGAATTGTGTACCCCCTATAGGCTAACCCACTGTAGCCTAAACAAACACAACATATATAATGTTTGACACACCCCCATAGGCAAAATGGGGGAGAGCAAGGGGTCACAAGACCAGTCAAAGCAAAGCAAAACAAGCTCAGGGTGGATCTCAAGGATACCACACAAATTCCGAGCACAAGCAAGTGGTCACAAGACCAGTTCACATGCAGGATGATAATATAACAAGAGATACAGTGATCACAACCTAGCAAGTGTAAACATGCAGGCATATATATAAAGATCACAGTACAAGCAGAGTCAAGAAGTAAGTAAGTGAGGTCCAGCAGGCACAAGGCCTAGAAGAGTACAGAAACGCTGATGGTCACAAGGCTGAAGTGCCTTGGTGAACACATCAGCAAGGTTGGCCTCAGTGGCCACGTAACGCAGACGAAGCTGACCACGCTGCTGCAGCTCTCGAGCAAGGAAGTACCGCAGGGCGATGTGCTTCGTTCTGTGCTCCAGTCTGTGCTCCTCACACAAGGCAATGGCAGCCTGGTTGTCGACGTACAGCACTGGAGGAGAACGAGGCCGCTCTCCCAAGTCGGTCAGCAGGTAGGTCAGCCAGCGTAGCTCCTGGGCAGCCATGGCTGTGGCGTAGATCTCAGCCTCACAACTGGAGCTGAGAACAGAAGAAGAGCGTGTAGAACGCCAAGAAACTGAGCCGGAGCCAAGGCTGAAGGTGTAACCCTGAGACGACCGCTGAGTAGCCTGGTCGTCTGCCCAAGAAGCGTCTGAGTGTCCAGTAAGTACAACTCGGTCTCGCCCTCCAAGCACTAGCCCCATGCCCGACGTACTGCACAAGTAGCACAACACCCTCTTAGCGGCATCCATGTGCTCCTTCCTGTGACGGCCAGGAGCGACATAGCGCGCAAGGATGCTAAGAGGGTATGCAAGGTCAGGTCGAGTGCAGGTCATCAGGTACATGAGGCAGCCCACAAGCTCTGGATACGGGCCACTCGGCTCTACGGACTCATCCGAAGGCAGAGCTGAGAGCGAGTGACCGGTAGGCAGAGGAGTGGACTGAGGCGAGGAGTACGTGAAGCGGAAGCGCTGAAGGATCTGCTGCACCATGTGTGACTGAGTCAAGGTGATGGTGCGCCGTGCTCTGTCCCGGGTGATCCGCAAGCCAAGATAGCTTGTCAGTTCACCCGGGTTTATGCACGTGTGTCTCCTCTGCAGCTCCGACTTCACGTGGGCGAGTGCCGCGGTGTCAGCAGTGGCAAAGACCAAGTCGTCGACGTACACGAGGATGTAGAATGGCGGCAGTGAGGTGTCTGTGCGTAGAAACAGTGACGGGTCAGCAGTAGAGGGAGCGAACCCAAGAGCCGCAAGTGTCGTCCTCAGTGTGTCGTGCCACTCACGCGGTGCCTGGCGGAGACCGTAGACCGGCCGCTGAAGCCTCCACTAGGTACCAGGAGGAACCGACCCAGTGAAGCCAGGAGGGCGGCGCAGCTAGATCTCCTCGTGCAGGCTGCCCTGCAAGAAAGCAGTGCTGAAGTCAAGTGAGTGAAGCTCGTAGTCGCGCTGAGCGGCTATGTGCAGCAGCACCCGAAGAGTGGTCATCTTCGGGGTGGGGGAGAAGGTCTGAAAGAAGTCAACTCCCTCTCGCTGACTGAAGCCTCGAGCCACGTAGCGCGCCTTGAAGACCGGAGGAGAACCCGGCGGCCGCTTCACCCTGAAAATCCACATGCCACTGACGATGTTCGCCCCAGGTGGGGGAACCTCGTCGACGTAGGTGCGTGTGGACTTCCAGGAAGCCATCTCTGCGTCCATGGCTGTCTGCCACTGAGAGGAGTAGGGACCCGCCATCGCCTCAGCGTAAGTGCGCGGGGTCGGGATGTCTGGTGCATCCGGGTCTCCCTCAGGGGCAACTAGCATGGACACGAGGTGGGGTAAAGCAGCAGCAAAGCACTGGAACTCCTCCTGTCTGTCCTCAAGGACGTCCGTGCCAAGAGCACACTCACCCCCGACGGACGGAGGACAGACAGACTCAGACTCAGCAACAAGGCTAGTGGCGTAGTCTAGACGACACCGGGCAGCAAAGTCGATCAACTCAGCGACCAGAGCAGACGCAGCAGAGGACTCAAAGGTAGGGTCAGTGACAACAGTAGCGAGGAGACGGGTGACAGTGGGACTGGCAGCACGACGGGAGTCAGACTCCGGATCAGGAAGAGTAGGCAGAGAGGACGCAGGAGGAGACGGCAGCGGGACACGCTGAGGAGCAGTGGAGGGACGCAGAGTCATGTAGTGAGTGCCAGGGACAGGAGGAGGACGCTCACGTGGGACACGACGACCAGTGCGAGCAGTACGAACAGGCGACGCAGGACGAGACTCAGGCTCACGACGCTCTGTAAGACCTCCTGTGGGACCAGTATAAGGAGAGGGAGCAGGGAGAGGCGAGGCAGGCGGGAACTGGGACTGCGACTGGACAGGCGGAGGACACGCTACGGAGGGAGGAGGACAAGGAGGAGGAGCCTGACCAAGAACCTGCTGAAGAAGTGGTACGAAGTACGGTCACGGCCGCGCAGCGTCTCCAGAACCAGCAGCGACACCAGCGGCAGGGTCCTCAGCACCAGCAGCAGCTCCACCGTCCAGGTCCTCAGCACCAGCAGCAGCTCGACCGCTCGGGTCCTCAGCACCAGCAGCAGCTCCACCGTCCGGGTCCTCAGCTCCAGCAGTAGCTCCAACGCCCGGGTCCTCAGCACCAGCAGCAGCTCGACCGCTCGGGTCCTCAGCACCAGCAGCAGCTCCACCGTCCGGGTCCTCAGCTCCAGCAGTAGCTCCAACGCCCGGGTCCTCAGCACCAGTAGCAGCGCCACCGCTGGGGTCCGCAGCACCAGGAGCACCACTCCGAAGACTGCAGCGCCGCGCGTACCACTCTCGGATCTGCTGAATGGGGGGGAGCTCCTGGGTAGGAGGGGAAGTACTGGTACGAGCTCCAGTAGCACCTCTCCGGAGGCGGCAGTACTGTAGGTACCTCTCCTGCAGCTGCTGGGAGGAGAGGGCTCCTCCAGGTGTAGCACGCTCAGGATCAGCACCTCCAGACACAGCACCCCCAGACGTAGCACCCCCAGGCTCAGCACCTCGAGACTCCGCACCCCCAGGCTCCGCACCCCCAGACTCAGCACGGTCAGGCTCAGCACCCCCAGGCTCAGCACCTCCAGACGCAGCACCCCCAGACGCAGCACCTCCAGACTCCGCACTCCCAGGCTCAGCACCTCCAGGCTCCGCACCCCCAGGCTCCGCACCCCCAGACTCCTCACGGGCAGGCTCAGTACCCCCAGCAGGACGAGAGTCAACAGCTACCTCGACAGGCTCAACCGGGTCTACCTGGGACACATCTGAGGGAGCGGCACCCTGAGGGGGGAGGGGGTCTGGTACCTCAGCACCTGGAGCGAGGAAGAGAGGTGGGGGGGGGAGCGGGGCAGTGCGGTAGGGGACGGACTCGTCAAAAGTGACGTCCTGAGAGGCAAGGACACGACGCGAGGTGGCGTGGTAGAACTGCCAACCAGGCGCGTCCGGGACAAAGCCAAGGAAGACACAGGGGACAGCGCGACGGGAGAGCTTGTCCGCGGACGTGTCGCGAACAAAAGCTCGAGAACGCGACGCATTGCCAGCCTCTCCCGTCCAACGCAGTGTCGGAGAAGTCTCCGGTAAGGAGACACGGGGCCAGAGGTTGAGCTGATGCGTAGCGTATCGGACTGCAAACGGCCATAGAAAGTGGGGGGCAGCCGCATGAACCAAGGAGGTACGAGCGACCTCCATGACCAAGCCAATGCGGCGCTCAGCAACCCCATTCTGCTGTGGAGAGGCCGGAAGTGTGAACGACTGCTCAATGCCCTCCTGCTGACAGAAGGCCTCCAAGAGGCCAGAGGAAAACTCCCCACCTCTGTCAGAGTGCAGACGCAGGACAGGGAAGTCGGAGCGGAAACGCTCACTGAGCTGGAGACGAGATCTGCGGATCCAAGGGATCAAGACATCAGGGACGTCACCCTTGGCGCGCAAGGGGAAGACCGTGGTGTAGCGCGAGAAGTCGTCAACAACAATCAGGAAGTACCTCTCCTGACCCTGACCACGGACGCGGGCTGGGCCCCACATGTCCATGTGGAGCGTCTGCAAAGGAGCAGTCGTCGGGGGGAAGGAGGAGGAGTGAGGAGCGGCGCGCTGCCGCCCCTCGACACAGGGAAGACAGGGAGGAGCAGGCGAGGGTGGGAGGGGAGGGAGAACCCTGGGAAGACCAGCAACAAGGTCCCGTTTGTGCATGGCCCGAAGGCGCTGCACAGACGGGTGACCAAGGCGGTGGTGCCAGAGGACAGTCTCATGCGCCAGAGAGCGACACGAGCAGGGGGCGGACAGCTGACCTGACGCAGACGCAGACGCGGACGCAGCGACCTGAGGGGACTCAGTGGTCAGTGTGTACAGGTCCGACCCCGGCTGCCGAGTGAAGGTAGCCAGGTGACGGCCCGTCCGAGCACACGTGCAGTGGGTCACGCGCTCGTAAGCAGGGGTGAACTGGTGGACACCCCCGTCCTGGAGCGCACTACCCGCCACCAAGTTCGTAGAGAACGAGGGGAGGTAGAGACCTGACAGTGTGCCTGACGGGACCGCAGGACAAGGAAGGACAGTGGAGGAGGTCGCAACGACCGGACCCCCAGAGGGGTCAGCGAGGGAGACAGCAACTGGCCGAGCGAGTGGCTCAAGGACAGTGCGGTCACGAAAGAAACAGCGAGAAGCACCTGAGTCCAGTGTGAAGGTGTGCAGTGCTGCAGTCGACTCAGTACCAGCGGGCACGGACGCACTAGCACCTAGAGCAGCAGCCTCACCATCACCTGAGGTGGCAGACACGCGAGCACCTGCAGTGGCGGTCTCACTAGCACCTAGAGCGGCAGCCTCACTCACACTACACGGCAGCTGCACCGGTCCGCGCCCAGAAGCTCCCGAACGACGCACTCCAGAGTGACTACCACGACCACCACCCCGAGAGCCCAAACTCGCGTACCACTCACGAGCCCGCTGGAGCGTAAGAGGACACTGCTGCTGCACCTGTCCACTACCAGATGCTCCCGAACAACGCACGCCAGAGCGACTACCACTACGGCCACCCCGACAGCCCAAACTGGCGTACCACTCTCGGGCCCGCTGGAGCGTAAGAGGACACTGCTGCTGCACCTGTCCACTACCAGATGCTCCCGAACAACGCACTCCAGAGCGACGACCACGACGGCCACCCCGACAGCCCCAACTAGCGTACCACGCACGCGCACGAAGCAGCTGGGGCGAAGGAGGGCACGGCAGCTGCACCTGTCCACTACCAGAAGCTCCCGACCGACCCACTCCAGAGCGACCACCACTACGGCCACCCCGACAGCCCCAACTAGCGTACCACTCACGCGCACGAAGCTGCTGGGGCGTGAGGGACTCACGCGCACGGCCCTGGAGCTGCATCTGGCCACGCCAGGAGCAGCAGTAGTAGCAGTAGCGGCAGCAACAGTAGTAACAGCAGGAGCTGTGGCAGTGGGAGTAGAAAAGGCAGTAGCAGCAGTAGCAGCGGTAGCAGTGCTGGGCAATGCTCACCAGTGGTCGGCGCGGCAGGCGCAAGACGGTGGCGACAGCGGGGCCGCTACAACTGCAGGGCTGGGCCGGGCCGCAGCAGGGAGCTCCGCGGCAGCTGCTGCAGGGCGAGGCCGGGCCGCGACGGCAGCTGCTCCAGGTGCCAGGGGCGGCTGCTGCAGTGGCGGCGGCTCCAGGGGCCAGGGGCGGCTGCTGCAGCGGTGGTTGCTCCAGGGGCCAGGGGCGGCTGCTGCAGGTGCGGGCTGCTCCAGGGGCAGCTGCTGCAGGTACGTGCTGCTCCAGAGGGGGCTGCTGCAGTGGCGGGCGGCTCCAGGGGCTGCTACTATAGTGGCGGGCGGCTCCAGGGGCTGCTGCTGCAGTGGCGGCTGCTCCAGGGGCTGCTGCTGCAGTGGCGGCTGCTCCAGGGGCGAGAGGCGGATTAGGTCAGGGCGACGCGGCGAGAAGGGCGACGCGGCGGGCAGGTGGCGACGCCGCGGGCAGGGCGACGCGGCGGGTAGGTGGCGACGCCGCGAGCAGGGCGACGCGGCGGGCAGGTGGCGACGCCGCGGGCAGGTCGACGCGGCGGGCAGGTGGCGACGCCGCGGGCAGGGCGACGCGGCGGGCAGGTGGCGACGCCGCGGGCAGGTCGACGCGACGAGGGCAGGGGACGACTCCGCGGGCAGGCGACGACGCCGCGGGCAGGTGACGACACCGAGGGCAGGCGACGACGCCGCGAGCAGGCGACGACGCCGCGGGCAGGCGACGACGCCGCGGGCAGGCGACGACGCCGCGGGCTGGCGACGACGCCGCGGAAAGCGGGCCGCGCGCGGGTGGCTAGCAGGCCGTGCGTGCGCGGTAGGGAGAGGCGCACGAGGGCGCAAGAGCGCACGAGGGCGCGCGGTAGGGAGAGGCGCACGAGGGCGCGAGGGCGCACGAGGGCGCGCGGTAGTAAGAGGCGCACGAGGGCGCGCGGTAGTAAGAGGCGCACGAGGGCGCGAGGGCGCACGAGGGCGCACGGTAGTAAGAGGCGCACGAGGGCGCACGGTAGGTAGGTAGGTAGGTAGCGGTGGGCCCTAAAACGGTCCTAGTGAAGGACCTGCTCTGATACCATGTCAGAATGAACGGACAGGAATGATTGAACTAACAGTGAAATCAGTACAAGTACCTAACCCTAGAATTGTGTACCCCCTATAGGCTAACCCACTGTAGCCTAAACAAACACAACATATATAATGTTTGACATTGTCCAGTCAGCAGCATGCAGTACTCGAATTTCTGCTTTCCGAGCTTCTTGGTCAAGTAATCGGCTGCCATCTCGGACGTGGGGCAGTAGGACAGCTCGAGTCTCCCCTTCTCGATCTCGTCCTTCACGAAGAAATATTGTTGGGCAATGTGCTTCGTCCTGTTCGCGAATCCGTTTTTGTTCGCAATGTGGATTACTGACTGGTTGTTGTAGAACAGAGTGAAGCGGGGCTAGCTTCGCCTCTTCCAGCAGTTCGCGGAGGTACGCTCCTTTCTTGGTGGCTGAGCAGAGTGCAATATATTCACCTTCGGCCGCAGAGAGCGATTAATTCCTGTTTGCTCGACTGCCACGAGATAGGCCCAAAAGGCTCGAGTCGGTTGATGTAGCCTGTTGTCAGAGTCGCCGACGTGGTCAGTGTCGACGTAGCCGATTAGCTTAGGCGTTGTGGTTCCGGTCTTGTGGTAGGTTAGGCCGATCGTCGGAGTGCTGACGAGGTAGTGAAGTGCGCGGTCGAGCTCCGCCATGTGCTCTGCTTCAGGTTTCTTGAGGTAGGTGGCGAGTTGGCTCGCTGAGTACGATAGATTTGGTCGACATGTGACGACTCCGAAGAGGAGGCATCCTAGCTTTCGCCGGTAGTCACGTATGCCGGCGGGCTTCAGCGGAGTGGAGGCTTCCTTGTGATTTCCGGCGGTGTAGCGATATGGCGTGGAGATAGTGGTTGGGGTGAGTCCGAAGCGCTTGGCGATGGTGTCGGCGTACTTCGCGGCGCTGAGGTAGATCGCGTTCTTGTCCTCTTGAATGTTGAGTCCGAGGTATTGCGTTACGGTAGATGAGACCGTGAGCGTGAGGTTCTGCTGTAGCTCCCCTTCGAACCATGTCGTGACGCCGTCTGTCGAGCCGATGTAGAGTAGATCGTCTACGTAGACGATGAGTAGGATGTAGTCGGTGCCTTTTATGAGCCGGTACATGCCTTGGTCGTGCGGTAGCTGGCGAGATCCGATGCGAATGAGTCGGGCGTGTAGGTATTGCTGCCACAGCCTCGGAGCTTGCTTGATGCCGTACAGGGACTTCAGCAGCTGACAGACTTGGTTGGGGTCTGTGTTGGAGCCGTGAGGTTGCTCGACAAAAATCTCAGCATCGACGGATGCATAGAGAAAGGCGTTGGCGACGTCGACCTGCCGAAGTTTCTTTCGTTTCATAGTGGCTATCGCGAGGAGAATCCGCAGTGAGGTGTGTCAACTGACCGGCGCGAATGTTTCGGTGAAGTCGCGTCCGTGCTCTTGGTCGAAACCGCGTACGACCCTGCGCACCTTAAACTTGTCGACGGTGCCGTCTGCCTTTGTTTTCACACGGAAGACCCATTTCCCGGTGAGAATGGTCTTGTTCCGTGCGACTCCGATATGTATGATCTTCCAGGTGTTGTGTTCTTCCAGCGCCCTTAACTCCTTGTCCATGGCTTCGCGCCATTTTTCCTTATGCTCCCCCCGCTAGAGCCTGCTGAACTGTGGAAGGCTCATTAGGTGGCGCTGCTTCGTGAACGGCGGTGACGAGGCCGAGTATCTGCAATCCGCTCTGTGTGTAGCGAGGTAGAGTTGTGTCCTCGGGATAAACTTCTTCGTCTCCCGCTTCTGGATCAGGTATGAAATTGGGTCCTACGCGTTCTGCTTCGTCGGTGTTGACTCTTTCGGGTGTAACGTAAACCTTGTCGGCGAGATTGTAGAAGGCTTCGGCGTTGATGCTTTCGCGAGGGTTGTCGTCGTCCATCGGTACGTCGACCCAGCAGAATGGGAGAGGTCCGGCTGCTTCCGAGGCTCCGTCCACGTTCTGCTCGTCCAAGTCAAATTTGTCAGCTGCCGAAGCAAAGGCTCAGTTACCGTAAAAACCATCTGTGGGGTCTCGATCTTCTTCCAGGTTGGCAAGGTATGTCGGAAGTGTGAGTCGCTCGTAGAAGATGACATCACGTGCTGCTACTGTTTCCTTTGAGTGGAAGTCGAAAATCTTCCAGGTGTTGTGATTCTTTTCGATGCCCAGGTGTAGTCCCCACTGTGCGCGTTGGGAGAATCGGCCAACTCGTGCAGCTGGGGGTCGGTACTGTACCATGCAGCCGAAAACTCTCAACATTTTTGTGCTGCCCAATTTTCCTGTCCACAGCAGGTGCGGTGATGCGTTGTTCGGGAGCGATGATGACGAGAGCAAGTTGTGCAGCATCACAGCATGGTCCATTGCTTCGGGCCACTGGTGGTTGGGTAGCCGCATGCCACGTAGCAGCTTGCGCATGGTGTTCTGGACGATCCAGTTCATTCTTTCTGCCACGCCCTGCTGTTGATGGGCGTAAGGAAGGGAGATGAGTCGCTTGATGCCTCTCTCTGCCAGGTACTGCTTGAACCTCTGTGACTGATATTCCCCTCCCCCGTCTGACTGGAAGCTTTTTAGCTTCACCCCGGATTCCCGTTCTGCTGCTTGAAGCGAGGCCGACGAAGGCTTCGAAGGCCATGTCGCGACTTGGGAGGTTGAAGTGCCAGATGTATCGTGTGGCGGCGTCGATGAACGTGATGGTGTAGTTGTACGCTCCTTGTCCTGGTTCACGATTGTACAGTATGTCGCTGTATACCTTCTCTAGTGGTGCATATGCTGGTGCGCTCGGGTTGTGGTGAGAGACGAACGGCTGATGCGGTAAGTAAGTCTGCTTCACTGCAGGTAAAGCACGTTCCTCTAACTCGTTGGACCTCTCTGCCATTGTGTAGAAGTAGTGAGTCTTTGTCGAGTACACCGGCTCTTGTCGTGTTGTTTAACGTCGTGTTGCTTGGGTGTCCCATCCTTGCATGCCATATATCTTCGCTGGCGCGATGTCCGGATGAGCGCCTGTACAGGTCAGAGTTGGAATAAAAGCCAGCGATGAAGTTGGCGCATCGGTGGACTTCTCGTGGAGTGGGAGCCAGCTGTTGTGCAGGAGTTGGTGGCGTGTCATCGATGTGGGCTGGTGCTGTTGAAGGACCAGCGGTTGATGCCTGTGTTGTCTCTGCTGCTGCCGATGGTGTTACTGTTGCTGCCGATGTTGTCTCTGCTGCTGCCAATGTTGTCTCTGCTGCTGCCGATGTTGTCTCTGCTGCTGCCGATGTTGTCTTTGCTGCTGCCGATGTTGTCTCTGCTGCTGCCGATGTTGTCTCTGCTGCTGCCGATTGTTGAATTGTTGCTAATGCTCTCGTTTGTTCTGCCTCAGGTATGGTGTTCGAATACCAGAAGCCGCCGGGGCTGAAATCAGGGTCGAGATCCAGTAGATGTGTCTAGGAGGTGAAGGTCACGATTCCGTCGCTGTCCGCGGTGCCTAGATCTGGAACGAAGTCGAGGACGAAGACGTTGTTCTTCAATACTGCTTTCCCGATGTAAAGTCCGCCTCTCCCGTGGTACAGCTTGAACTCCTGAGTGGTGCTGTCTGCTTCGAGGTGAATACCTTTGGCCATTAGCTGACTGACGCTCAGTAAGTTGTAGCCGAGTCCCTCCGCGATTAAGACCTTTGACATTTGCAGTATGACGTTGGTCTCCTGTGACTCAAGTTGAGCTATGCCTTGTCGTCGTGTGCACAGGTTCTGATTGTTGGCGACGGTGATGACGAATCCACGATGAAGTTGATGTTTCTGTTGAACGAAGCGACCTGAGGAGCACATATGTTGTCCGCAGCAGCTGTCCAAGAACCAGGTGTCTTTCCCGGACGGCTCGCTTTGGGCGATTGCTGTGTACGTCGTGTTCGTTTGCAATGACTCGTGACGAGGAGTGCTCTGATCGAGTAGTTCTTCTGTTGAGTAGTGTGGTGGTGATTCGGTGATGCAGGAGTCGGTTATTCTCGTCATGCAACTGAAAATGTCTCTTGATCCTTGTGCAGGTTGTGTCGCTGATGTTGTTGAAGTTTGCACTTGAGCAGTGAGGTGCGCTTGTGTCGAGGCGACTTGACTGCTCAAAAGCTGAAGTTGACGTTGTGTTGGAGTTGACTGCTGTCGGTTTGGATAGTGTGTGCGAGGGTGTCCTGACGTCTTGCAGAGATGACAGAACGGAGGTACGGGTTTCTGTGCCTGATATTTGCTTTGTCGGTTGTTGTTGTTGTTCTAGCGCCGTTGAGTGGGAAAAGCGAATTTGGGCGTTTACGTTCTCTTCTTGTGTCGTTCCTTGTGCAGGTCCATGTCTTGCTGTTCGGCGTGAATTTCAGCACAGAGTGCGGCTTCTGAGATATTCCCGTGGGCTCGACGAATAGCTCGAGTGGAGCGCCAATGAGGACCAAGACCAGTGATGACGACTGTGACGAAAGCGCCTTCGGAAATCAATCCTCTGCATCAAAGAAGTCTATCGCGCAGTCCGCGGCATCGACTGACATACGCCATTCCCTGCGGCCTTCTGATGCTCGTTCAGCGTTATGTTGCGTAGCAGAGTCGTGTACACCATCAGCAACTGATATGTATACTGCTGTTTGTCGTACTGTGTCCCGTGCATTGGATATGGCAGGGAGCCGTCGAAGAACCCAAGGATTTGCGCGCCTTCCATCATCAGCTCAAACTCGAATGACCAGGTATAGAAGTCTTTGCCGTCGAACGGTCTTGATGTCTGCAGTTTTAAGACGTGCGCAAATTGCAATTGAATCTGAAGTGCGTCCAATGTCTTTTCTTGCCCAGGTGAAGGCTGCGGCATTAAGCTGATGGAGCCACGTTGAGGCTCGTACGGAGCGAAGGGTGCTGCTGGTTTCCGCGTGCGTAGGATGAGCCGTCAAGACTCATATGTGTGACGTCGTTGTTGTTGTTGCTGTTTTTGACTGCGCAGGTGCCGCTTGCTGGTGCTGTTCGTAGAAGGACATGAAGGAGAAAAACTTCTCCATCATGCTTGGGTCGAAGCCTGTCGCTTGGATCGCGAGAGTCTTAGTTGACTCAGCAGCTGGTCTCGTTGCTGTGCCTCCCTCTGTCTGTAGGCTAGAGGCTGGAGGTGGAGTAGGAGTAGTACCGGGAGAGTCGTTAGAGGAGCTTCTCTCCTTCTGTGTTGCCATGTCTTCTGATGTTGTAGGAGTTGAATTAGAGTGCAGTTTTGCCTTGTGAGCTCTCACACCATGTTGGGCTGAGAAAAGCCCTTAGGATCTTTCAAGGCTAAACTCTGGGTAGGAATAATGTAATTGCGGAAGCGTTTTAATAAGAAGTATTGAACCACCTTGCGCTGGTATGTGAGGGCAAGATAGATTGATTATAGAGAATTAATACAAGCTTTTTATAAGATTACAAGGAATATGAAAGGATGCAATAACCGTTTTACTGTTGCTGTTGTGGTGATATAGCGACGACTCGGGAAACTGCTCAGTAACGAGTCAGTTGTTTGTCCTTACTGTCGCGTTGTATTTGTCGAGTCAAATTTCAGCGACCTTTGACCTTCACGTAACCTCCGGCTGTTACTTTTCTGTCAACCTCCTCGGTTGACTAACCGATGCTCCGTTGTAGTCGCTTCGTTTATGATTCAGTGTTTCAACACATCAGAAACGCTTAAGTCACTTGTTTCCAACATAATTGAGTAAAAAATATATGCGCATGCGCTTATAAAAGAACAAATATGCAACTTTAAATTACTAGCACGAAAATGTAGTTCGCGTCATTTCCCACCAAATCGAGTCGATTTGAAACAGGGTTGTGGGTGAAAATCGCTCGCTACTTGGCAGGGAAAAATTCCCTGCCATCACATACACTCAAAATCAACCACTAGCCGCTTCTGACAGCACATGCTGACTGGATGCACAGCCTGCAGTGTTTGAATGCAAAGGAAAATTGTTTTTCAAGTCATCAACTTGCTAAAGCGAGCTTCGTTACAGTAATTTGACAGTTTTCCAAATTTAAAACTAACATGCGCTTATAATATATCACGTTTTGTAAGGGGTTGCGCTTATAATTGAAGATCGGCCATAAGCGCATTGCTCCAGATAGAAGCGCATGCGCTTTTAAAGCAACAGTATACTTTTGAAAGTTGGGTTTCCAAAAACCTTAGGAACTTGAAAAACTGGTTACATGATTACAGCCCCAACCCCCCGATTGACAGGTGAAGCGAGCCCCCAAACGCCCCACGTCCAGCTCCCCGCACTCACAGTTCAAAACCTTAGGAATCGCAAAAGGATACTAAAACTTCAGTTGTGAGGATAGCCCACGCGCTCACACGGCGGTAGGTTATTTGCGTAGACTAGGCAATATATAAACCGAACAGCTAGATTCAGGGATAGAATATGTTTTTGAACTGCGTAACGCTGTTTGCGCGCACGCGCGGACAAATCGCCACGCCTACGCACTCGCTTAGCGCCTCGCCACCTTAGACAAGGCCGCCCCACGCCTCCTCTCACTGCCTCACAGCGAGGCCATTAGCGACAGTGCTTCCCCTCCCCACATAGTCTCGTTTTGCCTTGACGCGCCAGCATCTGCCATCCCATCCCGTCCTTCCACTCCAGTTCGCCGTCCCCCGTTCGTCCCGCGCGGGGAGCCGCTGCTTCCCGCTCGCCGCTCGCGTTCCCCCCCTTTCGCGTTCGCTGCCCGCCGTTCGCCCTCCGCCGGACGACATCCGGAGTCGTTCGGACGACTCCGCCCTCGTCTGCCATTCGACATCCGAAGTAGTCTCCCCTCACCGACCCACACTGCCTCGTCCGTTTCTAATTTATACCTATTTGTGGCTGCGAAAATGCCTCCTTACTGGCTTGGTTCATCGGACGGGCCCCACGCCTCCTCTCGCGGGGAATGCAGAGGGGGGGATGTGGAAGGGGGGATGCGCACGGGGGTATGCGGAAGGGGGAATGTGGATGGGGGGGAATGCGGAAGCACATGCAAGCCTAGACTGATGGAAACTGGTCTTCTCTTGTGCCATGCTGCACTCGAGAGCCCACAGAATGGCAAGGGAAGACGGTAAAAATAGTACTGGAGGGGGGAAAGGGGTAAATCCGGGTAGTGTTGAAGAGGGAGGGTAAGCAAGGGGAGGAGGGAGCATAAGCAAGGTAAAGAGGGAGGACAGAGAATAAGCGCGAATGCAGGAGCTGATTGGGTTGTAAGGGGATAGAGAGGTATTGAGGCCTCGACGAGGGGGAAAATGAGCGAAAGGTGGGTGCGAAATAGGGGAAGCAGGTGGGGAAAGGAGGGGAAGCAGGGGGGGAAGGGAGGAGGAGCATGGGAGGAAAGGAGGGGAGGCAGGGGGGGAGAGGAAGGAAAGCCGTGGGGGAAAAGGGGGGAAGCAGAGGGGGAAAGGAGGTGAAGCGGGGGCGGAAATGAGGTGAAGCAGGGGGGTATTGGTGGGGAAGCAGGAGGGGAGAGGAGGACAAGCAAGGCCATCCAAGGAGGGGATGTAGGGGGGGAAAGGGGGGAAGCAAGAGGTGAAAGGAGGGTGTGCCATGGAGGAAAAGGGGGGAAGCAGGGGGCGAAGGGTGGGCATGGAGGGGCGGATTGGAGGGGAAGCAGGTGGAGAAAGGAGGGGAAACAGGTGGAGAAAAGAGAGGAAGCAGGTCGAGAAAGGAGGGGAAGCAAGCGGAGAAAGGAGGGGAAGCCGGTGGAGAAAGGAGGGGAAGCAGGTGGAGAAAGGAGGGGATGCAGGTGGAGAAAGGAGGGGAAGCAGGTGGAGAAAGGAGGGGATGCAGGGGGTAAAGGGAGGAGAAGCATGGGGGGAAAGGAGGGGAAGGAGAGGGGGGAAAAAGGTGAAGCGGAGGGGGAAACATGGGGAGGGAGAGAGTTTAGAACGATGGAAGGAAAGGGGGAAACAAGGGGAAGGAGAGGGGTCTCACGATGAGGAGCAGAGTGGGAAATGAAAGGGTAGAGAAGGGGGAAAGAGGGGAAGCAGGTGGGGAAATAAGGGGAAGGAGAGAGGGGGAACGGGGGGAAGCAGAGGGGGAAATAAGGGGAAGCAGAGGGGAAAATAAGGGGAAGGAGAGGGGAGAACGGGGGCATGCAGATAGAAAATTAAGGGCAAGGAGAGGGGGGAACGAGGGGGAGCAGAGGGGGAAATAAGGGGAAGGAGAGGGGGAACGAGGGGAATCAGAGGGGGTAATAAGGGAAAGGAGGGGAGGGAACGAGGGGGATCAGAGAGGGAAATGAGGGGAAGGAGAGGGCGGAACGGGTGCATGGAGGGGGCCTTTAAGGCCATGTCGCTTTCCTCGAGTGAAGGTCGGAGGGGGCAGAGACGGGAAGGGAAGGGAATGGGGAAACAGTATCCCTTGAGTGTCGTAGCGATGGACCGGGCGATACGAATGCGAGGGAGCGAGGGGGGGTAGTTTATGGCTGACTCAACTTGAGCACGGGGTTTAGAGCTCCGGGGGAAGTGATAGGGCGAAGTGGGGAAGTGGAGAAATGGAGAAATGGCGTGCGAGGCTCGCGGTTCGCAGCGCGTGTGATGAGTTTAGGGACATGCGAGCAGCTGGAGATGCGTTCAGTTGGTGACGTGAGAAGCCGGCAAAACTGGGGGGGAGAAGTGGGGGGGAGCCGGTGGAAATGAGGGTGAGCAGTAAGGGAAATGAGAGGGAGAATAGGGTGAAGTGAGGGGCCAATGGGGGGGAGACGGGGTGGGGATGAGATGGATGAAGGAGGGAAATGAGAGGGAGAAGTGGAGGGAAGTGGGGGGAAGTGTGGAGGAGCAGTGGGGGAAATATCGAGGGAGCAAGAGGGGGGGGGGGAAATGAGAGGTGGAAGGGCGGAAAATGGGAGGGAGAGAAGGAGGGATTGAGGAGGTGTAGTGGGGGAAAAGAAAGAGGGAAGGGGGGCAAATGAGGGAAGAGGTGCTGGAAATGGGTCCGTAAAAGGAGGTTAGACGACGCGCTCCCCGCATGCATGGTGGCGCGACCATTCAAAGGTGGCTATTTTGCCTGCTCGACGCATGGGAGAGTGAGGTGCTAACGACACAGCGACGAATGGGAGGCGAGCAGCATGTGAGGCGACCGCCTTGCGGAGCACAGCTCTTGGGGCGAATTCGACATTCGCCCGCAGCGCGAGCAATAGGTGAGGCCACCAGAGGGTTCGCATGAAGCTGGTGTCGCCCTTAGCGATGCGAGCTAGGTTACACGAGAAGCACTCGCCTGCGCTAAAACGCCAGAGGAATTGCAGTGGTCTGTTAGAGACTAAGGACGGAGCCTATGATGTTTAGGGGCCGAAATAACACGAAGTCGTTGGTGTCAATTTCTGGACAGAAACCGCGACTTCACAAGAAACGTCGTCGACGGAAATTGCACCGATGAAACTCCACCAATTTCGGATATGTTGTAGTTCTTGTCCGTGGCTACAATTCCCAATTTGAATCGTATCAAAAGGTGGAGTAAATCTCGAGTTATGCTTTTCGGCGCACTAGGGGGTATGCTGCCACACAAGCTTAACTCAGTCACAAGCGTCTCACAAGTTCCTCAATTGTTTTTAACAAAGAAACATTAGAGTGCCAAGAAACCAGGTAGGAGGCAAGAGGAAGACGAGAGGGAAGGTCCCAAGGGGGTCCCCAACCAAGGAAACCCCATGCCACACAATTTCCCTCTCAACATGCAACCCAACTTTCACCCTTGTCATTTTCCCAACCTCCCAAATCCACCTCACCCCCACTTGGCCACACTTGCCAACCTGGTTTGGCTTCTCCCAACCACATGGCAGCATCTACAGTGATGGGTTCGAATTTCCCAACCCCAAAAGTCTGTACCCCATATTGAGTCACTCCCACAACTTCCCAAAGTCGCCGCAACCAAAGTACAGAAAGCATACGAACTCCAATGTCCGTAACTTTCTTGTTCTTGCTCCGATCGCGACGATTCTTGGTTCGTCGGAAAGCTCTCGAGCAGAGCAATCACTTCAGATATCTGCTCAGGCCAAATAACATTCACACACACTCAGAAAATCCAAACCGCACAAAACACAATTTCTTGCACACGCTCACACCACGCATGCAATGCACGAACATATGATGGGAGGCAGACAGACGTGAATGCAAATGATAGCATCACACAACAAACTCCCCCTCTGGCTGCCAACCATCATCCCACATGTCATAGCTCAAGCATGCACTCTCAATGCACACTCATTCCAGCAAGTTTCATCCCCTTCCAATGCTCAGATTCAGCTAGGTGCTTGGTGAGAATGTCAGCCGCCTGCTGCTGGGTCTTCACAAGCTCCAATCGCACCTCCTTGTCCAGGAGCCTCCTCGTCCAATGCCACTTAGGCCTGATGTGCTTTGTCAGGCCATGGAGACAAGCATTCTTCGCAAGCTTCACCGCCGACTCATTGTCACAGAAAATCACAGTCGGCTCCCTCTGACCAACACCAATCTCCTCCAACAAACGCCTCAGCCACACCACCTCCTTTGCCCCATGATGAAGGGCCATGTACTCGGTCTCACACGAGGACAGCCCCACCTCGTTCTGCTTCTTGCTGCGCCAGCTCACTGCACCACCTCCAAAGAGGCACACATAGCCTCCAATGCTGGTGCCATCCGCCTTCACAGAGTTGAAGCTAGCGTCGGTGTAGCAAGTCAAGAGCATCTCCCCCTTGCTCAAGTCAGCAGCACCCCGCTGCTGCCTCTGCCTCACAGCACTATACTCCAAGCCAACTGATGTTGTAGCGCTCACATAGAGGACCAACCTCTTGGCCGCTTCCAGCTGCTCATGACTGGGGCGTGAAACCACACTCGCAAGCCTGGATGTAGCAAACGCAATGTCAGGCCGCGTGTGGTTAGCCGCATAGTTGAGCGCCCCAACCATGGAGTGAAACAACTTCCTGTCACTCTCCCCCACCACCTCCTCATCAGCACAGGGCTCCACAGTGAACCCCGAAGGCAGTGGGGTGGCTGGCTTCCGTCTGTCTTGCAGCCCATACCTCTCGGCCAGCCCCTCACAGTACTTCCTCTGGTGCAACCTCAACACTCCCTTGTCAAGGTCTCTCTCCACATGCATCCCAAGGTAGTACTTCACATCTCCCATCTTGGAACACTTGAACTGCATCTCCAGCATCTCCTCCACACGTTCAATCATTGCAGACGACTCGGAGAAGAGCAGGATGTCGTCCACATACACCAGGAGCATGAGGAACTGCTCCTTCTCTTGCAGCAGGAACAGGCTGTGGTCGCACTCACTCTTCTTGAAACCCCCAGCCAGCAGTGTCTCCTCCAGCTTGTGGTACCATGCACGAGGAGCCTGCTTCAGGCCGTAGATGGCCTTCTTCAGCCTGCACACCCTGCCGCTCCCATCATCCAGCCCCTCAGGCTGCAGCATGTACAGCTCCTCCAAAATGATCCCATTGAGGAAAGCAGTCATCAAAATCCTTCCCCTTTGTCTGCTGGAACCCCTTAGCCACAAGTCTTGACTTGTAGCGGGTCAGCTCCCCATCAGGCCCGTACTTGTGCCTGAAAATCAGCTTCGAAGAGATTGCCTTCTTCCCAGGAGGCAGCTCACACAGCTCCCATGTGTCGTTCTCCAGCAGAGAGTCATACTCCTCCTTCACACTCTGCTTCCACTTCTCAGCATCGGGCCCACTCAAGGCCTCGGTAAGCGTCTTGGGCTCAGGGACGGCTGCCCAGTAGCAGTGCGCTATCTCCTCCTCATCACACTGCTCAGCCACACTCCCAGCCCGCACCACCTTTGGCTTCCCAAAGCTTGGGTAGGTAAGCCGGTTAGGTGGACGCACATCTCTCTTAGGATGGTCAGCCGCACGTTGCTGCTGTTGCTGCTGCTGCTGCTGCTGCGGCTGCTGCTGCTGCTGCTGCTGCGGCTGCTGCTCCTCCACCTCAGGTTCTTCTCCATCCTCAGTCACCCCAGAGATCTCCTTCTCAGAGACAGAAACCTCCACCTGCCTCGAAGGCCGCTGCACCTCATCGGCCTCAATGATCAGTGGAGTCGTGGGAAGCTTCTGCTGCTGCTGCTTCCACTCCTTGTAGTATAGGGACTCGACGAACTTCACATCCCTCGACACAGTCAGCTGCTGGCTGGTCAAGTCCCATATCAGCCAGCCCTTGTGATCCTTAGCAAGTCCCAAATGCACACCCCATCTCCCAGAAGCTTCCAACTTTCCCCTCTTCTCCTTCTGCTTCGGCACATGAAACACCACCATGCAGCCGTAGGCTCTCAGCATGTTGACTGCAGGTGCACTCCCATACCACTTGGTGTAGGGGATCCACTGCTTGTCCCCCACAGTCGCCAGTGCTGTCACCCAAAACGGATCCGGCAACCCTGCACGCCCAAGGAGAGTGCGAGCACCTTCCTGCAAGGTCCGGTTGAACCGCTCAGCCACGCCATTCTGCTGAGGGTTGTAGGGCACTGTAAGCTGATGCTGAATCCCCTTCTTCTTCAGCACCGCCTCAAAAACAGCGCCAATGAACTCTCCCCCGTTGTCAGTGCGGATCACCTTCACTTTGTGTCCGCTCTCCCTTTGAGCTCTCGGCATCCACTCCTTGAGAACAGCCGCTGCCACCTCCCCCTTAGTCTTCAGAGGGTACACCCACACCGCACGCGTGTGGTCGTCCACGATGGTCAAGAAGTAGCGGCTGCCCGAGAGAGAAGGGGCCCTCGTAGGACCCACCACATCCATGTGCACAAGCGCGAGCGGTGCCTTGGCTGGTCCCGTGCAAGCTCCCATCCTTCACCAACTTCTGCAGCATAGGGATGTTGATGTGGCACAACCTCTCGTGCCACGTTTCCTAATCGGCCTCACCACTCCCAGACGAAGCCTTTGCCCATGCAGCTGTCGCATCCACACCTGCAAGCACCTCACCATGAGGCTTCCGTGGCTGCTGCACCTTCTTGACTGCATCCAGGGCCCCAGCAGTTGGTGCAGTCTCCTCTCCTCCCGCAGTTGCCTTAGCCGCTGCCGCTGCCTTTGCCGTTGCTGGTGGTTTCCCGTTCCAAGGGATGATGGGCAGCTGCCACAGGTCCTTGATGCAGCTGCTCTTCTCCTCCAAATCCCACAGCAGCAACTTCCCAAGCTTCGCACGACAGCTTGTTGGGCCGAACGTAACTTTGGCCTTGCTTTTCTGCAGCCGGCGCACAGAGAGAAGGTTAGCGGACAAGCCTTCAACAAGTAGGACATTGCCAAGTTCCACAAGTCCCCCATGGGCTCCCATCACCTTGGCATTCCCAACACCAATCACAGGGAGCAAAGCACCTGAAGCGGCAGCCACAAACTTGATCTTCCATGGGGGTTTCACCTCATCGAGCAAATCTGCCCGCGGAGTCATGTGACTCGTGCAACCTGAATCTATCACCCAGTGAGTGAGGGGGTGCATCACAACCTTCCCAACCGAACCCACATCATCCTCACTCTCTTTCACATCCTCAACCATGAGGAACAACCCAGGGTCAGCTTTACCTTGTGCACCATCACCTTGTGCACCTGAACCTTGCACAGCGCCACCTCGTGCGCGTTCACCACTTGGCGGCTTCATGCCTGGAGGTGCCCATCCCTCAGGCCGGCTGAAACACTTGAACCACGGGTGTCTAGCCTTCTTGCAGTACCAGCACGCACCCTCCATTCGGGTGCTCCCCCTGCCACCAGAGCTCCCATGCCCCTCATTGTAGTCACCTCGGCCTCTTCCTCTGCCAAAGCCTCTCCCGCGGCCTCGGCCTCTCCCTCCCCCTCTTCCTCTGCTGCCTCCTGCAGCTCCATATCCCTCAGCAGTTTTGTTGGCAGCACCACCTCCCGTGTGGCGCCTGCGGAAGTCCTCCTGCAGGATCTGCTGCCGTAGCCACTCAGGCGTCCACTTGTCCTGCTGAACGTTGAGGGTGGGGATGAGGTTGTCCCACGAGTTGTCGAGCACCGAGATGATCTTGGTGCACTGCTGCATCTCCGACACCTTGCTGCCCGCCGCTGCCATCCTCGCATAGGTGTCCTTGATCTTGTCAAGGACCGGCTTCACATCATCTCCCGGCTGCATGGAGAGGGCAGCCAGCTCGTTCTCCAATACGATCACCATCGGCAGCGTGTTGGGCTGAACCACGTCGCGTAGCAGCTTCCACGCCTTCGGTCCGGAGTCGTCCAACTCAACCAGGTCCTTGATGTGCTGGAACATGTCGTTGTTGACCGATTGCAGAATGAGGTCGAACAACACCGCGCTCCGCTCAATCCACCGATCCCGAGCATCTCCTTCCTCGGGCATTTTCTCTTCTCCCATCGCAAGTTTCAGCAGCTTGTAGCGCTTGAAGACGCTCTGCATTTGCCCGCTCCATTCCTCATAGTTGGAGCCGTCCAAAGCCTCGATCTTGGACGGTGGCGGTTCACTCTTCTTCTCAGCTGCTTCTCCACTCATCTCCTCTGCTCCCAATCAGAGGTTTCAGCTCCCCCTTTGCTGTCCACACCGAAGTCCCACACAATTTTCACAAGTGTCGGTGCCAACGAAATTTCGGCAGAGTTTCCCCTTAGCGGAAGTCACTCCCAACCTCCAGAACTCCACTTAGGCACGCCCACAAGCCATGGTGGGTCTAGGAGGGTCTTCACACTTCATTAAACTCTTCACAACGTCCTTAATAAGCTCTGATACCACTTGTTAGAGACTAAGGACGGAGTCTATGATGTTTAGGGGCTGAAACAACACAAAGTCGTTGGTGTCAATTTCTGGACAGAAACCGCGACTTCACAAAAAACGTCGTCGACGGAAATTGCACCGATGAAACTCCACCAATTTCGGATATGTTGTAGCTCTAGTCCGTGGCTACAATTCCCAATTTGAATCGTATCAAAAGGTGGAGTAAATCTCGAGTTATGCTTTTCGGCGCACTAGGGGGTATGCTGCCACACAAGCTTAACTCAGTCACAAGCGTCTCACAAGTTCCACAATTGTTTTTAACAAAGAAACATTAGAGTGCCAAGAAACCAGGTAGGAGGCAAGAGGAGGACGAGAGGGAAGGTCCCAAGGGAGTCCCCAACCAAGGAAACCCCATGCCACACAATTTCCCTCTCAACATGCAACCCAACTTTCACCCTTGTCATTTTCCCAACCTCCCAAATCCACCTCACTCCCACTTGGCCACACTTGCCAACCTGGTTTGGCTTCTCCCAACCACATGGCAGCATCTACAGTGATGGGTTCGAATTTCCCAACCCCAAAAGTCTGTACCCCCAAAGTTGCCGCAACCAAAGTACAGAAAGCATACGAACTCCAATGTCCGTAACTTTCTTGTTCTTGCTCCGATCGCGACGATTCTTGGTTCGTCGGAAAGCTCTCGAGCAGAGCAATCACTTCAGATATCTGCTCATGCCAAATAAAATTCACACACACACAGAAAATCCAAACCGCACGAAACACAATTTCTTGCACATGCTCACACCACGCATGCAACGCACGAACATATGATGGGAGGCAGACAGACGTGAATGCGAATGATAGCATCACACAACATGGTCGAGGCTCTTAGTGGTGAGGCACTAAGCGGTGAGGCGCTCCGCGGGGGGGCGCGAAGGGGTGAGGCGCGCAGCGGGGTATCATTAGGCCTAATCATGACACCAGATTGGCTCGGTATGATACGAGAGTCGCTACCGTCTAGCCTAATTGCGAGAAGGATTAGGCCTAATGACCCGCTAAGGGTTATCATTAAGCCTAATGATACCCCGGTATGATACGGGGTTCGCTCTCAGCGGGGCGTTATGAGACGCGAGCACCTCGCTAAGGTGGTGTCGCGAGCTGCGGGTTCGGCGGTCGAGCATAGGGTTCGGCGAGAACGTCGCCGACGTGGGGGAAATGCCGTGCACCCTCCGAAGGCCATTCCTACATCTACCGCGCCTTATATGCACTTGGCTATGAATGAGAGTTTGAGGTGGTTGGTGGAATTCTTACTCAGTAATCCTGCTGCCAGCTTTGTGGCACGTGTCGCCTTACCACCAGCGCTTCTTTTAGTGGTAGCGCTGCTCCTCGCCCCTCGTAGTCGACTTTTATGTAGATGTGTCAAGGCCTTACATAGATATTAGTCGCTTATCCCTCAGTCCCTTGGTGTCACTCTAGGGGTTGAGTGTCGGGAATATTTCCATGTGTTCGCAACTCTCAGCCTTCCAAATTTTCGCATGCCTCTCGCCAAGCCCATTCGTTTTCGTTGGGGTTTGCTTTTGGTGGGTACAATTCCTAAACCAACAGTACTTTCAAATGTATACTGCTGCTTTAATAGGCATGCGCTTATATCCGGGGCGACACGGTACAGAAAAATTCGCAGAGGATCAGCGTTTCCTAGAAAAAAAACATATACGTATATATATTAAAAAGAAACGTTGGAAATTCAGCGTTGGTATACAATGGAACTCTGATTATCATGTATAAGATATTTTTGTTAAGCTCTAGTGCAAAATCTGAATGTAACAGAGTTTATACTGTAGTTGTAAGAGAACCAGGTGGGCCGGGGAAGGGGCGAGAGGAGCCGGTGGGCTGGGGGGAGGTGCGAGTCGGGTATGGGGGGGGAGGAAGAAAGGGTCGAGAGAAGAAGGTGGATGGGGTAAAATGGGCTGTGTTGGGTGGGGGGCCGAGTCGTAATTCGCAATAAGTCTATCAACCACAAGCCCTTAGCCCACAAACAGCTAGAGCAAAATAAAACAACCACCTATACAATCAACACTCCCCCTGCTTGGGTTGGAAGTGGCTGAACACCACTGGGAAAAAACCTCCTTCACTCCACTCCCACTTGCTCAGGGAGGGGCTGTTGGTGCAACCCTACGGTTTGCACTCGGCTTGTTGTCCGTGTGCGTGTGTGTGCATGCGTGTGTGCATGGAGTGGTATGAGTGCATGAAATAAATATATATTTCATGCTTATAATAGTGTGTGTATGATGGGTCATGTATCGAGTGTGTGTGTGTGTCGAGTCTATAGCGAGTTATCGCTAGCCGCGTGTTAACGCGGTCATTTTGTGTGTCCCGCGCGGTTTCTATTTTGTCGTGCGCGGTTTCTATTTTGTCCTGTGTCGAACGTTCGGCGTGTCGCAGGTGTGTGCAGCAGACCCATCAAGAACTCAAGGTTGAGTTTGTGATGAAGAACCCGAGCCTTGGTTTCAAGCTTCAAGTGTTTTTCGAAGCTCGCCAAAAGGGTACACCTCAAGATATTGAAGATAGTTACATTACAATTTGTAGTGTAACATTTCTATGGGTGTAGGCCCTTGTGGAGGGTAGTTTCGAGACCCTTCTTGGTTGGGGACAGTGTGGCACTGTTCCCATCACTGTAGCTCGGTTCTTGGGGTTTCTAGGAGCTGGGAGTCCTTCCCAACTCGTAACTCTTCCTAGTTGTTCGTAATTGTGTTTCTAAGACTATGTTGCTGCTATAGTGCCGTTCGTTCAAACCAACGCTGTGTAGTCAATTCTTGATGAAATCGTGCGATCTAAATTGCCTATTGTAGGCGACGTTAAGACGCTCCAGACCCAAGTTGAATGAGGTCAATTGGAGCTGTGACCAGATCGCTATGATCGTTTGAAGCCGCTGTGCAGAAATCTGACTGCGCACTCTATCTTTGGCTCTAGGCACATTGAAGCCTATTGAAGCCTATTGTGACTATAACAGGGGCGCCATCCACAACGTGATGTCGTCAAGGAAGAGAAGCACCAGCCCTCCCACATCCTGCTCAGGCACCATGCCAACATGGGACTACATCCTCAACAAGGACATGCACACACTATGCCGCTCAAATGCAAGGGGTTTGGTGAGTATATCTGCTGCTTGGTGGTTGGTCGGACAACACCAGAGGATCACACCGCTACTAGCCACCACCGCCTTGATGAAATGCCACCAAACCTGCATGTGCTTGGTGCGGCCATGCAAGCATGCCTACTGTGCAAGGGCAATGGCAGACTGGTTGTCCACAAATACAAGAACATTACCAGCAAACTTATGCCCAAACCCCGCAAACAAACGCTTCAGCCACGCACCCTCCTGAATGGTCTTCCATGATCTCATGTTGGTGAGTTTGTTATGGAGCTCCTGTAGGCGGGTCCTCCGGCTTAATGTCCTTGAACTTCTCTAGAACCTTCAGTACTGCTGCACGTAGCTCCGAGTTCGGCTTATCTTCTGCTGCCATTATCAGTGCTGAGTAACCCCTATTACTCTCGTTCACCTTTTGCTCAAAATGTGCACGTGTCGCTCCACAAATATCCCTTGTATATGACTAGCTTCGCAGCTCCACACGCTGTCCATTGTTGAAGATGCAAGCTTTCCTATTGACCCATTCAATCTCGGGGTTGAAGCGCTTCACAAAAACTCGCCTCAAGATGAAATCTATGCCTTCGATGTTGGTGACTAGTAGCGTCGGCTTCCCTCAGCACCCATATCTGCAACTATAGAGTTGACTCGCAGTGGATTAAGAGTTTGCTGCCTTCCACCATTGATGCTGTGAACTGGGTCTCAATCACGGACTCTCCAATTTTCGCAAACGTCCCACGATCGCACACCGAGTGGGACGCTCTGCTAATCTCCATCGACTTGAGGCATCGCCCTTTGTAGAGCACCTCGAGGAACCGACATAGTCAAAATGATAGGATCATGGGGTACATCAAAATAACCATTATCCCTATTTCCTACACCCAATGCTGCTGATTTTACTTGAAACTTCTCCTGAGGGCGGGTTTTGAAGCCGATATAGCTTCTCCTGGGCCTGGAACCTTCCCTTAAAACCAGGGTCTCACGTAGATCGATTGTTTTGCAGTTGATGGCTTGACCTTGGCTAGGATTGGTTGGCGAGGTGCAAAGAATAACGAGGGGCAGTGAAGGAACCACAAAATCGCACTTTGTGTCCAAACCAACCAGGCACGGAAATTGGTTTGGTGCCAAAGCTAGAACACCAGCAATTTGTGCGAGCATTCTGTGAGTCTCATGTACCATCAAAATGTTTTGCAATTGCTTCAGAGGTAAAAACGTCAGGTGTCGCACAGTTAATTTCCAGACCAACCTCTGGACTTCGCTGCCTCAAACAGGGTGACTAAGGGTCAATTGATTTGCAGTTGATGACGATTTTTCTTACGTGAGACCCTGGTTTTAAGCCTTTGCAGTTGTGTTGGCTTTACCTGTGGGAAACGGGGGGCCTTCATATCGTGCTATTGGGGAACACTCTATCTTTTTCCACGCTTTGGAGTTGATTCCGCAAACTCCAATTTCTTGTTTGGTGCAAATAATTTTTTATGTGTGCAAAATTTCCGTCCACTAGTACAATTTCAACCAGCCCCCTCGAGTCATGAATTTTAATGACGACTCATGTACGTTCGTTAAATTTCATGAACTACCAGGAGTGATCATGATATTAACGAGCGTAAAAAAAGCTCATGAAAACTTACGAGTTTTCATGAGCGCTCGTGGCAAGTGTCAAGTGTGTCTGGGGTTGTTGGGCTCGAGTCCTTGATTCGGCCGTTTGACCAATTTCGCGCTGGTAAAAAATTGTGCGAAAGTCAGAACCCGCGCATGGGGTCCTGACATACGCGTGTGGTCCCTGCATGTGTCGCAACAGTTGCGACTGTGGACAGTGGCATGATCACATCTCTTATAGTCACAGTAGGCTTCAATATGCCTAAAACGAAAGATAGAGTGCATAGTCGGATTTTCGCACATCGGCTTCAAACGTTCATAGCGATATGATCACAACTCCAAATAAACTGATTCAACTTGGAGAGCGTCTTAACGTCGCCTTCATCAAGAAATGGAGACACAACATCAGTTTGAACAAACGGCACTATGGCAGCAACATAGTCTTAGAACACAATTACGAACGATTCGGAAGAGCTAGGAAGAGTTACGAGTTGGGAATGACTCCCAGCTCCTACAAACCCCAAGAGCCGAGGTACAGTGATGTGGAACAGTGCCACACTTTCGCCAACCAAGAAAGGTCTCGAACCTACCCTCCACAAGGTCCTACATCCATGGAAATGTTACACTACACATTGTAATGTAACTTTTCTTAATATCCTAAGGTGTACCCTTTTGGCGACCTTCAAAATCGCTTGAAGCTTGAAACCAAGGCTCGGGTTCTTCATCACAAACTCATCCTCGAGTTCTTGATGGGTCTGCTGCACACACCTGCAACACGCTGAACGTTCGACACAGAACAAAATAGAAACTGCGCACGAGACACACGACAAATCAGAAACCGCGCGCGAGACACAAATGACCGCGTAACACGCGACTAGCGATAACTCGCTATTGACTCGACACACACATTCGACATCATGACTCATCATTCACACACTATTATAAGCATGAAATATATATTATTTCATGCCCTCATTCCATTCCATACGCACATGCATGCACGCACACGGATAACACGCCGACTGCAAACCGTAGGGTTGCACCAACAAATCCCCCCTCAGGTTGTTGGCCTTAGGATCTTGCTCTCTCAGTTCAGAGCCATCCCAGCCAGCTTGCAACACTTCCAATTTTGCAGCTCCACCAGCCTCTTGGTCATCATGTCAGCTGGCTGCCCCGTCGTCTTCACGTAGCGCAACTCAACTTCACCCGCGGCCACCATGCTCCTCGTCCAGTGCCATTTCTGCTGGGTGCAAAATCTATATTTTTGCACGTCAACCAGCCGCCTGCGTCGCATTTTGCATTTTGTGTGTGTGCGCATTTTTCATTTTCATTTTGTGAACGTTATGTGTGCATTTGTTCTTGCATTTTGTGTGTTTCGTTTTTATTCGTAAGTGCATTTTGTGTTTGTGTATTTTCAGTTTTGTTTTCACTGTTCTTATGAAGCTTCCATGAAGCGCTCAAATGAGACCTGTCAGAATCCCAGTCACTAACCACTGGGATAAAAGGGCTTGTTTATATAGCGGGTGAGTGCGCCCATAACCCCCCAGGCCAACATGCCTGTAACCCTTCCCTAGGATCAATCGGGGATCACCAGTGGCACTCTGACACCCCCCCGCACTGGGATGCTCGAGGTGCACACACCGGGATTCGAACCCGAGACCTTCGCTCTGATACCATGTCAGAATCCCAGTCACTAACCACTGGGATAAAAGGGCTTGTTTATATAGCGGGTGAGTGCGCCCATAACCCCCCAGGCCAACATGCCTGTAACCCTTCCCTAGGATCAATCGGGGATCACCAGTGGCACTCTGACAAGACCCTCATGATGCGCTCAAATGAGGCTCACGCGAAGCTCTCAAATGAGGCTCAACTGAAGATATTATGGAGCTCAAATGTAGCACGCATGGGACTTCAATGTTTCATGCGAAGCTCATGCGAGCGACCGTGAAAGTCCCATGAGTCTCGAATTCTCATGCGAGACTTATTCGGATTTCATGCGAGCGGGTGGTGTACCGAGGGGTGCTCGGTTGTTTGACTGGTCAAGGTGGGTGCCTTGACTTTTTTCGCGCGGGTCAATAGCGCGAAAGTCAAGACCCGATCGTGGGTCAAGGCACGCGCGTGTGGGATCACAGGGCACGCGCGTGTGCCGAGTACTGTTGCGACCGCGCTGTACAGCACGATCGCAACAGGACAGGGCACGTTTCGGCCCTGTCCCGCACTGTACAGCGCACGATCGCTGTAGCGATCGTTCTGTACAGCACGACCGAGAGAAAATCTCGGTCGTGCGTGTGGCACGGGGGGTGCTCGGGATTACAGTTGAAAAACTGTATCCCGTGCTGACTCACGGGAATCGAAATTTCTCGCGAAGGTCATTCCGCTTTGCGGAATCATTTCGACACAGGTACAATTCGGTTACTCCGTTTTTCAAACGGTAAAAACCGTTATATAACTGTGAGCTCGCATGAAGACATTTGAGCTACATTGGAGCCACATGCGAGCCTCATGAGTGTACACATTTGAGTCAGCAGGGGCGATTGTTACAAGTGCAATTTGAAGACAGTTTTTAACAACAGGAGGATATAGCCAAATGCTCAAGGAGTTGTGCAACCGTTTTCAAGATACAGCGTGGCGAAATCCTGCGAGCTAGTTAAACAACTGTTTTCTTCTTGCTCCTGCCTGTGCGTAGAAGTTATATAAATGTGTGCTTGTACCTGTCGAAGTTAATCTAATGCATTCGTCTTTTATTTTGAAGCTCGCACTCTACTACTTCGTATTGACGAGAGTAGAAATATTACCTTGGTGCTGCCGAAATTCTTCTCGACCAGTTTGCTCGTCCTACAAGCTGAGCAAGGCATAACTACTCGCTTGCTATTTTCACGCCCTTGGCTAGGAGGTGACAAGCTGTCACACTCGAAGGGTTGCAAGTGATGTTAAGTGTTGCCAAGTTAAGTTTGTAGTGAAAGCTTTAATCGCTTCCGCATAACGTTATAGCTGTTAACAATTTCACCCTCATGTGCTTGGTCAGATTGCGCAACGCAGGTTTCTTAACTAGAGAAATGGCACCTTGGCTATCACAGTAGAGTGGGGTAGGTCCTTGCTGCTCCTCCCCCAATTCAGCCAGCAAACGCCGCTGCCACACAATCTCCCGCACGTCATGGAAGAATGCCATGTACTCGAACTCTACCGAGCTCAATGCTTGGTCCACCTGCTTCTTGCTCTCCCAAGCAGTACAGCCTCCACCAACACAGTATATGAAGCCTCCCACACTTGTCATGTCCTCTGATTCCAATACGTAAGAGGCATCGGAGAAGGCTGTGATGAACAAACGCCCGGGTTCAACACCATCCATGCCCTTTTGGCGCCTTTGCGCCTCCGCCGAGCATTTCAGCCCAACGGCCGGTGTTTGGCCACCCTCATTCCAGATGCTATCTGTTCCTCATTAGGGCATTGCACAACCCTAGCCAGCTGCCCGGTAGCAAATGCGACATCCGGTCGTGTGTTGACCGCCGCATACATGAGGCTGCCCACCAACGAGTGAAATCGGCGCCTCTCGTCCTCGCCAACGCTCCCCTCCTCTGGACCCTTCACACACTTGAACCCCGAGGGAAAGGGAGTAACAACATGGCCTTCGCTCTGTCCAAAATTGGCAGCCTAGGCCTCCCTTTACTGTTGTTGGTGCACCCGCATGCACCGCTTCTCCACGTCTCGTTCGATGAGACACACCCCCCAATCCAAAGGTATAAGAAGTCACAAGAACTTAACTCAATAACTCAATCACAGTAGTCTCACAGAAGTGCCACACAAGAGAGTTAGAATACCAATAAACCAGGTAGGAGGGGATGAGGAGGACGAGAGGGAAGGTCCCAAGAGAGTCCCCAACCAAGGAAACCCCATGCCACACAATTCCCCTCTCTATAGGCACCCCAACTTTCCCAACCTCCACAATCCACCTCACCCAAGTTGGCCACACTTGCCAACCCAATTTGGTTTCTCCCAACCACTTGGCAGCATCTACAGTGATGAGGATGAATTTCCCAGCCCCCAAAAGTCTGTACCCCTTGTGGAGTCCACCCCACAACTTTCCATAGTCGCCACAACCAAACATCAAAGGCATACGAACTTCAAACGTTCGTAACTTTCTTGTTCTTGCTCCGATTGAAGCGATCTTTGGCTCTTTGGAAAGCACTTGAGCAGAGAAATCACTTCAAACATCTGAAGCCCTACAAGGACCCCAACCAACAGTTCTAGGGACGGCAGCTACCGCCCCCACCACATGTTCTCATACAGGATGAACCCGAGTATGAGGTGGAACGCATTCTCACTCATTGGCGCCGCGGCGGCAAGACCCTCGAGTTTTTATATGCTGGAAGAGATATTACCCCTCGGAGGACAGTTGGGTTTCAGAAGCTGATATGGGCAATGCACGCCGTGCTCTCGATGGTGGTCTTGTCAAGCAGGGTGTTTCTCACGCCACCCTGCTTTGGGGGGGGACGTGTGAGAGTATGACGGCTTATTCTAGCCTTGAAAAAAAACTTCTTTTTATCATGGATGCTTATGGTTGCTTTGGTATGATTTATTATAGTTTTAGCACGAAACCAGGTTGTGTGTACCGAGTTCTAGGGCTTTTGGTTGCCACCGAATTGTCTTCTACCGAATTCGGGAAGGTTCTGTTCGGGACGCTTCGCGAACCTCTGAACATTCACGTAACATCTGGTTGATTGGCCTTGTGTCGAGACTATATATAGCCTCGTGTTGTACCCAGGTGAATCAATCAATTCATTTCTACTTTCCTGAACTCGATCCTCGATCCTCACACTGCTGATGGGTCCATTGCTAGATCTGCTGCTGTTGTGGCAGCACCCGCAAGACCAGCACTCCCCTCATCAGCACCCAACGTACCAGCACCTCCAAATCCTACACGAGCATGGCCATTCCTGCACCGTGAGAGCCTACAGAGGGGACAACGACAGCTATAACATTTGCCGCAGTAGGATCAGCCACAGCAACAGAGGCAGCATAGGTAGGGAGATGGAGTAGAGCGCACCCCTGAAAGATGGGGGAAACTATTGAAGCGGTGGTAGAGGTTATGGCGTGAAGGCGGGTCTCGAGCATAATGAGAGTAGTTTCAAACAGATGTAGTGAGACTCATGGGGTTCATAGCGAGGGGAGCATCGTGGGCAGGAGTGAGGTCATCCAGGAGGCTGTTTGCGAGGAGATACAGGGTGAGTGCATGAGGGAGGGTGCACAACAAGGAGATCTGCCCATTTGAGAAGTATCTCAGGGTGGAGATCATGTGCGACCGAACTGTTGCTTCACCAGCAGGCCTACGTCTATTAGCGTCGCGCCCTACTGCAGCCCGCGCGTCGCGACCTGCTGCCCTGCACGGCGCGCGCCCTGCTGCCCGCGCCGCCCAGGCCTAGCCACGCCGGCCAACCCGAGTCGCCCTGCCCTACCCGATCCGCCCTGGTTCTCGTTTTGCTGCTGCTGGTGGAGGTGCTACTAGGAGTGCTGGAGGTGCTGCAGCCTAGCCTCACCGAGCCGCTCTGCTGCTCTTACTGCTGCTGCTGCTGCTCGTGCTGTTGCCTTCCCTCCGCACTGCCCTCCTAGTCGCACGCCTCCTTGCTTGCCCGCTATGACTTCACTTCGTAGTAGCGGTGGGAGTGGTGACGGCGGTGGTGGCAGCAGTGGGAGTGGTGGCGGCGGCCGTAATGGCGGTTGCGGTGGAGCTGTTCAGTGCGGAGTTTCTGGCGGTGGCCAGATGCAGCTGCAGCAGCGTCCGCGCGAGACCCTTACGCGCCAGCAGCTTCGTGAGTGGTACGCCAGCCGGTGTCGCATCGGCGGCTGTAGTGGTAGTCGCGGTGGAGCTGTTTGGTGCGGAATTTCTGGCGGTGGCCAGTTTTAGCTGGAGCGGCGTTCGAGCAAGACCCTTACTGGCTAGAGCATCTGCTCAGATGTGGAGGTTAATACCTTCACCCCTGCATGGCAGCGTGTGGCGATCTGCACGTGTGCACGGACGGGCCGTCACCTGGCCACGTTCACACGTGCACGAGCCTGTACACACTAATTACTGAGTCTCCCCAGGTAGCTGCGCCAGGTCGGGTAGCTGTGTCCGGTCAGGCAGCAGCCCCTTGTGCGTGTCGCCACCTCTCACACCAGACTCTCCTCTGGCACCACCGCCTTGGTCACCCCTCCCTGCCACGCCTCCGTGGCATGCACACGCGCGTCCTTGTCTCTGGTCTTCCCAGGGTCCTCCCTCCCGCGCTCCCTTACCCCTCCTTGAATTCCTTGCGTCGAGGGGCGGCAGCGCGCTGCTCCTCACTCCTCCTCGTTTCCCCCGACAGAGGCTCCGCTGCAGACTCTCCACATGGACGTGTGGGGCCCCGCCCGCGTCCGTGGACAGGGCGGGGATACGGCGAGATGTACTTCCTACTGGTTGTTGAATGTGAAGATCTGGTTCAAGAAACATAATTCTATTGAATAATGCACCTGGGTACAAGGCGAGGCTATATATAGGCTCGACAAAAACTCAGTAACCCTGGTGTTACTAGAAGGTTCCGCAGGTCGCAAAGCATCCCGTGTTATAGTCACAATAGGCTTCAATGTGCCTAGAACGAAAGATAGAGTGCGCAGTCAGATTTCTGCACAGCGGCTTCAAACGATCATAGCGATCTGGTCAAAGTTCCAATTTAGCAATTTAGATCGCACAATTTCATCAAGAATTGACGACACAGCGTCAGATTGAACGAACGGCACTATGGCAGCAACATAGTCTTAGAACACACAATTACGAACAGCTAGGAAGAGTTAGGAAGAGTTACGAGTTGGGAATGACTCCCAGCTCCTACAAACCCCAAGAGCCGAGGTACAGTGATGTAAAATAGTGCCACACTGTCCCCAACCAAGAAGGGTCTCGAAACTACCCTCCACAAGGGCCTACACCAACTGAAATGTTACACTACACAAAGTAATGTAACGATCTTCAATATCTTGAAGTGTACCCTTTTGGCGAGCTTCGAAATCACTTGAAGCTTGCAACCAAGGCTCGGGTTCTTCATCATAAATTCATCCTTGAGTTCTTGATGGGTCTGCTGCACACACCTGCGACACGCCGAACGTTCGACAAGCGACAAAATAGAAACCGCGCACGACAAAATAGAAACACCGTAGGACTCACAAATGACCGCGTGATACGCGGCTAGAGATAACTCGCTATTGACTCGACAAACACACACACACACGACATCATGACCCATCTCTTCCAGCGTATCAGGAACTCGAGCGTGTTGCCGCGTCTGCGTCGATGAGCGAGAACTCGTTCCACCTCGTACTCTGGTTCGTCCTATACAAGAACAGGTGGTGGTGGTGGTGGTGGTAGCTGTCATACCATAAACTGCTGGTGGGGGTCCTTGTAGGGCTTCAGCAGCTGAACATGGAAAGCGTTGTGAAGCTTCCATGTAGTAGGTAAGCGCAAGCGGAATGTAACTAGTGTCACCATCGCCTCAACGCGAAAGGGACCACAGAAGCGAGGCCGGAGCTTGGACGGTAGGTGAGACAAGTCCAAGTTGCGTGTGTCGAGAAGCACCTGATCTCCGACTGCTACTGAGTGATCTCGTCGCTGTCGATCGGCATACTGCTTTTGGGAGTTCTGCATCGTGGTGAGACGTTGCTGAGTCTTCTCCCATAGCTGCTGCATGGTGGTGATGAAGTCGTGTGCGGCTTGGACGTGTGCCGGTGTGGTTGGCTGCTGTGGTGTGTCAAACATTATATATGTTGTGTTTGTTTAGGCTACAGTGGGTTAGCCTATAGGGGGTACACAATTCTAGGGTTAGGTACTTGTACTGATTTCACTGCTAGTTCAATCATTCCTGTCTGTTGATTCCGACATGGTTTCAGAGCAGGTCCTTCGCTAGGACCGTTCTTAGGGCCCACCGCTACCTACCTACCTACCTACCTACTACCGTGCGCCCTCGTGCGCCTACGCGCCCCAGTGCGCCTCCTACCTACCGCGCGCGCGCAGCCCGCCAGCCAATCGCGCGCGGCTCGTTTTCTATTTTTTTTTTTTTTTTTTTTTTTTAACCGCGCGCGACCCGCTAGCTGCCCGCGCGCGGCCGATTTCTTTTGAGCGCGACCGGCTAGCCGCCCGTGCGCCGCTCGCACCGCTATAGCGCAGCCCGCAGCGGCCCCGCAGGCCTGCACATTGCCGCCCGCCCGCTGCAGCGCCCGCCCGCTCGTCGCCCGCTGCAGCTGCCGCCCGCTCGTCGCCCGCTGCAGCTGCCGCCCGCTCGTCGCTCGCTGCTGCTGCCGCCCGCTCGTCGCTCGCTGCAGCGCCTGCCCGCTCGTCGCCCGCTGCTGCTGCCGCCCGCTCGTCGCCCGCTGCAGCTGCCGCTCGCTCGTCGCCCGCTGCTGCTGCCGCCCGCTCGTCGCTCGCTGCAGCTGCCGCCCGCTCGTCGCTCGCTGCTGCTGCCGCCCGCTCGTCGCCCGCTGCAGCTGCCGCCCGCTCGTCGCCCGCTGCTGCTGCCGCCCGCTCGTCGCACGCTGCAGCTGCCGCCCGCTCGTCGCCCGCTGCTGCTGCCGCCCGCTCGTCGCCCGCTGCAGCTGCCGCCTGCTTGTCGCCCGCTGCAGCTGCCGCTACCACGGGCCCGCCGCTGCAGCTACCGCCTGCGCGTCGCCCGCAGCCGCTCCCGCTCGTGCGCCGCGGCCGCTACCGCCCGTGCGCTCCTGTTGCGCCTGCTACCGCTGCCGCTGCTGCACTCGCTCCCACTGCGGCCGCCGCTTCTGCGCCCACTGCCGCTCCCGCCCGTGCGCATCAGCTGCTGCCGCCCGTGTGCTGACACTGCCCACAGCTTCCCTGCGGCCTCATTCTTACTGTTTCTACCGCTACTGCTACTGCCGCTATGGCTACTCCTACTGTACTTACTTTCGATGCTGAGGGCCGTCCAGTGAAGTTCGAAACCTGGCTCGATGACCTCCACCTCTTTCTACAGCTCACTGCTAAGGAGGACGTTTCACTGTACGATCACGCCCTAGGCAACGCTACTGCCCCTCCTACCACTGCTGACAGCACTCAGCGCTCACAGTGGCAGACTCGTGACGCCCACGCTCGCTTCGCTATTCGTAACTCCCTACCGATCGACGAGCGCGAGCACTTTGGCCAGCACAAAACTGCTAAGGACCTGTACACTGCTGTAGTCGCTCGCTACTCCTCCCCCGCTTCTGCCACACTAGGCCGCCTCACTCTCCCCTACCTGTTCCCCGACCTGGCCTCCTTTCAGACAGTTGCTGACCGACCAGTGAGGCCCGCTTTCGCGCTGCTATGCCTGACGAGTTCCTCACCAGCAACCCCCCCCCGCTCTGGATCACTCTCTACCACATAGTCACCCGCCTCCCCGACTCCCTGCGCACAGTCAGGGACCACTTCCTCTCTCGCTCCCCCACTGAACTCACCATTGCCCTCCTCGAGAAGGAACTGCTTGCAGCTGAGGCGAGCATCGTCGCTGTAGGCACCTCTCGTGGCGACCCCCGCACCCCGTTCTTTGAGGGGTGTTCCCCTTCCCCTCTCCTCCCCTCTGTCGCCTCTGCTGCTGCTGTCGACCTCCTTGGTGCTGAGAAGGTCGGGGCCGCGTCTGCTTCGAGCGGGCGCCGCAAGAGCAAAGGGGGCAAGGGTGGAGGTGGTGGCGGAGGAGGTGGGGGTGGAGGCGGTGGGAGTGGAGGAGCGGCTGGGGAGGCTAGTGGCGGCAGTGGGGGTGGTGACAGCAGCGGCGGGAGTGGCGGCAGGGGTGGAGGCGGCAGCGGAGGCGGAGGTGGTCGTGGCAGCGGCAGGGGTGGAGGTGGCCGAGGCGGTGGCGGCGGCAGTGGTGGTCGTGGAGGCGCTGGCGGTGGCCAGAGTCAGCAGCCCGCCCCGTCGCTTCAGGCCGCCCGTGAGTGGTATGCGCAGCGTGGCTTTACCTGCACGTACGTCATTCGCACTGGTGACCGCACTGGCCAGCAGTGTGGGAGGCCGCATCCCACACAGCGCTGTTTCGCGCGCCCAGTTTCCTGATGCCACTGAGCTGCCCCGCTGGGCTGATCTGGAGAAGAAGGGAGTTGATATCTGGGCTTTAGACTTTGATGCTATTCTCACTGCCATGTATGCGATGTTTACTAGTGGAGAGGGTGCTCAGTACTTGCGTGTTCCGCCCGACCCGGGCATTCAGGCCAGTCCGGCTGCCGCTCTAGGTGCTAGTGAGTCTGCTGCCCCAGGTCCTGGTGAGGCTGCTGCTCTAGGTGCTAGTGAGTCCGTGCCCTCTGGTACTGAGTCGACTGCAGCACTGCACACCTTCACACTGGACTCAGGTGCTTCTCGCTGTTTCTTTCGTGACCGCACTGTCCTTGAGCCGCTTGCTCGGCCAGTTGCTGTCTCCCTCGCTGACCCCTCTGGGGGTCCGGTCGTTGCGACCTCCTCCACTGTCCTTCCTTGTCCTGCGGTCCCGTCAGGCACACTGTCAGGTCTCTACCTCCCCTCGTTCTCTACGAACTTGGTGGCAGGTAGTGCGCTCCAGGACGGGGGTGTTCACCAGTTCACCCCTGCTTACGAGCGCGTGACCCACTGCACGTGTGCTCGGACGGGCCGTCACCTGGCTACCTTCACTCGGCAGCCGGGGTCGGACCTGTACACACTGACCACTGAGTCCCCTCAGGTAGCTGCGTCCGCGTCTGCGTCTGCGTCAGGTCAGCTGTCCGCCCCCTGCTCGTGTCGCTCTCTGGCGCATGAGACTGTCCTCTGGCACCACCGCCTTGGTCACCCGTCTGTGCAGCGCCTTCGGGCCATGCACAAACGGGACCTTGTTGCTGGTCTTCCCAGGGTTCTCCCTCCCCTCCCACCCTCGCCTGCTCCTCCCTGTCTTCCCTGTGTCGAGGGGCGGCAGCGCGCCGCTCCTCACTCCTCCTCCTTCCCCCCGACGACTGCTCCTTTGCAGACGCTCCACATGGACGTGTGGGGCCCAGCCCGAGTCCGTGGTCAGGGTCAGGAGAGGTACTTCCTGATTGTTGTTGACGACTTCTCGCGCTACACCACGGTCTTCCCCTTGCGCACCAAGGGTGACGTCCCTGATGTCTTGATCCCTTGGATCCGCAGATCTCGTCTCCAGCTCAGTGAGCGTTTCCGCTCCGACTTCCCTGTCCTGCGTCTGCACTCTGACAGAGGTGGGGAGTTTTCCTCTGGCCTCTTGGAGGCCTTCTGTCAGCAGGAGGGCATTGAGCAGTCGTTCACGCTTCCGGCCTCTCCACAGCAGAATGGGGTTGCTGAGCGCCGCATTGGCTTGGTCATGGAGGTCGCTCGTACCTCCTTGGTTCATGCGGCTGCCCCCCACTTTCTGTGGCCGTTTGCAGTCCGATACGCTGCGCATCAGCTCAACCTCTGGCCCCGTGTCTCCTTACCGGAGACCTCTCCGACACTGCGTTGGACGGGAGAGGCTGGCGATGCGTCGCGTTTTCGGGTCTGGGGATCTCGAGCTTTTGTTCGCGATACGTCCGCGGACAAGCTCTCCCGTCGAGCTGTCCCCTGTGTCTTCCTTGGCTTTGTCCCGGACGCGCCTGGTTGGCAGTTCTACCACGCCACCTCGCGTCGTGTCCTGGCCTCTCAGGACGTCACTTTTGACGAGTCCGTCCCCTACTACCGCCTCTTCCCCTACCGCACTGCCCCGCTCCCCCCCCCCGCCTCTCTTCCTCGCTCCAGGTGCTGAGGTACCAGACCCCCTCCCCCCTCAGGGTGCCGCTCCCTCAGGTGTGTCCCAGGTAGACCCGGTTGAGCCTGTCGAGGTAGCTGTTGACTCTCGTCCTGCTGGGGGTGCTGAGCCTGACCGTGAGGAGTCTGAGGGTGCTGAGCCTGGGGGTGCGGAGCCTGGGGGTGCGGAGCCTGGGGGTGCGGAGCCTGGAGGTGCGGAGCCTGGGGGTGCTGAGCCTGGGGGTGCTGAGTCTGGGGGTGCTGAGCCTGGAGGTGCTGAGCCTGGGGGTGCTGAGCCTGGGGGTGCTGAGTCTGGGGTGCTGAGTCTGGGGGTGCTGAGCCTGAGCGTGCTACACCTGGAGGAGCCCTCTCCTCCCGGCAGCTGCAGGAGAGGTACCTACAGTACTGCCGCCTCCGGAGAGGTGCTACTGGAGCTCGTACCAGTACTTCCCCTCCTGCCCAGGAGCTCCCCCCCATTCAGCAGATCCGAGAGTGGTACACGCGGCGCTGCAGTCTTCGGAGTGGTGCTCCTGGTGCTGCGGACCCGAGCGGTGGCGCTGCTGCTGGTGCTGAGGACCCGGGCGTTGGAGCTGCTGCTGGAGCTGAGGACCCGGACGGTGGAGCTGCTACTGGTGCTGAGGACCCGAGCGGTGGAGCTGCTGCTGGTGCTGAGGACCCGGACGTTGGAGCTGCTGCTGGTGCTGAGGACCCTGCCGCTGGTGTCTCTGCTGGTTCTGGAGACGCTACGCGGCCGCGACCGTACTTCGTACCACTTCTTCAGCAGGTTCTTGGTCAGGCTCCTCCTCCTTGTCCTCCTCCCTCCGTAGAGTGTCCTCCGCCTGTCCAGTCGCAGTCACAGTTCCCGCCTGCCTCGCCTCTCCCTGGTCCCTCTCCTTACACTGGTCCCACAGGAGGTCTTACAGAGCGTCGTGAGCCTGAGTCTCGTCCTGCGTCGCCTGTTCGTACTGCTCGCACTGGTCATCGTGTCCCACGTGAGCGTCCTCCTCCTGTCCCTGGCACTCACTACATGACTCTGCGTCCCTCCACTGCTCCTCAGCGTGTTCCGCTGCCGTCTCCTCCTGCGTCCTCTCTGCCTACTCTTCCTGATCCGGAGTCTGACTCCCGTCGTGCTGCCAGTCCCACTGTCACCCGTCTCCTCGCTACTGTTGTCACCGACCCTACCTTTGAGTCCTCTGCTGCGTCTGCTCTGGTCGCTGAGTTGATAGACTTTGCTGCCCGGTGTCGTCTAGACTACGCCACTAGCCTTGTTGCTGAGTCTGAGTCTGAGTCTGTCTGTCCTCCGTCCGTCGGGGGTGAGTGTGCTCTTGGCACGGACGTCCTTGAGGACAGACAGGAGGAGTTCCAGTGCTTTGCTGCTGCTTTACCCCACCTCGTGTCCATGCTAGTTGCCCCTGAGGGAGACCCGGATGCACCAGACATCCCGACCCCGCGCACTTACGCTGAGGCGATGGCGGGTCCCTACTCCTCTCAGTGGCAGACAGCCATGGACGCAGAGATGGCTTCCTGGAAGTCCACAGGCACCTACGTCGACGAGGTTCCCCCACCTGGGGCGAACATCGTCAGTGGCATGTGGATTTTCAGGGTGAAGCGGCCACCGGGTTCTCCTCCTGTCTTCAAGGCGCGCTACGTGGCTCGAGGCTTCAGTCAGCGAGAGGGAGTTGACTTCTTTCAGACCTTCTCCCCCACCCCGAAGATGACCACTCTTCGGGTGCTGCTGCACATAGCCGCTCAGCGCGACTACGAGCTTCACTCACTTGACTTCAGCACTGCTTTCTTGCAGGGCAGCCTGCACGAGGAGATCTGGCTGCGCCGCCCTCCTGGCTTCACTGGGTCGGTTCCTCCTGGTACCCAGTGGAGGCTTCAGCGGCCGGTCTACGGTCTCCGCCAGGCACCGCATGAGTGGCACGACACACTGAGGACGACACTTGCGGCTCTTGGGTTCGCTCCCTCTACTGCTGACCCGTCACTGTTTCTACGCACAGACACCTCACTGCCGCCGTTCTACATCCTCGTGTACGTCGACGACTTGGTCTTTGCCACTGCTGACACCGCGGCACTCGCCCACGTGAAGTCGGAGCTGCAGAGGAGACACACGTGCACAGACCTAGGTGAACTGACAAGCTATCTTGGCTTGCGGATCACCCGGGACAGAGCACGGCGCACCATCACCTTGACTCAGTCACACATGGTGCAGCAGATCCTTCAGCGCTTCCGCTTCACGTACTCCTCGCCTCAGTCCACTCCTCTGCCTACCGGTCACTCGCTCTCAGCTCTGCCTTCGGATGAGTCCGTAGAGCCGAGTGGCCCGTATCCAGAGCTTGTGGGCTGCCTCATGTACCTGATGACCTGCACTCGACCTGACCTTGCATACCCTCTTAGCATCCTTGCACGCTATGTCGCTCCTCACCGTCACAGGAGCACATGGATGCCGCTAAGAGGGTGTTGCGCTACTTGTGCAGTACGTCGGGCATGGGGCTAGTGCTTGGAGGGCGAGACCGAGTTGTACTTACTGGACACTCAGACGCTTCTTGGGCGGACGACCAGGCTACTCAGCGGTCGTCTCAGGGTTACACCTTCAGCCTTGGCTCCGGCTCAGTTTCTTGGCGTTCTACACACTCTTCTTCTGTTCTCAGCTCCAGTTGTGAGGCTGAGATCTACGCCACAGCCATGGCTGCTCAGGAGCTACGCTGGCTGACCTACCTGCTGACCGACTTGGGAGAGCGGCCTCGTTCTCCTCCAGTGCTGTACGTCGACAACCAGGCTGCCATTGCCTTGTGTGAGGAGCACAGACTGGAGCACAGAACGAAGCACATCGCCCTGCGGTACTTCCTTGCTCGAGAGCTGCAGCAGTGTGGTCAGCTTCGTCTGCGTTACGTGGCCACTGAGGCCAACCTTGCTGATGTGTTCACCAAGGCGCTTCAGCCTTGTGACCATCAGCGTTTCTGTACTCTTCTAGGCCTTGTGCCTGCTGGACCTCACTTACTTACTTCTTGACTCTGCTTGTACTGTGATCTTTATATATATGCCTGCATGTTTACACTTGCTAGGTTGTGATCACTGTATCTCTTGTTATATTATCAACCTGCATGTGAACTGGTCTTGTGACCACTTGCTTGTGCTCGGAATTTGTGTGGTATCCTTGAGATCCACCCTGAGCTTGTTTTGCTTTGCTTTGACTGGTCTTGTGACCCCTTGCTCTCCCCCACTTTGCCTATGGGGGTGTGTCAAACATGTTGTGTTTGTTTAGGCTACAGTGGGTTAGCCTATAGGGGGTACACAATTCTAGGGTTAGGTACTTGTACTGATTTCACTGCTAGTTCAATCATTCCTGTTTGTTGATTCCGACATGGTGTAAGTGGTTCCCGTCCATAGCACAGGAAGAAAGGAGATTTCCCTGTGGCCGCATGTGAAGCATTGTTGTAAGCGAACTCAAGCGTTGGTAACTGTAGATCCCAGTGGCTGATGTCGTCTTTGCAAGCAGTGGGCAGTAACTGTTCAACCACCTGATTGAGTCGCTCTGTCTGTTCGTCAGTTTGAGGGTGATATGTTGAAGACATTGCAAGCTTTGTCGAAAACAATTTCATGAGTTCCCTCCAGAACTTGCTGATGATTTTTTTGTCTCTGCCTGAGATAAGTGTAGCGGGGATGCCGTGGATGGTGATGATGCGGTCGAAGAAGAGGCGAGCAGTTGCTTCAGTAGTAGCCGTGGCATTGGTCGGGATGAAGTGTCCCATTTTAGAGAACTTGTCGATCACCACGAGTATAGCATCGTGCCTTCAAAAGGTCGAAGGAAGTTCAGTGATAAAGTGTAGGCTAACGACTTGCCATGGCTTCTCCGGTACGGGTAGACTCAAATAACCCTGCTTTTTTCTGCTTGCTACTCTTCATCCGCTGGCACGTGTCGCATGAAGTGACGAACTGCTGCACGTCTGCTGCCATCCAGGGCCAGTAGTAATACTTTGCTATTCCCGCTAACGTCTTGTTGCTCCCGAAATGTCCCGCGTATGCCACATCGTGAAACTCCTCCAGTAAGATCTGTCGGAGCGGGGCATAGTTCGGTACCCAAATCTTTCATGTTCCCTTTCTTACAGATAAGTCATTTTCCCACTGTAACAACTTCAGTTTCTGTATATCCACGGAGTACCCATGTTGGAATAGACCCTTGAGCAGAGGGTTCATCCCGTCGAGTTGGATGCCTGCTACATGTCCAGGGCGGCTCAATGCGTCTACTTTGTTGTGTAGCCCGGGTTTGTAGACGATGTCGTAGTGGAAGTGGGTCTCCAAGAAGTCCACCCACCGCACCTGTCGTCGTGAGAGCGTAGGCTGCGACTTCAGGTATTTGAGGCTGCAGTGGTCAGTGTAACACCTCCACGCCTTGAAGGCTGTGACTATTGCTAAGGCTTCCTTGTCATGGATAGGGTAGTTCAGTTCTGCTCCGTGTAGCTTTTTACTGAGGTAGGCGATGGGCTGCAAACCGCGTCCGTGATCCTGCATCAGTACTGCTCCGACTGCCTGGTCACTAGCATCTGCTTCCACCACGTAGTCCTTGTCTGGGTCCGGTAGGATGATTACAGGCGCAGTACTCAGTGCTGTCTGTAGCTGCTCCATGGCTTGCTGTTGAGGAGTATCCCATTTGTAGGGCGTATCCTTTTTCAGTAGGTTGGTCAATGGTGCTGCTATCGCAGCATACTGCGGCACGAACCTGTTGTAGTAGTTGGCAAAGCCTAGGAACTGCTGCAACTCCTCATTTTCTGGAACTTTCCACTTCTTGACGGCTTCAATCTTCTTCGGGTCCACGTGTACGCCCTCCGCACTCACCATGTGCCCGAGAAACTGCACCTTCTTCAGGGCGAAGTCGCTTTTCGACAGCTTCACGTAGAACTTGTTTTCCTGCAGGATCTTGAAGACTTTCCGCAGATGCTCCACAAGCTCCTTCATGGTTTTGGAGTAGATCAGTATGTCGTCCAGGTACACTACCACGCACTCGTCCAGCAGGGGCCGTAGGATGTGATTCATCTCCGCCTGGAACGTCACCGATGCATTGCAGAGTCCGATCAGCATCACTAAGTACTCGTAGAAGCCGTATCTGGTACGGAACGCCGTCTTGTGGATTGAGTTGTCCGCCATCTTGATCTGCCAGTAACCCGACCGTAGGTCCAGCTTCGAAAACACCGTCGCACCACGCAGTTGGTCTAGAATGTTGTCTATGCACGGTATGGGGTATTTGTTCTTGACTGTCTGTTTGTTCAGTGCCCGGTAGTCGATGCACATCCGTAAACTACCGTATGGCTTAAAAGTGAAGAGAACCGGTGCGCCATAGGGAGAGGTGGATGGGCAGATCAGTTGTCTGTCCAGTAGGTACTCAATATGTTTCTTCATGTCTGTGAGTTCGGCCAGACTACGGGGGTATAGTGCACGTGAGACGGGTTTCGCACCTGGTTCCTCCACGATCTCGTGCTCGTGGGTGCGCGCTGGAGGTACTCCTGCAGGTAGGTCGTCTGGCATGATATCCTTGTACTGCTCCAACACCTCCTTTACTGCTGCAGGTAGCTCCGAGTTCGGCTTTTCCTCCTCTGCTGCTGCCATAACCAGTGCTAAGTAACCCGTGTTACTCTCGTTCACCGTCCGTTCGAACCGTGCAAGTGTCGTTTCAGGAACATCCCCTGTATCCGTCCAGCTTCTCAGCTCCACACGTTTTTCGTTGTTGTAGATACACGCCTTCCGGTTGACCCAGTCTATCTCGGGGTTGAACCGCTTCAGAAAATCACGCCCCAAGATGAAGTCTAATCCCTTGATGTTCGTGATCGGCAACGTCAGCTTCCACCTCAACGCCCCTACGTGTAGCTGCATTGTTGTCTCGCCGTAGATGGGAAGCTTCGTACCGTCCACCATCGTTGCTGTAAACTGGGTCTCCTCCGATGACTCTCCGATTTTCTCCAACGTCTCGCGGTTGCACACCGAGTGGGACGCACCACTGTCTACCAGTACCTGGAGGCGTCGCCCATTGCAGATCACCTCGAGTACTAGTGGCTGCTGCCGCTCCGAGTAGCTGTAGATGGTGTTGCTTACAGGATCATAAGGTAGATCAAATGTATCGTCCCTTGGTCCTGCGCTCGAAGCTGCTGACTCCATATCAGTTTTCAACTGAGCAGGGTTAGAAGGATTTATCCGAGGCCGATTCAGCTTCTCTAGGGCCTGGAACCTTCCCCTAAGCCTTTGCAGCTGTGTAGGCTTCACCTGTGGGGAACGAATAGGAGACTTTAAATTGGGCTGCTGGGAGAGAACGCTCGACCCTTATTAGCGCTCCGGAGTAGGGTCCCCATATTACCCGGTACCGGTTTAATTTCTGACTCTCCCTTAATAAAGGCTAAAAAACCGCCAGAAGTAATATTCTTAGATAAAGTATCTTTGTAGGATAACTTTAACGAATTCTTACTTGTCGAGGTGTACGGCTGGAGTTTCCCGGTCGGTGCAGGGTCTTGTTTCGCTTTCCCCTGGTGCCGGCTGGTCGTGACGTTTTAAATTCGCGCCACCATATTCTCCTTTTTTCGCCCTCTCCGAAGTCGCCACGTTATCCGTTTTCTGCTTCGGGGGTGCCACACTGTTCTTGCCCTTCAGCTCCGCACGTGCTTTCTTCATTTTCCAACACGCCAAGATACGATGTCCTGTAGCGCCGCAAAACTCGCACGTCTCATTTTTTGCTAGCCGCTGCGTCGCATCGCTCTTGTTATTCTCCATCGGGTCGGCAGTCGTGGGTGGTGCCAATCGCTCCATGCCACTATTTGGCTTGTTGCGTCGTGTTCCGTAGTAGCTACTGTTCAACGCGTCGAACTGTCCGATCGACCTATGCTGCCCGAAACTGCACCCACGTCCCTTCGCCTTGGACTATTCTGTTGCTAATCCACTCTAGAGTCGTGCCTCGTAACAGTGTTGCTGCGAGCCGTATGCGCAATGCGTCTTGGGTGGGGGTCGTGCATCCAACGGCTTCGAAATAAAATTCGAGTTCAGCTACAAATCGACGAACGTCGCTCCCTTTGACTATAGGATCGAAAGCGTCTGTTTGTCTCGGCTTCGCTGTTTCGAGATTAACTGTAGCTGTTGCCGTTGTCGCAGATGCAATTGTCGGTGTCGTCGTCGTCGTCGCTTCTACTGCTGCTACAGCTACCGATTGGTTCGCAAGGAGTTTTTCGAGTCGTGGGAGCGCCGCACGTATCTGCTTATGCTCGGCACGTAACTCCGCGATTTTTCCTATAAACAAATCTCTATTTCCCTCATTTTTGGCGAGTTACAGAAAGAAGCGCGACGGAAATAATTGAATTATGGGTGCTGGTCGACTTACTGCGAGTCAAATTGATTGTAGAATCAACGAGCTCGAATTCTGTACGTCGCGTAAATCTCTCCGAATCGAAATCCGCGTCCGATCTCGGCCGTTGAAGAAAAATCGATCCGACGGTCTTAATTCCAACCGTTTTGGGCGAAATTCTCTGGGCCGTTGAGATTGAATTCGATCAGACGGTCAAAATTCCAACATATTTGCCAATAAAACTGAGAGCATTCAAAACCGAATCAAGGGGGACTTAGAAAAAGTTGCACGAAACTGATTTTACATACCCGTATCGGCGCTTTCGTCGTCGCCCCCGCGGTTTTTAAAGGTCTGTTTTAAGTGGAAGAAGAACTCGATTGTAAACAGGCTCTGATTACCAAGTGTGAGGATCTGGTTCAAGAAAGATAATTCTATTGAATAATGCACCTGGGTACAAAGCGAGGCTATATATAGGCTCGACACAAAGGCAGTAACCCTGGTGTTACTAGAAGGTTCCGCGGGTCGCGAAGCGTCCCGAATGGGTCCTTCCCGAATTCGGTAGAAGGCAATTCGGTGACAACCAAAAAGCCTAGAATTCGGCGCACTCAACCTAGTTCGGTGTCTATAACTATAATAATATAATAAAAGCGATAAACCTAGGAAATCTAGCAAGCAAAATATAAAAGCTAAGCTAGATAATGCATAATAAAGCAGAATCAAGCTAGTAAATCACAAAAAAGCCGTCGTAATCTCACATTGACAACCACAGACATTACACCATGGTCTTCCCCTTGCGTCGCAAGGGTGACGTCCCTGCTGCCTTGATCCCTTGGATCCGCGCAGTCCGTCTCCAGCTCAGCGAGCGGTTCCGCTCGGACCTTCCTGTCCTGCGTTTGCACTCTGACAGAGGTGGTGAGTTCTCCTCCGACCTCTTGTGGACCTTCTGTCAGAGAGAGGGCATCCTCCAGTCGTTCACGCTTCCGGCCTCCCCGCAGCAGAATGGGGTTGCTGAGCGCCGCATTGGCTTAGTCATGGAGATCGCTCGTACCTCCATGATCCATGCGGCGGCTCCCCATTTTTTGTGGTCATTTGCGGTCCGGTATGCCGCGCATCAGCTCAACCTCTGGCCCCGTGTCTCCTTGTCGGAGACCTCGCCCACACTGCTGTGGACGGGGGAGGTTGGCAATGCGTCGCGTTTCCGGGTCTGGGGTGCTCGTGCCTTTGTCCGCGATCTCACCGCGGACAAGCTCTCTGCTCGCGCCATTCCCTGCGTCTTCCTTGGTTTTCCTCCTGACGCGCCTGGCTGGCAGTTTTACGACCCCACCTCGCGCCGTGTCTTCCCCTCTCAGGACGTCACGTTCGACGAGTCGGTCCCCTTTTACCGTCTCTTCCCCTACCACACTGCCCCTCTCCCCCCCCCCCCCCCCCCCCGCCGCCGCTCTTCCTCGCTTCAGGTCCCCCTCCAATACACCCCCTCCCCCCTCAGGGTCCTGCTCCTTCAGGTGTGTCTCAGGTAGACTCACCATCCTTTGCTGAGCCTGTTGAGGTCACTGGTGACTCAGGTGCTGCTGGGGGTGGTCCTGCTCGGGGTGCTGCGTCTGGGGGTGCTAAGCCGGGGGTTGCGGAGCCGGGGGGTGCTGGGCCTAGGGGTGCTGAGTCGGAGGGTGCGGAGCCTGGGGGTGCCGAGCCTGGGGGTGCGGAGCCTGGGGGTGCTGAGCCTGGGGTTGCGGAGCCTGGGGGTGCTGAGCTTGGGGGTGCTGAGTCTGGTGTGCGGAGCCTGGGGGTGCTGAGCCTAGGGGTGCGGAGCCTGGGGGTGCTGAGCCTGTGCGTGCGTAGTCGAGGGGTGTTGAGCCCCAGCGTGCGGCACCTGAGGGTGCTGCGTCTGGGGGTACTGAGCCTCGGGGCACTGCGTCTACTTTGCGGGTGCCTCGCCCGCCGCAGCATCTACGTGAGTGGTGCGCTACGCGCACCCACTCTCGGCCTGGCACCACTAGACCCGGAGGTGCTCGCACTTTTGGTGCTAGAGCTGCCGGAGCTGGTGGTGCTGCGGGCTCTGGAGCTGTAGGGACTGGAGCTGGCGTTTCTAGAGCGGCTGGAGACCTTGGAGGTGCTGGTGCTGTCGGAGCTGGTGGTTTCAGAATCACTAGGCAAGAATGATTGAACTAGCAGAAGTTTGGGTACAAATATGAAACCCTAGTTGGGGTTGTACCCCATATTGGCTACCCCACTACAGCCTACAAGCATAATACAGTTTAACACACCCCCATAGGCAAAGTGGGGGAGAACAAAGGGTCACAAGACCAGTCCAGCAAAGCAAAGCAAAGCCCAGGGTGGATCACAACGTCACCACACTCCGAGCACAAGTAAAGGCCACAAGGCCAGTTCACATGCAGTGCTAGATATAGTACAAGACAAGCAACACAGTGATCAAAACCTAGCAAGCAAGCAACAAGATATATATAAAGTACAGTACAAAGAATGTCAAGCAGTGAGCAAGTGAGGAAACGTGGACACAAGGCCTAAAGAAGTACAGTGCCGCTGATGATCACTAGGCGGGAGCGCCTTGGTGAAGATATCAGCAGTGTTGGCCTTCGAGTCCACGTACACAAGCCGAAGCTGACCGCGCTGCTGAAGCTCTCGAGCAAGAAAGTAGCGAAGAGCAATGTGCTTCGTCCTGTGCTCCAGTCTGTGCTCCTGACACAAGGCAAGAGCCGCCTTGTTGTCACCGTACAGAACTGGCGGAGAACTAGGCCGCTCTCCCAAGTCAGTCAGCAGGTAGGTGAGCCAGCGTAACTCCTGTGCAGCCATGGCTGTGGCGTAGATCTCAGCCTCACAACTAGAGCCGAGAACAGAGGAAGAGCGGGTGGACCGCCACGAGACAGAACCAGAGCCAAGGCTGAAGGTGTAACCCTGTGACGACCGCTGCGTAGCCAGGTCGTCCACCCAAGAGGCGTCCGAGTGACCAGTGAGGACAACTCTGTCGCGTCCTCCAAGCACCAGCCCCATGCCTGATGTACTGCACAGGTACCGCAGCACCCTCTTAGCAGCCTCCCAGTGCTCTCGCCTGTGTCTCCCAGGCGCAACGTAACGAGCAAGGATACTAAGAGGGTACGCAAGGTCAGGTCGCGTGCAAGTCATCAGGTACATGAGGCAGCCTACAAGCTCTGGGTACGGGCCACTCGGCTCTACGGACTCGTCCGAAGGTGGAGCTGAGAGTGAGTGGCTGGTAGCCAGAGGTGTGGCCTGTGGTGAGGAGAACTGGAAGCCGAAGCGCTGAAGGACCTGCTGCACCATGTGTGACTGAGTCAGGGTGATGGTGCGACGGGCTCTGTCCCGGGTGATCTGCAAGCCAAGGTAGCTACGCAGTTCACCCAGGTCAGTGCAGGTGTGTCTCTTCTGCAGCTCCGACTTCACACGAGCGAGTGCCTCAGTGTCAGCAGTAGCAAAGACCAAGTCGTCGACGTACACAAGGATGTAGAACGGCGGCAGCGACGTGTCAGTGCGCAGAAACAGCGACGGGTCAGCAGTAGACGGCGCGAACCCAAGAGCCGCAAGAGTAGTCCTCAGTGTGTCATGCCACTCACGTGGCGCCTGGCGGAGACCGTAGACTGGCCGGCGGAGACTCCACTGGGTACCAGGGGGAAACGACCCAGTAAAGCCAGGTGGGCGGCGCAGCCAGATCTCCTCGTGCAGGCTGCCCTGCAGGAACGCTGTGCTGAAGTCAAGAGAGTGAAGCTCGTAGTCACGCTGAGCAGCAACGTGCAGCAAAACCCGAAGAGTGGTCATCTTCGGGGTGGGGGAGAAGGTCTGGAAGAAGTCGACCCCCTGACGCTGACTGAAGCCTCGAGCCACGTAACGCGCCTTGAAGACAGGCGGAGAACCCGGCGGCCGCTTCACCCTGAAAATCCACATGCCATCGACGATGTTCGCCCCAGGAGGGGGAACCTCGTCGACGTAGGTGCCTGTGGACTTCCAGGATGCCATCTCTGCGTCCATGGCTGTCTGCCACTGAGAGGAGTAGGGACCCGAGATCGCCTCTGCGTAAGTGCGCGGAGTGGGGATGTCTAGTGCATCCGGGTCTCCCTCAGGGGCAAGCAACCAGGCCACGAGATGAGGTACAGCAGCCGCAAGAGAGTCAAAGTCCTCCTGCCTGTCCTCAAGGACGTCCGTGCCAAGAGCACACTCACCCCCGACGGACGGAGGACAGACAGACGCAGACTCTGACTCAGCGACAAGGCTAGCAGCGTAGTCTAGACGACAGGCAGCAGCAAAGTCAACCAACTCAGCGACCAGAGCAGACGCAGCCGAGGACTCAAAGGTGGGGTCAGTGACAACAGTAGCAAGGAGACGCGTGACTGTAGGGTGCTCAGCGCGATACCGGTCAGACTCAGGGTCCGGAACGGCAGGCAAAGAGGACGCAGGAGGAGACGGTAGAGGGACACGCCGAGGAGCAGTAGAGGGACGCAGAGTCATGTAGTGAGTGCCTGGGACAGGAGGAGGACGCTCACGACGGACACGACTACCAGTGCGAGCAGGACGAACAGGCGACGCAGGACGAGACTCAGGCTCACGACGCTCTGTAAGACCTCCTGTGGGACCAGTATAAGGAGAGGGAGCAGGGAGAGGCGAGGCAGGCGGTAACTGTGACTGCGGCTGGACAGGCGGAGGACACTCTACGGAGGGAGGAGGACAAGGAGGAGGAGCCTGCCCAAGAACCTGCTGAAGGAGCGGTACGAAGTACGGTCGCGGCCGCGCAGCGTCTCCAGAAGCAGAAGGGACTCCAGCGGCCGGGTCCACAGCACCAGCAGCAGCTCCACCGGCCGGGTCCCCAGCTCCAGCAGCAGCTCCACCGTCCGACTCCTCAGTACCAGCAGCAGCTCCACCAGGTGGGTCCGCAGCACCAGCAGCCGCGCCACCCCCAGAGTCGGCAGCTCCAACTCCGCTAGCACCGCCAGCGCCAGAGTCCCCAGCTCCAGCAGCTCCAGTACCCCCAGTACGAGCACCCCCAGGACGAGCAGCTCCAGCACCCCAAACTCCAGTCGAGCCACTAGGACGGCGAAAGCGTCGGACGTACCAGTCGCGAAGCTGCTGCGGTGTGAGAGACTGCTCAGCACCCCGAACCGGAGCACCCCCAGACGCAGTAACCCGAGGCTCCGTAGGCTCAGTAGCAGCACCCCCAGGCTCAGTACCCGCAGGCTCAGTACCCGCAGGCTCAGCACCCCCAGTCGCAGCACCCCCAGGCTCCGTACTCTCAGGCACCGTACCCTCAGCTCCAGCACCCTCAGTCCCAGCACCTGCAGCCCCAGCACCCCCAGGCCCAGCACCCCCAGGCTCAGTACTCCCAGCAGCACCACCCGCAGCAGCACCTGAGTCACCTGTGACCTCAACAGGCTCAGCGACGGGAGGAGGGTCTACCTGAGAGACACCTGAAGGAGCAGGACCCTGAGGGGGAAGGGGGTCTACCGGAGGGGGACCAGGAGCAAGGAAAAGCGGCGGGGGAGGGAGGGGGGCAGTGCGGTAGGGGAAGAGACGGTAAAAAGGGACCGACTCGTCAAAGGTGACATCCTGAGAGGCGAAGACCCGGCGCGAGGTGGGGTGGTAAAACTGCCAGCCAGGCGCGTCAGGGACAAAGCCAAGGAAGACACAGGGAAGCGTGCGGGAGGAGAGCTTGTCCGCGGACGTATCGCGGACAAGGGCACGAGCACCCCACACCCGGAAGCGCGACGCATCGCCAACCTCCCCCGTCCAACGCAGTGTGGGCGAGGTCTCCGGCAAGGAGACACGGGGCCAGAGGTTGAGCTGATGCGCGGCGTACCGGACAGCAAACGGCCACAGAAAATGGGGAGCCGCCGCGTGGACCAAGGAGGTACGAGCGATCTCCATGACCAGGCCAATGCGGCGCTCAGCAACCCCATTCTGCTGTGGGGAGTCCGGAAGCGTGAAGGTCTGCTCGATGCCCTCTGCCTGACAGAAGGTCCTCAGGAGATCGGAGGAAAACTCACCACCTCTGTCAGAGTGCAGACGCAGGACAGGAAGATCCGTCCGGAAACGGCGGCGGAGCTGGAGACGAACCGTGCGGATCCAAGGGATCAGAACAGCAGGGACCTCACCCTTGGTGCGCAAGGGGAAGACCGTGGTGTAACGCGAGTAGTCGTCGACAACCAGCAGAAAGTACCGCTCACCGCCCTGACCACGAACGCGGGCTGGGCCCCACACGTCCAGGTGGAGGGTCTCCAGAGGAGCCTCTGTCGGGGGGAACGAGGAGGAGTGAGGAGCGGCGCGCTGCCGCCCCTCGACGCAAGGAAGGCAAGGCGGCGCAGGCGAGGCAGGGAGGGGAGGGAGGGACCTGGGAAGACCAGACACAAGGAGGCGACGGTGCATGCCACGAAGGCGTGGCAAGGAGGGGTGACCCAGGCGGTGGTGCCAGAGAAGAGTCTGGTGCGACAGGGAACGACACTCACAGGCGTGGGCCACCAGACCTGACGCAGACACCTGACCGACAGCAGCTACCTGGGGAGACGCAGTGGTCAGTGTGTAGAGACTCGACCCCGGCCGACGGGTGAACGTAGCCAGGTGACGGCCAGTCCTGGAGCACGTGCAGATCGCCACACGCTGTCCGCCAGGGGTAAAGGTGTCAACCCACTGATCCTGGAGGACAGCGTTGCTCACCAGGTTCGTCGAGAACGAGGGGAGGTGGAAACCCGACAACGAGCCAGACGGAACCGCCGGACAAGGGAGGACAGTAGTGGACTGGGCAAGGACTGGGCCCCCAGAGGGGTCAGCCAAGGAGACTGGGACCGGTGCAGGAAGCGGTGTGAGCTCAGTACTGTCACGAAAGAAGCAACGGGAAGCACCTGAGTCAAGGGTGAAGGTGTGACAGGCCTCAGCCGGTGCGGTACCTGAGGGAGCAGTCTGTGTGGGTGCTGTACCTGAGAGAGCAGACTCGAAACCAGCCGGGACAGCACTGGGGGGAGCAAGTACAGGGGGCACCATACCAGAGAGAGCAGACTCACTAGTACCCAGGGCAGCGGGCTCTATACCTGGGTCAGGCGGCACACACAAGTAACAGTCTCCCTCGGCACTAACAGTCAATGCATACATGGCAGCAATAATAGCATCATAGTCAAGAGCAAAGACATCAACACCAGCCCTCATGAGCTCAGCCCAGCGGGGGCGCTCAACATCCGCACCCATCTCCTCACGCCAAGCGTCGTCAAGGCGGGAGAAGCAGCGGTACGGGGTGTGGAACCTCCCACACGTCTGTCCCTTGCGGTCACCTGTGCGAATGACATAAGAACAGCGGGCACTGGCCCCCGACGTCCCACGCTGAGCAAGCCACTCACGAAGCTGCTGGGTCGTCTGGGGACGCTGCTGCTGCTGGGAGCTCTGGCCCGAGCCAGTGCCTCCACTCCGACCTCCGCCGCCACCACTACCACCGCTCCGACCGGTACCGCCACCACCGCCACCACCGCCACCGCCGCCACTGCCGCCGCCGCCACTACTGCCACTGCTTCCTCCGCCGCCCCCGTCTCCACCCCCGACCCCACTCCCACCAGCGCTCCCGCCACCGCTCCCTCCAGCACCGCCTCCCCCCCCACCTCCCCCACCTCCTCCCCCAGTGCCACCACCACCACCCTTGCCCCCCTTGCCCTTGCCGGTGCGGCGCCTCCCACCAGGAGCAGAAGCAGCGCCAACAGACTCAGCACCAAGGAAGTCAACAGCAGCAGCAGCAGCGTAGGAGGGAGCGAGGGGAGAGGGAGAACACCCCTCAAAGATGGGGGTGCGAGGAGCGCCACGAGCAGCACCGACAGCTACAATGCTCTTTTCGGCCGCGAGCAGGTGCTCCTCTAGGAGGGCGACTGTGAGCTCAGTGGGACAGCGAGCAAGGAAGTGGTCTCGAACTGAGCGGAGGGTGTCAGGGAGACGAGTGACTATAAAGTGGAGTGTCCAGTACAGTGGAGGGGGGTTCTTAGCGCAGAACTCGGTGGGAAGGGCGGCACGCAGGCGAGCATCACTAGTGCGCAGGTGGGTGATAAGATCGGCGACTGTAGTAAAGGTGGACAGATCGGGGAACAGGTACGGCAGCATGAGGCGGCTAAGCTCGGCTGTGGCAGGCGAGGAGTAGCGAGCGACGACAGCGTCGTACAGGGCCTTAGCGGATTTGCAGTCGCCAAAATGCTCTAGCTCAGCTAACGGCAGGTGACTGCGAATGGCTAGGCGAGCAGCTGCGTCACGAGTCTGCCAGTGGGAACGAACACTAAGCTCAGCTGTGGCAGGAGGGGCAGGCGCAGCACCAGACGCGTAGTCATAGAGCGACACATGCTCCTTGCTATCGCTCAGGAGGAACAGCTGCAGGTCATCTAGCCAAGCGGTGAAACGCACAGGGCGGCCCTCAGCATCGAACGACAGCACGCGAATGGAAGCCATAGCGACAGTGTGACAGAGTAACGCAAGCTGCCGCAGCAGGGGAAGGCGACTGTGCACGGATAGAGAGCAGCGGGCGAGGCTGGCGCTACGGGCAGGCGGCGTTGGAAGCGGTCAGTGCGACGGGAGGGCGACGCTGCGAGCGGGCAGCGCGGCGGACGGGCCGGGAAGCGGGCAGCGCGGCGGGCAGGCGGCGCTGCAAGCGGGCAGCACGGCGGGCGGGCGACGCTGCGAGGCGGGCGGGCCGCAAAGCGGGCAGCGGGCGGGCGGGCGGGCTGCGAAGCGGGCAGCGGGGCGAGCGGGCTGCGATGCGGGCGGGCCGCGAAGTGGGCAGCGAGCGGGCGGGCGGGCTGCGAAGTGGGCGGGCCGCGAAGCGGGCAGCGGGGCGAGCGGGCTGCGAGGCGGGCGGGCCGCGAAGCGGGCAGCGAGCGGGCGGGCGGGCTGCGAAGTGGCGGGCCGCGAAGCAGGCAGCGAGCGAGCGGGCTGCGAAGCGGGCGGGCCGCGAAGCGGGCAGCGAGCGAGCGGGCTGCGAAGCGGGCGGGCCGCGAAGCGGGCAGCGAGCGGGCGGGCGGGCTGCGTAGTGAGCGGGCCGCGAAGCGGGCAGCGAGCGAGCGGGCTGCGAAGCGGGCGGGCCGCGAAGCGGGCAGCGAGCGAGCGGGCCGCGAAGCGGGCAGCGAGCGGGCGGGCGGGCTGCGTAGTGAGCGGGCCGCGAAGCGGGCAGCGAGCGGGCGGGCGGGCTGCGAGCGGGCGGCTCGGCGAGGGGCGCGCGAGGGCGCTAGTGAGGGGCGCGCGAGGGCGCTAGCAAGGGGCGCGCGAGGGCGCTAACGAAGGGGCGCGCGAGGGCGCTAACGAAGGGGCGCGCGAGGGCGCTAACGAGGGTGCGCGCGAGGGCGCTAACGAGGGGCGCGCGAGGGCGCTAACGTGGGCGCACGAGGGCGCTACGAGGCTAGGGCACGGGGTAGCGTGGTAACCGCATGCGAGCGGTGGTGGGCCCTAAAAAAAAACGGTCGGTAGGTCCTAGGGACCTCCTGCTCTGAATACCATTTCAGAATCACTAGGCAAGAATGATTGAACTAGCAGAAGTTTGGGTACAAATATGAAACCCTAGTTGGGGTTGTACCCCATATTGGCTACCCCACTACAGCCTACAAGCATAATACAGTTTAACAGGTGGTACTCTCGGCACTGGCGGTGCTGGTGGAGTTGACACTGCTAGTCCTGGAGGTTCTGAAGGTGCTCTCTCGCCGCAGCAGCTACGCGAATGGTACTCTTAGCACTGTCGCCGTCGGCGTGGCGTGGCTGGAGCTGGAAGCACAGCGACTGGAGACGCGGGAGCTGGGGGTATTGGTGCGGCCAGAGCTGGTGGTGCTGCGGACTCTGAGGCTGTAGGCGCTGGAGCTGGAGTTTCTGGAGCTACTGGAGACCTTGGAGCTGCTGGTTCTGAGGGGACTACAGCTGCTGGAGCTGGAGGGACAGCAGCTGCGGGAGCTAGTGGTGCTGCTGGTACTGGAGGTGCTGGTGGTACGAGCGCCGCTGGTCCCGGAGGTGCTTGCACTTCGGGTGCTGGAGCTGCCGGAGCTAGTAGTGCTGCGAACTGTGGAGCTGTAGGCGCTAAAGCTGGCGTGTTGGCCCAGCCCTCGCTTGGGCAACACCGATGACTTGGTCGGATGTATGGGAGTAGTAGCCGACCGTTCACAGTGGGAGAGCTGCTCGACAGGCTACGTCGAGCTGCAGGGGACCGCTGTGGCGTTGCTGTCGACCAGGGAGCTCGACAGCCGCATCTGACTGGCCTGGGCTACGGGTGGGCCATCCGGGAGGTCGACGGAGCATTCCGTCGACCTACAGTTCGACGGGGAGGTCTGCGGAGCATCCCGTCGACCTACAGTTCGACGGGGAGGTCTGCGGAGCATCCCGTCGACCTGCAGCTCGACCGGGAGGTCGACGGAGCAGTTCTGGTCGACGGAAGGGTTCCGACGACCAGGGGTAGCTTGATGGGAGCTGTGGTCGACCAGGGGCACCTGGTGGTCGACCAGAGGGAGCTGTGGTCGACCAGAGGCACCTGGTGGTCGACCGGAGGCACTGGTGGTCGACCGGAGCACCTGGTGGTGTCCGGGTCGACCGGGTAACCTGCTCGACGAGTTCTGCGGAGGCACGCGAACGTCGTCGAGGTCGCGATGGCGAAGGCGACTGCGGGCTGGTATCCCGAAGTCGATGTGGCTCGTCAGTCGCAGAGAACAGCCGACGGATGCACAATGAAGCAAGTCGGGCCAATCATCTGCGCGCATCTGCGAGCGTGCGCACTGCTGTCTTCTACGGAGCAACGCTGGACAGCCGCACTGCTGCAGCGTTGGCACGCCGTCGACCTGCAATGTTGGCAGGTCGCTCTTCTGCAGTGCTGGCGCGGCTCCTCTACGCAATGCTGGCAGGCGGTCGACCAGGCTAGTTGCAGAGTTGCTAGGTGCCTGATGTAGTCAGTTCTGTCATTGCTTGTTTAATCATTCTGTAATTCCAACTTTGCCTAGTGAAACTCTTGCCGATTTCTCCCGTGTATGCGCAAGCGCTAAGGAACTAAGCAAAGCTCCGAATACTCATAGTAGTTCGTGCCTACCCCGTAGTCTAGCTCACTACCACTGTAGAGTGAATCTCCGCAGCTAAAGCTGGCGTTTCTGGAGTGGCTGGAGACCCTGGAGGCGCTGGTGCTGGAGGAGCTGGTCCTGGGGGTACTGCACCACCGCGTTTGTTCTTTGCTCCACCGTCACCGTCGTCTCTGCTGCCACCTGACTCGGTGCTCCGCCAGGTTCTTAGTCTTCCGTCTTCTACTGGTCTCCCGTTACAGCCAGGCTCCCCACTGCCTGCTCCCTCTCCTTACACTGAGCAGACAGGAGGTCTTACACAGCGTCGCGAGACTGCATCTCGTCCTGCCTCGCCTGTTCGCACTGGTCGCACTAGACGGCGTGTTCCTCGTGAGCGTCCGCCTCCTGTCCCCGGCACGCACACTATGTCCCTTCGTCCTTCCTCTGTTCCTCTGCGCGTTCCCCTGCCGTCTCCTCCTGCGTCTTCTCTGCCTGACGTTCCGGAACCGCCGTCTGACCTGGTTCGTGCTGCTCACCCTACTGTCACGCGTCTGTTAGCCACTGTTGTCACTGACCCGTCGTTTGAGTCTGCTGCTGCGTCTGCCTTAGTCGCTGAGCTTGTTGACTTTGCTGCTGCTTGTCGTCTCGACTACGCCGCTAGTTTCGTTCCTGAGTCTGAGTCTGTCTGTCCTCCGTCCGTCGGGGGTGAGTGCGCTCTTGGCACGGACGTCCTTGAGGACAGGCAGGAGGACCTTGAGTGTCTTGCAGCCGCTGCACCTCATCTCGTGGCCATGCTGCTTGCCCCTGAGGGAGACCCGGATGCACCAGACATCCCGACCCCGCGCTCTTACGCCGAGGCGATCGCGGGTGAGTACTCCTCTTAGTGGCAGACACCCATGGACGCAGAGATGGCATCCTGGAAGTCCACAGGCACTTACATCGATGAGGTTCCCCCTCCTGGGGCGAAAATCGTCGATGGCATGTGGATTTTCAGGGTAAAGCGGCCGCCGGGTTCTCCGCCTGTCTTCAAGGCTCGTTACGTTGCTAGAGGCTTCAGTCAGCGTGAGGGAGTTGACTTCTTCTAGACCTTCTCCCCCACCCCAAAGATGACCACTCTTCGGGTGCTGCTGCACGTTGCCGCTTAGCGTGACTACGAGCTTCACTCTCTGGACTTCGGCACATCGTTCTTACAGGGCAGTCTGCACGAGGAGATCTGGCTGCGCCGCCCCCCTGGCTTCACTGGGTCGTTCTCTCCTGGTACCCAGTGGAGCCTCCGCCGGCCAGTCTACAGTCTCCGCCAGGCGCCTCGTGAGTGGCACGACACACAGAGGACGACACTTGCGGCTCTTGGGTTTGCCCCTTCCACTGCTGACCCGTCGCTGTTTCTACGCACCGACACTTCGTTGCCGCCGTTCTACATCCTCGTGTACGTCGACGACTTGATCTTTGCCACTGAGGCTCTTGCCCTGGTGAAGTCGGAGCTGCAGAAGAGACACACGTGCACTGACCTGGGTGAGCTGCGCAGCTACCTTGGCTTGCAGATCACCCTGGACAGAGCACGGCGCACCATCACACTGACTCAGTCACACATGGTGCAGCATGTCCTTCAGCGCTTCGGCTTCACTTGGTCCTCGCCACAGTCCACTCCTCTGGCTACAGGTCACTCGCTTTCAGCTCCACCTTCGGACGAGTCCGTAGAGCCGAGTGGTCCGTACCCAGAGCTAGTGGGCTGCCTCATGTACCTGATGACCTGCACTCGTCCTGACCTTGCGTACCCTCTTGGTCTTCTGGCTCGCTACGTGGCTCCTGGTAGGCACCGAAAGGTGCACTGGGAAGCTGCGAAGAGGGTACTGCGCTACTTGTGCAGTACATCGAGCATGGGGCTCATGCTTAGAAGGCGGAGTTCAGTTGTCCTCACAAGGCACTCAGACGCTTCTTGGGTTGACAACCTGGCTACGCAGCGGTCGTCATAGGGTTACACCTTCAGCCTTGGCTCCGGCTCTGTTTCTTGGCGGTCTACACGCTTGTTTTCTGTTCTCAGCTCCAGCTGTGAGGCTGAGATCTACGCCACAGCCATGGTTGCACAGGAGTTACGCTGGCTCACCTACCTGCTGACTGACTTGGGAGAGAGGCCTCGTTCTCCTCCAGTTCTGTACGTCGACAACAAGGCTGCTATTGCCTTGTGTCAGGAGCACAGACTGGAGCACAAAACAAAGCACATCGCTCTGCGTTACTTCCTTGCTCGAGAGTTGCAGCAGCGTGGTCAGCTTCGTGTCGCTCACGTGCCCACCCGGGCCAACACAGCTGATGTGTTCACCAAGGCCCTTTCGGATGATGATCATCAGCGCTTCTGCACTGCTCTAGGCCTGGTGCCTACGTTTCCTCACTTGTTTTAGACTTTGCTTGTACTGTGATCTCTCTCTCTCTCTCTTTCTCTCTCTCTCTCTCTCTCTCTCTCTCTCTCTCTCTCTCTCTCTCTCTCTCTCTCTCTCTCTCTCTCTCTAATGGTCCGTGTATTGATAGATCAAGAAGGTACACACATGCAGAGTATGGAGCAAGCAACAAACAACACAAAGTACCAATGCTAAAGCACCCCTGCTATCACCCTACCGCCCCTCTCTAAAGCTATAAGAGGGGCTCTACTACTGCGAAACAATCCCCCAGGTGCAGCTCATGCCCAATCCCCCCCACCGGGGGGTTTTCTGCTGCTGCTGCCTCGCCCAACTTCATGAGAAGTCCCACTGACTGGGCCCTTTGGAGGGCTACCGACCAACGCTGCCGGAATTGGTGCAAGAACTTGGCGGCATAGAAAGATTTTGAGTCGGCGTTGAAGTGGCGCCGAGCCGCTGAGTCCGCGAGAAGCTTAAGGAATACCGGAACCTCCGCGCATGGGCAGCCATAGGTGTCTACTGCGAGGGGGAAAAAGCCAACCGTCTCCGGGCGGTTGGCATAGTGCTTAATCTTCTTGTCGGCCTGCTCCCGGGCCGCCCACCCTCTGCCTTTCTGAGCCTCTGGGTCCCTGGTGCTGATGGGATCAGTGACGGTGACGTCGCAGATGTAGACGGCTCCGGTGCTTCTGTCTGTCATGGTGAAATCCGCCGTCTGTTCCTCGATGGGGCAGTAGGCGGTGGACTCCCGATGGACTATAAAGCCCGCATCTTGCGCCATGCTGACGCAAGCGTCCCGCAGCTCGTTGTGGGTGTTCGTGCGGTGCTTGCCTGTGGCGCACCGAAGCAGATGGTTCGGAAGGCGGGGGTCGGGGATGGCCGTGTGCTCAGGGCAGTCACAGTTCTTAGGGGTTGAGAATGGCAGGGCGAGACGGAAGCGCACCGCGTTCGCAAAGTGCACTGGCCCTATCCGCCGCGTCGCTGCCACTGGGACCGCCGTGATCCAATCGCCTGTGCCATAGCCAGTCAGAGAATACATCCGCTGCGTATGACCCGCGAGCGGATTCAGCCGCATGCGCCTCGTCGCTTGCACCTGTACGGCATATCTGCTGCCGTGCACCTGCAGCCCGAGGACATGCTGCAGCCGTAGGTCAGATCGCTCGAGCCGCTCCTTCTCTAATATCTCGCGGGCGTCCGTCGGTAGCGCCTCCTCACACCCCGTCAGCCAAACGTGCAGAGGCGTGCTGCTGTCCCGCGGCAGGAGCATGTGGTCCCGCGCCTGCGCGAGCGCATTCACGTCACCCAGCGCGAGGTTGTTGAGAAACAGCGCCGCCTGGGTGAAGCTTGCTGCGAAGCCGTAGATCCCCTCGACTAGGGGATTTGTGATGCCGAGACCCCCCAAAGACGGTGGTAGCGACGCCTGCTCCCAAACCCTCGTCTGCTCGGCTTGGCAGGTCGGCATGCGGAGGTCGCAGGCGGTAAGGAGGGTGGTGAGGAGGTCCATGCCCCACTGGCTCCACTTGTCGCGGGGAAGGAGGCTCAGGGGCGTTGTCCGTGTCATGTACGCGACGCGCCTCGAAATGCAGCGCGTGATTAGCAGTGCCGCTACCTGGGGATCCGTCCGTTCAATCAGCGGCAACGGCTTCGCCATTTCGGCCAGCTGTTCTGCCAGGAAGGTAGCCGCGCCGTCGTCAGGCCCGATGAAGCTGCCTAATAGCTGCACGCCGTCTTTTGAGAACGGCACTCCTGGAGGTAGGTGGGGCGCTTGTACTGTACTCGAGCTCCATGCGGCACATTTCTGGGGGTTGTGTTCGAGCCCCAGAAGTGACAATTTGCTGGTGAAGTGGTTGAAAGCTGCTACAGTGTCTTCTGCTTCCCCGATGAACGTCACGTCGTCCGCATACGCCAAACAAAGCACACCAGGGTGTGTGTCTGCTGTGTCGCGGAGTGTTGCGTGCATCCCTGCCGCGAACAGTAGCGGGCCGAGTGGGTCCCCCTGGCGAACACCGCGTTCACTTCGGAGTGGTTCAGACGCGAAATTTGCATCCAGGAGCAGCTGCGACGGGTTACCGTATGTTAATTTGACGAGCGGCAGGAGTGGCGAGAGGGCGGGGGTCTGTAACGCGGTGGCGATGGCTTTTCGCGAGATGGTGTTGAACGCGTTCCTGATGTCGGCTTGCAGCACGAGGCTAGCGGGGCGGGCGTCCAGGAAAGCCCTGGCCGCGTGGATTATTGTCTCGGCGCCACCTGGCACTGCCACGCCGTACTGTAGTGGGAGAAAGAAGTCGCGGGCAGCGTCGCCCATAGCTGACAGGGCTGCTTTGGCTGCCAGCCTCGTCAAACATTCACCGATCGCGATTGGCCGAGCCCCGCCTCCAGGTTTGGCCAAGGCGATGAGGCGCGACGCGGTCAACAAATTTGCCACCGAGTCGGGCAAATTTCCGCCCAAGATGGTGTTAACGAGGGCGTGCAGATGGGTGCTGACCAGTGCATTTGTGACCGCCGAGTCGCGCAAATGTTCAAATGTCATCCCCGACGGCCCTGCCCCCACTCCATTGTCGCATCTGCCCAACATCTTAGCGAAATCCGCGTGGGCGATTGAAAGCTTTGACCCCTCCGGAGGCGTCGGCCAGATCACCTCCTCATCAGCAGCATGTGGGTGCTTCTGGCGCAGCTCCTCCAGAATTTCGGGGCAGGGCGTGCAGACTGGCGTTGACTCCAGGGCAAGGACGGCTCGTCGTAGACTGCCACGTTTCGCCAGGCCCTCGGCTCGTTTGATTACCCCGGTCGCGTCAGGCCTGTGCCGAGGCGGAGGTGGCGTGTTGACTGCCGCTACCGTGTCCCGGTACAGTTGATCCCATTCGCCACGCTGGAAAGCTCGGAGCCGGGCTTTGATTTTTGGCCAGTCCGGTCGTTGCGGCGAGGTTTGGCGAAGAGTCAGGCGCGGGAGAAACAACAGCAGCCGCCAACCTGTCTCTGACTCTGGGTTTCGTGAGAGGTGCAGTAACGGCGTCAGTAACACCAGCGAGAACAGCTGACATAGATTTGGCGGTAAACGCCGTGACAGCGAAGGCTGACGACTGTCGCACAAAGCCGCGATGTCCCAATTCCCGATTGCAACGAACAGGTCTGTTCGCTTCGCCAGTTCTTCTGGTGAGAAATAGCGGGGAGTCGGAGCGGCCGGTCGCGTCGCAGCACCCCTACTCGCGGCCCGATTTCGTCGAGCACGGCCCAGTCCCGCAGGCGAGGCAGATGTTGGGATCTCCACCATCCGATCGGCATCGTACGGCGTGCGTGCCTCCTGGGGCGTTTGCACTCATAACCCACTCTCTCTCTCTCTCTCTCTCTCTCTCTCTCTCTCTCTCTCTCTCTCTCTCTCTCTCTCTCTCTCTCTCTCTCTCTCTCTCTCTCTCTCTCTCTCTCTCTCTCTATATATATATATATATATATATATATATACCTGCATGCTTACTCTTGCTAGGTAGTGATCACTGTACTGTTGTTGTTGCATATATACCTCTGCATGTGAACTGGCCTTGTGGCCCTTTGCTTGTGCTCGGAGTGTGTGGTGACGTTGTGATCCACCCTGAGCTTGCTTTGCTTTTCTTGACTGGTCTTGTGACCCCTTGTTCTCCCCCACTTTGCCTATGGGGGTGTGTCAAACTATATATGTTTCTAGTATAATATGTAGGTTGTAGTGGGGTAGCCAATATGGGGTACAACCCCTTTAGGGTTTCCATATGTACCCAGCACATTCATAGTTCATTCATTCCTGCTCGTTAGATGCTAACAGAGGAAGCTCTGATAGGGGGCCGTAAGAACACGCCCTTATATCTGGGGTATGACGGTAATGTGAAACTTCAGCCTTGCCTGGCACCCGTATATGTGGAGCTGGCTGATGGAATCCAACTGCTGAGCTCAACGGTGGGGACAACTAGAGCAACGGTGCCCGATGGGACAACGGTGTCCCCGGCTTGAAGTCCAACCTCGTCTCCTTTTGCCAAATGCAAAAGAAAAAAGCACGGATTCACACACATGCGGATGGGCACACAGAGATCACAATGGCGGACGAAGATGGGGATGCAATCATTGAAGTTGGAATAACCATGCATGGGGTTCTCATGGTGTCAGGGGGGTTATGAGCGCACGGACCTGCTACATAAATGCGCCTCCAACCTACCGCGCGCGCGCAGCCCGCCAGCCGCCCGCGCGCGACTCGACTTTTTTTTAGCGCGCGTATCCCGCTACCCGCCCGCGCGCGGTCGATTTCGCTGCGCGCGCCCCGCTAGCCGCACGCGCGCGGCTGTTTTCTTTACGCGCGGCCCCGCACGCTGCCCGCGCGCTGCCTGTGCGCCTCGCTGACGCGCCCGCTGCTGCAGCCGCCCGTCGCCCGCTCGCGCACACCCCGCCGTGGCCCCGCAGGCCCGCAGCTCGCCGCCGCAGCTGCCGCACGCCCGTTGCCCGCAGCCGCCCGTCCGCCGACGCCGCTGCCGCCCGTGCACCGACGCCGCTGCCACCCGTGCGCTGCTGCCGCTGCTGCTTGCGCACCGCTCGCTGCTGCAGCCGCCCGTGCGCTGTCGGCGCTGCTGCCCGTGCGCATACGCCGCTGTCACCCGTCCGCATAAGCCGCTGCCGCCCGTGCGCCTCTGCAGCCGCCGCCCGCGAGTCGCCCGCTACCGCTAGTGCGCCGCAGCTCCTGCCATTCGGTCGCGCACCGCTGCAGCTCCTGCTGTCGCGCTCCCTACTACTGCCGCTCGTGCACCACGCCGGCCCCGTTGACCCTGCGCACACCTTTCCAGCGGCCTTGTTCCTACTGCTACTACTGCTACCGCTACTGTTTCTCCTACTACTGCTACTGTCACTATGGCTAGTCCTCTCGTTCTAGCTTTCGATGCCGAGGGCCGCCCAGTGAAGTTCGAAACCTGGCTAGATGACCTGCACCTGTTCCTACAGCTCACTGCCAAGGAAGATATCTCACTGTACGACCATGCCCTAGGCCATGCCACTGCCCCTGACTCGTCTGCTGACAGCACTCTGCGTTCCCAGTGGCAGACCCGTGATGCGCACGCTCGCTTTGCTATTCGCAACTCCCTGCCGCTAGACGAGCGCGAGCACTTCGGCCAGTGCAAGACTGCTAAGGACCTCTACACCGCTGTAGTTGCCCGCTACTCCTCACCCGCTTCTGCCACGCTAGGCCGCCTCACTCTCCCCTACCTGTTCCCCGACCTAGCCTCCTTTCACACTGTCGCAGACCTCATCACCCACCTTAAGACTAGTGAGGCCCGCTTTCGCGCTGCTATGCCTGCCGAGTTTCTCACTAGCAACCCCCCCCCGCTCTGGATCACTCTCTACCACATCGTCACCCGCCTCCCTGACTCTCTGCGCGCAGTCAGGGACCACTTCCTCTCTCGCTCCCCCACTGAGCTCACTGTTGCCCTCCTCGAGAAGGAACTGCTTGCAGCTGAGGCGAGCATCGTCGCTGTAGGCACCTCTCGTGGCGACCCCCGCACCCCGTTCTTTGAGGGGTGTTCCCCTTCCCCCCTCCTCCCCTCTGTCGCCTCTGCTGCTGCTGTCGACCTTCTTGGTGCTGAGAAGGTCGGGACCGCGTCTGCTTCGAGCGGGCGCCGCAGGAACAAAGGGGGCAGGGGTGGGGGTGGCGGCGGAGGAGGTGGGGGTGGAGGCGGTGGGAGTGGAGGCGCGGCTGGGGAGACTAGTGGCGGCAGTGGGGGAGGAGACAGCAGCGGTGGGAGTGGTGGTGGAGGCGGCAGCGGAGGCGGAGGTGGTCGTGGCGGCGGCAGGGGTGGAGGTGGCCGGGGCGGCGGCGGTGGGGGTGGTGGTCGTGGAGGCACTGGCGGAGGCCCGAGTCAGCAGCCCGCCCCGACGCTTCAGGCCGCCCGTGAGTGGTATGCGCAGCGTAGCGTTACCTGCACGTACGTCATTCGCACAGGTGACCGCAGCGGCCAGCAGTGTGGGAGGCCGCACCCCACGCAGCGCTGCTTCGCGCGCCTTAACGATGCGTGGCGCACTCAGTTTCCTGCTGCCACTGAGCTGCCGCGCTGGGCTGATCTGGAAAAGAGGGGTGTTGATATTTGGGCTTTAGACTTTGATGCTATTCTCACTGCCATGTATGCGATGTCTATTAGTGGAGAGGGTGCTCAGTACTTGCGTGTTCCGCCCGACCCGGGCATTCAGGCCAGTCCGGCTGCCGCTCTAGGTGCTAGCGCGTCTGCTACCACAGGTCCTGGTGAGGCTGCAGCCCTAGGTGCTCGTGCGTCCGTGTCCCCTGGTACTGAGTCGACTGCAGCACTGCACACCTTCACACTGGACTCAGGTGCTTCTCGCTCCTTCTTTCGTGACCGCACTGTCCTTGAGCCACTCGCTCGGCCAGTTGCTGTCTCCCTTGCTGACCCCTCTGGGGGTCCGGTCATTGCGACCTCCTCCACTGTCCTTCCTTGTCCGGCGGTCCCGTCCGGCACGCTGTCAGGTCTCTACCTCCCCTCGTTCTCTACGAACTTGGTGGCAGGTAGTGCGCTCCAGGACGGGGGTGTTCACCAGTTCACCCCCGCCTACGAGCGCGTGACACACTGCACGTGTGCTCGGACGGGTCGCCACCTGGCTACCTTCACTCGGGAGCCGGGGTCGGACCTGTACACACTGACCACTGAGTCTCCTCAGGTAGCTGCGTCTGCGTCTACGTCTGCGTCTGCGTCAGGTCAGCTGTCCGCCCCCTGCTCGTGTCGCTCTCTGGCGCATGAGACTGTCCTTTGGCACCACCGCCTTGGTCACCCGTCTGTGCAGCGCCTTCGGGCCATGCACAAACGGGACCTTGTTGCTGGTCTTCCCAGGGTGCTCCCTCCCCTTCCCGACTCGCCTGCTCCTCCCTGTATTCCCTGTGTCGAGGGACGGCAGCGCGCCGCTCCTCACTCCTCCTCCTTTCCCCCGACGACTGCTCCCTTGCAGACGCTCCACATGGACGTGTGGGGCCCAGCCCGCGTCCGTGGTCAGAGTCAGGAGAGGTACTTCCTGATTGTTGTTGACGACTTCTCACGCTACACCACGGTCTTCCCCTTGCGCGCCAAGGGTGACGTCCCTGATGTCTTGATCCCTTGGATCCGCAGATCTCGTCTCCAGCTCAGTGAGCGTTTCCACTCCGACTTCCCTGTCCTGCGTCTGCACTCTGACAGAGGTGGGGAGTTTTCCTCTGGCCTATTGGAGGCCTTCTGTCAGCAGGAGGGCATTGAGCAGTCGTACACGCTTCCGGCCTCTCCACAGCAGAATGGGGTTGCTGAGCGCCGCATTGGTCTGGTCATGGAGGTCGCTCGTACCTCCTTGAGCCATGCGGCTGCCCCCCATTTTCTGTGGCCGTTTGCAGTTCGATACGCTGCGCATCAGCTCAACCTCTGGCCACGTGTCTCCTTGCCCGAGACTTCTCCGACACTGCGTTGGACGGGAGAGGCTGGCGATGCGTCGCGTTTTCGGGTCTGGGGATCCCGAGCTTTTGTCCGCGACACGTCCGCGGACAAGCTCTCCCGTCGCGCTGTCCCCTGCGTCTTCCTTGGCTTTGTCCCGGACGCCCCTGGCTGGCAGTTCTACCACCCCACCTCGCGTCGTGTCCTGGCCTCTCAGGACGTCACTTTTGACGAGTCCGTCCCCTACTACCGCCTCTTCCCCTACCGCACTGCCCCGCTCCCCCCCCCCGCCTCTCTTCCTCGCTCCAGGTGCTGAGGTACCAGACCCCCTCCCCCCTCAGGGTGCCGCTCCCTCAGGTGTGTCCCAGGTAGACCCGGGTGAGCCTGTCGAGGTAGCTGTTGACTCTCGTCCGTCTGGGGGTGCTGAGCCTGGGGGTGCTGCGTCTGGGGGTGCTGAGCCTGGGGGTGCTGCGTCTGGGGGTGCTGAGCCTGGGAGTGCTGAGTCTGGGGGTGCGGAGCCTGGGGGTGCTGAGCCAGGAGGTGCGGAGCCTGGAGGTGCGGAGCCTGGAGGTGCTGAGCCTGGGGGTGCTGAGTCTGGGGTTGCTGAGCCTGAGCGTGCTACACCTGGAGGAGCCCTCTCCTCCCAGCAGCTGCAGGAGAGGTACCTCGAGTACTGCCGCCTCCGGAGAGGTGCTGCTGGAGCTCGTCCCGGTGCTTCCCCTCCTACCCAGGAGCTCCCCCCCATTCAGCAGATCCGCGAGTGGTACACACGGCGCTGCAGTCTTCGGAGTGGTGCTCCTGGTGCTGCGGACCCTGGGGGTGGCGCTGCTGCTGGTACTGAGGACCCGGACGTGGGAGCTGCTGCTGGTGCTGCGGACCCGCCTGGTGGAGCTGCTGCTGGTGCTGAGGACTCGGACGTTGGAGCTGCTGCTGGAGCTGAGGACCCGGACGGTGGAGCTGCTGCTGGTGCTGAGGACTCGGACGGTGGAGCTGCTGCTGGAGCTGAGGACCCGAGCGGTGGCACTGCTGCTGCTGCTGAGGACCCGGGCGTTGGAGCTACTACTGGTGCTGAGGACCCGGCCGGTGGAGCTGCTGCTGGTGCTGTGGACCCGGACGCTGGAGCTCCTACTGGTACTGAGGACCCGGCCGCTGGAGTCTCCTCTGCTTCCGGAGACGCTGTGCGGCCGCGACCGTACTTCGTACCGCTCCTTCAGCAGGTTCTTGGGCAGACTCCTCCTCCTTGTCCTCCTCCCTCCGTAGAGTGTCCTCCGCCTGTCCAGCCGCAGTCACAGTTACCACCTACCTCGCCTCTCCCTGCTCCCTCTCCTTACACTGGTCCCACAGGAGGTCTTACAGAGCGTCGTGAGCCTGAGTCTCGTCCTGCGTCGCCTGTTCGTCGTGCTCGCACTGGTAGTCGTGTCCGTCGTGAGCGTCCTCCTCCTGTCCCAGGCACTCACTATATGACTCTGCGTCCCTCTACTGCTCCTCAGCGTGTCCCTCTACCGTCTCCTCCTGCTTCCTCTTTGCCTGACGTTCCGGACCCTGAGTCTGACCGGTATCGTGCTGAGCACCCTACTGTCACGCGTTTCCTTGCTACTGTTGTCACTGACCCTACCTTTGAGTCCTCTGCTGCGTCTGCTCTGGTCGCTGAGTTGGTTGACTTTGCTGCTGCCTGTCGTCTAGACTACGCTGCTAGCCTTGTTGCTGAGTCTGAGTCTGAGTCTGTCTGTCCTCCGTCCGTCGGGGGTGAGTGTGCTCTTGGCACGGACGTCCTTGAGGACAGACAGGAGGAGTTCCAGTGTCTTGCTGCTGCTTTGCCCCGTCTCGTGTCCCTGCTAGTTGCCCCTGAGGGAGACCCGGATGCACCAGACATCCCGACCCCGCGCACTTACGCTGAGGCGATGGCGGGTCCCTACTCCTCTCAGTGGCAGACAGCCATGGACGCCGAGATGGCTTCCTGGAAGTCCACACGCACCTACGTCGACGAGGTTCCCCCTCCTGGGGCGAACATCGTCAGTGGCATGTGGATTTTCAGGGTGAAGCGGCCGCCAGGTTCTCCGCCTGTCTTCAAGGCGCGTTACGTGGCTCGAGGCTTCAGTCAGCGAGAGGGAGTTGACTTCTTCCAGACCTTCTCCCCCACCCCGAAGATGACCACTCTTCGGGTGCTGCTGCACATAGCCGCTCAGCGCGACTACGAGCTTCACTCACTTGACTTCAGCACTGCTTTCTTGCAGGGCAGCCTGCACGAGGAGATCTGGCTGCGCCGCCCACCTGGCTTCACTGGGTCGTTTCCTCCTGGTACCTAGTGGAGGCTTCAGCGGCCGGTCTACGGTCTTCGCCAGGCACCGCGTGAGTGGCACGACACACTGAGGACTACACTTGCGGCTCTTGGGTTCGCGCCTTCTACAGCTGACCCGTCGCTGTTCCTGCGCACCGACACTTCGCTGCCGCCGTTCTACATCCTCGTGTACGTCGACGACTTGGTCTTTGCCACTGCTGACACTGCAGGACTCGCCCACGTGAAGTCGGAGCTGCAGAGGAGACACACGTGCACAGACCTGGGTGAGCTGACAAGCTATCTTGGCTTGCGGATCACCCGGGACAGAGCACGGCGCACCATCACCCTGACTCAGTCACACATGGTGCAGCAGGTTCTCCAGCGCTTCCGCTTCACGTACTCCTCGTCTCAGTCCACTCCTCTGCCTACCAGTCACTCGCTCTCAGCTCTGCCTTCGGATGAGTCCGTAGAGCCGAGTGGCCCGTATCCAGAGCTTGTGGGCTGCCTCATGTACCTGATGACCTGCACTCGACCTGACCTTGCATACCCTCTTAGCATCCTTGCACGCTATGTCGCTCCTGGCCGTCACAGGAAGGAGCACATGGATGCCGCTAAGAGGGTGTTGCGCTACTTGTGCAGTACGTCGGGCATGGGGCTTGTGCTTGGAGGGCGAGACCGAGTTGTTCTCACAGGGCACTCAGACGCTTCTTGGGCAGACGACCAGGCCACTCAGCGGTCGTCTCAGGGTTACACCTTCAGCCTTGGCTCTGGTTCAGTTTCTTGGCGCTCTACACGCTCTTCTTCTGTTCTCGGCTCCAGTTGCGAGGCTGAGATCTACGCTACAGCCATGGCTGCCCAGGAGCTACGCTGGCTGACCTACCTGCTGACCGACCTCGGAGAGCGGCCTCGTTCTCCTCCAGTACTGTACGTCGACAACAAGGCTGCCATTGCCTTGTGTGAGGAGCACAGACTGGAGCACAGAACGAAGCACATCGCCCTGCGGTACTTCCTTGCTCGTGAGCTGCAGCAGCGCGGTCAGCTTTGTATTCGCTACGTGGCCACTGAGGCCAACACTGCTGATGTGTTCACCAAGGCACTTCAGCCTCGTGACCATCAGCGCTTCTGCACTCTACTAGGCCTTGTGCCTACTGGACCTCACTTACTTACCTCTTGACTTTGCTTGTACTGTGATCACTATATATATCTATACCTGCATGTTTACTCTTGCTAGGTTGTGATCACTGTATCTCTTGCTCTGTTATAAACCTGCATGTGAACTGGTCTTGTGACCACTAGCTTGTGCTCGGAATTTGTGTGGAATCCTTGAGATCCACCCTGAGCTTGTTGTTGCCTTGCTTTGCCTTGACTGGTCTTGTGACCCCTAGGTCTCCCCCACTTTGCCTATGGGGGTGTGTCAAACATTATACATGTTGTATTTGTGTAGGCTGTAGTGGGTTAGCCTATAGGGGGGTCACAACATTAGGGTTTCATATTTGTACTCACAATCCTTGCTAGTTCATCATTCCAGTCCGTTATTACTGACAGCTGGTACTGGAGGTGCTGGTGGTACGAGCGCCGCTGGTCCCGGAGGTGCTTGCACTTCGGGTGCTGGAGCTGCCGGAGCTAGTAGTGCTGCGAACTGTGGAGCTGTAGGCGCTAAAGCTGGCGTGTTGGCCCAGCCCTCGCTTGGGCAACACCGATGACTTGGTCGGATGTATGGGAGTAGTAGCCGACCGTTCACAGTGGGAGAGCTGCTCGACAGGCTACGTCGAGCTGCAGGGGACCGCTGTGGCGTTGCTGTCGACCAGGGAGCTCGACAGCCGCATCTGACTAGCCTGGGCTACGGGTGGGCCATCCGGGAGGTCGACGGAGCATTCCGTCGACCTACAGTTCGACGGGGAGGTCTGCGGAGCATCCCGTCGACCTACAGTTCGACGGGGAGGTCTGCGGAGCATCCCGTCGACCTGCAGCTCGACCGGGAGGTCGACGGAGCAGTTCTGGTCGACGGAAGGGTTCCGACGACCAGGGGTAGCTTGATGGGAGCTGTGGTCGACCAGGGGCACCTGGTGGTCGACCAGAGGGAGCTGTGGTCGACCAGAGGCACCTGGTGGTCGACCGGAGGCACTGGTGGTCGACCGGAGCACCTGGTGGTGTCCGGGTCGACCGGGTAACCTGCTCGACGAGTTCTGCGGAGGCACGCGAACGTCGTCGAGGTCGCGATGGCGAAGGCGACTGCGGGCTGGTATCCCGAAGTCGATGTGGCTCGTCAGTCGCAGAGAACAGCCGACGGATGCACAATGAAGCAAGTCGGGCCAATCATCTGCGCGCATCTGCGAGCGTGCGCACTGCTGTCTTCTACGGAGCAACGCTGGACAGCCGCACTGCTGCAGCGTTGGCACGCCGTCGACCTGCAATGTTGGCAGGTCGCTCTTCTGCAGTGCTGGCGCGGCTCCTCTACGCAATGCTGGCAGGCGGTCGACCAGGCTAGTTGCAGAGTTGCTAGGTGCCTGATGTAGTCAGTTCTGTCATTGCTTGTTTAATCATTCTGTAATTCCAACTTTGCCTAGTGAAACTCTTGCCGATTTCTCCCGTGTATGCGCAAGCGCTAAGGAACTAAGCAAAGCTCCGAATACTCATAGTAGTTCGTGCCTACCCCGTAGTCTAGCTCACTACCACTGTAGAGTGAATCTCCGCAGCTAAAGCTGGCGTTTCTGGAGTGGCTGGAGACCCTGGAGGCGCTGGTGCTGGAGGAGCTGGTCCTGGGGGTACTGCACCACCGCGTTTGTTCTTTGCTCCACCGTCACCGTCGTCTCTGCTGCCACCTGACTCGGTGCTCCGCCAGGTTCTTAGTCTTCCGTCTTCTACTGGTCTCCCGTTACAGCCAGGCTCCCCACTGCCTGCTCCCTCTCCTTACACTGAGCAGACAGGAGGTCTTACACAGCGTCGCGAGACTGCATCTCGTCCTGCCTCGCCTGTTCGCACTGGTCGCACTAGACGGCGTGTTCCTCGTGAGCGTCCGCCTCCTGTCCCCGGCACGCACACTATGTCCCTTCGTCCTTCCTCTGTTCCTCTGCGCGTTCCCCTGCCGTCTCCTCCTGCGTCTTCTCTGCCTGACGTTCCGGAACCGCCGTCTGACCTGGTTCGTGCTGCTCACCCTACTGTCACGCGTCTGTTAGCCACTGTTGTCACTGACCCGTCGTTTGAGTCTGCTGCTGCGTCTGCCTTAGTCGCTGAGCTTGTTGACTTTGCTGCTGCTTGTCGTCTCGACTACGCCGCTAGTTTCGTTCCTGAGTCTGAGTCTGTCTGTCCTCCGTCCGTCGGGGGTGAGTGCGCTCTTGGCACGGACGTCCTTGAGGACAGGCAGGAGGACCTTGAGTGTCTTGCAGCCGCTGCACCTCATCTCGTGGCCATGCTGCTTGCCCCTGAGGGAGACCCGGATGCACCAGACATCCCGACCCCGCGCTCTTACGCCGAGGCGATCGCGGGTGAGTACTCCTCTTAGTGGCAGACACCCATGGACGCAGAGATGGCATCCTGGAAGTCCACAGGCACTTACATCGATGAGGTTCCCCCTCCTGGGGCGAAAATCGTCGATGGCATGTGGATTTTCAGGGTAAAGCGGCCGCCGGGTTCTCCGCCTGTCTTCAAGGCTCGTTACGTTGCTAGAGGCTTCAGTCAGCGTGAGGGAGTTGACTTCTTCTAGACCTTCTCCCCCACCCCAAAGATGACCACTCTTCGGGTGCTGCTGCACGTTGCCGCTTAGCGTGACTACGAGCTTCACTCTCTGGACTTCGGCACATCGTTCTTACAGGGCAGTCTGCACGAGGAGATCTGGCTGCGCCGCCCCCCTGGCTTCACTGGGTCGTTCTCTCCTGGTACCCAGTGGAGCCTCCGCCGGCCAGTCTACAGTCTCCGCCAGGCGCCTCGTGAGTGGCACGACACACAGAGGACGACACTTGCGGCTCTTGGGTTTGCCCCTTCCACTGCTGACCCGTCGCTGTTTCTACGCACCGACACTTCGTTGCCGCCGTTCTACATCCTCGTGTACGTCGACGACTTGATCTTTGCCACTGAGGCTCTTGCCCTGGTGAAGTCGGAGCTGCAGAAGAGACACACGTGCACTGACCTGGGTGAGCTGCGCAGCTACCTTGGCTTGCAGATCACCCTGGACAGAGCACGGCGCACCATCACACTGACTCAGTCACACATGGTGCAGCATGTCCTTCAGCGCTTCGGCTTCACTTGGTCCTCGCCACAGTCCACTCCTCTGGCTACAGGTCACTCGCTTTCAGCTCCACCTTCGGACGAGTCCGTAGAGCCGAGTGGTCCGTACCCAGAGCTAGTGGGCTGCCTCATGTACCTGATGACCTGCACTCGTCCTGACCTTGCGTACCCTCTTGGTCTTCTGGCTCGCTACGTGGCTCCTGGTAGGCACCGAAAGGTGCACTGGGAAGCTGCGAAGAGGGTACTGCGCTACTTGTGCAGTACATCGAGCATGGGGCTCATGCTTAGAAGGCGGAGTTCAGTTGTCCTCACAAGGCACTCAGACGCTTCTTGGGTTGACAACCTGGCTACGCAGCGGTCGTCATAGGGTTACACCTTCAGCCTTGGCTCCGGCTCTGTTTCTTGGCGGTCTACACGCTTGTTTTCTGTTCTCAGCTCCAGCTGTGAGGCTGAGATCTACGCCACAGCCATGGTTGCACAGGAGTTACGCTGGCTCACCTACCTGCTGACTGACTTGGGAGAGAGGCCTCGTTCTCCTCCAGTTCTGTACGTCGACAACAAGGCTGCTATTGCCTTGTGTCAGGAGCACAGACTGGAGCACAAAACAAAGCACATCGCTCTGCGTTACTTCCTTGCTCGAGAGTTGCAGCAGCGTGGTCAGCTTCGTGTCGCTCACGTGCCCACCCGGGCCAACACAGCTGATGTGTTCACCAAGGCCCTTTCGGATGATGATCATCAGCGCTTCTGCACTGCTCTAGGCCTGGTGCCTACGTTTCCTCACTTGTTTTAGACTTTGCTTGTACTGTGATCTATCTCTCTCTCTCTCTCTCTCTCTCTCTCTCTCTCTCTCTCTCTCTCTCTCTCTCTCTCTCTCTCTCTCTCTCTCTCTCTCTCTCTCTCTCTCTCTCTCTCTCTCTCTCTCTCTCTCTCTCTCTAATGGTCCGTGTATTGATAGATCAAGAAGGTACACACATGCAGAGTATGGAGCAAGCAACAAACAACACAAAGTACCAATGCTAAAGCACCCCTGCTATCACCCTACCGCCCCTCTCTAAAGCTATAAGAGGGGCTCTACTACTGCGAAACAATCCCCCATGCCCAATCCCCCCCACCGGGGGGTTTTCTGCTGCTGCTGCCTCGCCCAACTTCATGAGAAGTCCCACTGACTGGGCCCTTTGGAGGGCTACCGACCAACGCTGCCGGAATTGGTGCAAGAACTTGGCGGCATAGAAAGATTTTGAGTCGGCGTTGAAGTGGCGCCGAGCCGCTGAGTCCGCGAGAAGCTTAAGGAATACCGGAACCTCCGCGCATGGGCAGCCATAGGTGTCTACTGCGAGGGGGAAAAAGCCAACCGTCTCCGGGCGGTTGGCATAGTGCTTAATCTTCTTGTCGGCCTGCTCCCGGGCCGCCCACCCTCTGCCTTTCTGAGCCTCTGGGTCCCTGGTGCTGATGGGATCAGTGACGGTGACGTCGCAGATGTAGACGGCTCCGGTGCTTCTGTCTGTCATGGTGAAATCCGCCGTCTGTTCCTCGATGGGGCAGTAGGCGGTGGACTCCCGATGGACTATAAAGCCCGCATCTTGCGCCATGCTGACGCAAGCGTCCCGCAGCTCGTTGTGGGTGTTCGTGCGGTGCTTGCCTGTGGCGCACCGAAGCAGATGGTTCGGAAGGCGGGGGTCGGGGATGGCCGTGTGCTCAGGGCAGTCACAGTTCTTAGGGGTTGAGAATGGCAGGGCGAGACGGAAGCGCACCGCGTTCGCAAAGTGCACTGGCCCTATCCGCCGCGTCGCTGCCACTGGGACCGCCGTGATCCAATCGCCTGTGCCATAGCCAGTCAGAGAATACATCCGCTGCGTATGACCCGCGAGCGGATTCAGCCGCATGCGCCTCGTCGCTTGCACCTGTACGGCATATCTGCTGCCGTGCACCTGCAGCCCGAGGACATGCTGCAGCCGTAGGTCAGATCGCTCGAGCCGCTCCTTCTCTAATATCTCGCGGGCGTCCGTCGGTAGCGCCTCCTCACACCCCGTCAGCCAAACGTGCAGAGGCGTGCTGCTGTCCCGCGGCAGGAGCATGTGGTCCCGCGCCTGCGCGAGCGCATTCACGTCACCCAGCGCGAGGTTGTTGAGAAACAGCGCCGCCTGGGTGAAGCTTGCTGCGAAGCCGTAGATCCCCTCGACTAGGGGATTTGTGATGCCGAGACCCCCCAAAGACGGTGGTAGCGACGCCTGCTCCCAAACCCTCGTCTGCTCGGCTTGGCAGGTCGGCATGCGGAGGTCGCAGGCGGTAAGGAGGGTGGTGAGGAGGTCCATGCCCCACTGGCTCCACTTGTCGCGGGGAAGGAGGCTCAGGGGCGTTGTCCGTGTCATGTACGCGACGCGCCTCGAAATGCAGCGCGTGATTAGCAGTGCCGCTACCTGGGGATCCGTCCGTTCAATCAGCGGCAACGGCTTCGCCATTTCGGCCAGCTGTTCTGCCAGGAAGGTAGCCGCGCCGTCGTCAGGCCCGATGAAGCTGCCTAATAGCTGCACGCCGTCTTTTGAGAACGGCACTCCTGGAGGTAGGTGGGGCGCTTGTACTGTACTCGAGCTCCATGCGGCACATTTCTGGGGGTTGTGTTCGAGCCCCAGAAGTGACAATTTGCTGGTGAAGTGGTTGAAAGCTGCTACAGTGTCTTCTGCTTCCCCGATGAACGTCACGTCGTCCGCATACGCCAAACAAAGCACACCAGGGTGTGTGTCTGCAGTGTCGCGGAGTGTTGCGTGCATCCCTGCCGCGAACAGTAGCGGGCCGAGTGGGTCCCCCTGGCGAACACCGCGTTCACTTCGGAGTGGTTCAGACGCGAAATTTGCATCCAGGAGCAGCTGCGACGGGTTACCGTATGTTAATTTGACGAGCGGCAGGAGTGGCGAGAGGGCGGGGGTCTGTAACGCGGTGGCGATGGCTTTTCGCGAGATGGTGTTGAACGCGTTCCTGATGTCGGCTTGCAGCACGAGGCTAGCGGGGCGGGCGTCCAGGAAAGCCCTGGCCGCGTGGATTATTGTCTCGGCGCCACCTGGCACTGCCACGCCGTACTGTAGTGGGAGAAAGAAGTCGCGGGCAGCGTCGCCCATAGCTGACAGGGCTGCTTTGGCTGCCAGCCTCGTCAAACATTCACCGATCGCGATTGGCCGAGCCCCGCCTCCAGGTTTGGCCAAGGCGATGAGGCGCGACGCGGTCAACAAATTTGCCACCGAGTCGGGCAAATTTCCGCCCAAGATGGTGTTAACGAGGGCGTGCAGATGGGTGCTGACCAGTGCATTTGTGACCGCCGAGTCGCGCAAATGTTCAAATGTCATCCCCGACGGCCCTGCCCCCACTCCATTGTCGCATCTGCCCAACATCTTAGCGAAATCCGCGTGGGCGATTGAAAGCTTTGACCCCTCCGGAGGCGTCGGCCAGATCACCTCCTCATCAGCAGCATGTGGGTGCTTCTGGCGCAGCTCCTCCAGAATTTCGGGGCAGGGCGTGCAGACTGGCGTTGACTCCAGGGCAAGGACGGCTCGTCGTAGACTGCCACGTTTCGCCAGGCCCTCGGCTCGTTTGATTACCCCGGTCGCGTCAGGCCTGTGCCGAGGCGGAGGTGGCGTGTTGACTGCCGCTACCGTGTCCCGGTACAGTTGATCCCATTCGCCACGCTGGAAAGCTCGGAGCCGGGCTTTGATTTTTGGCCAGTCCGGTCGTTGCGGCGAGGTTTGGCGAAGAGTCAGGCGCGGGAGAAACAACAGCAGCCGCCAACCTGTCTCTGACTCTGGGTTTCGTGAGAGGTGCAGTAACGGCGTCAGTAACACCAGCGAGAACAGCTGACATAGATTTGGCGGTAAACGCCGTGACAGCGAAGGCTGACGACTGTCGCACAAAGCCGCGATGTCCCAATTCCCGATTGCAACGAACAGGTCTGTTCGCTTCGCCAGTTCTTCTGGTGAGAAATAGCGGGGAGTCGGAGCGGCCGGTCGCGTCGCAGCACCCCTACTCGCGGCCCGATTTCGTCGAGCACGGCCCAGTCCCGCAGGCGAGGCAGATGTTGGGATCTCCACCGTCCGATCGGCATCGTACGGCGTGCGTGCCTCCTGGGGCGTTTGCACTCATAACCCACTCTCTCTCTCTCTCTCTCTCTCTCTCTCTCTCTCTCTCTCTCTCTCTCTCTCTCTCTCTCTCTCTCTCTCTCTCTCTCTCTCTCTCTCTCTCTATATATATATATATATATGTGTATATACCTGCATGCTTACTCTTGCTAGGTAGTGATCACTGTACTGTTGTTGTTGCATATATACCTCTGCATGTGAACTGGCCTTGTGGCCCTTTGCTTGTGCTCGGAGTGTGTGGTGACGTTGTGATCCACCCTGAGCTTGCTTTGCTTTTCTTGACTGGTCTTGTGACCCCTTGTTCTCCCCCACTTTGCCTATGGGGGTGTGTCAAACTATATATGTTTCTAGTATAATATGTAGGTTGTAGTGGGGTAGCCAATATGGGGTATAACCCCTTTAGGGTTTCCATATGTACCCAGCACATTCATAGTTCATTCATTCCTGCTCGTTAGATTCTAACAGATGAAGCTCTGATAGGGGGCCGTAAGAACACGCCCTTATATCTGGGGTATGACGGTAATGTGAAACTTCAGCCTTGCCTGGCACCCGTATATGTGGAGCTGGCTGATGGAATCCAACTGCTGAGCTCAACGGTGGGGACAACTAGAGCAACGGTGCCCGATGGGACAACGGTGTCCCCGGCTTGAAGTCCAACCTCGTCTCCTTTTGCCAAATGCAAAAGAAAAAAGCACGGATTCACACACATGCGGATGGGCACACAGAGATCACAATGGCGGACGAAGATGGGGATGCAATCATTGAAGTTGGAATAACCATGCATGGGGTTCTCATGGTGTCAGGGGGGTTATGAGCGCACGGACCTGCTACATAAACAAGCCTTTCTATCTCAATGGTCGAGTGGTTGGGATTCTGACAGGCTGGTCCACGTTTGCATGTATTGAGTGAAGCGATTGGGTGCAGTGGCACGTGCATACACCATGAGAGGGTAAAGCTTCACACTGCATTAATTTTATATTTTTTGTGTGCTGAAGAACCACCACATTAGTGCACCCACTGCCCTATTTTCATGGCGTAACACCACCTTGTGCTATATATCCGAAGGATTACGGTAGTTTTTGCTCGATTCAAGGCACACTTGAAATTATAAATACTGTTGTAGGTATGCTCAAATTAAATATTGTGGTACGGTATGCTCCAATTAAACATTGCTGTATGCTCAAATCTTTTTGGACCAAGCCTATCTGTGCTGCTAAGCACTCTTGTTAGAGAGAAGGGTGCAGCCGCAGTCAGAAGGGGGGCATGCATAAATACGCACACAGGTGAGCGCTTGATTCATGGATTTGCCCTGCAATGCAACTGGCACAGCTACCGTTGCAGTGGTGGCGCACGGCAAGAGCCCCGCAGCACGTGCGGGGGGAGGAGGGGGGGGTTGCGCGGACGTGGTGGGTGCTAAGGCAATGTGGTGGGCGACATGGTCAGGGATGGGGTGGGAGACATGGTGAGGGATGGGGAGGGGTGGGTTGGGGGACGCGGGCCGGAGGCGATGCACTAGGGGGCGACGAAGGCAGCGAAGCGGGCATCCCTGGGCGTGTCGGGCACCTGCACGAATGGCAGTGTGAGCAGCTGCACAGACACAGAAAGAAGGAGGCAGAGGCATGGGGGAGCGTGCGAGGTGGTGAGGGTAGTGGCCCATGTGGCAGTGAGTGTGCGTGCCTGGCACGCGGGAGGTGTCTGTGGCGTGTGTTACGCAATTGGGAGGTTTTGCTGAGAGAGAGAAGCTGCGAAGGTGAGTGGGGCATGGTGTGGGGCATGCACTGGTATGAGGCAGTTGCAGCATGGGGGCGTGCGTGCAGCATGGGGGCATGCGTGCAGCATGGGGGCATGCTTGCAGCATGGGGGCATGCGTGCAGCATGGGGGCATGCGTGCAGCACACAGGGAGGACAGAGGCAGCCTTGCTGAAGCAATACGAGCGGACCAGAAAAGATGAGCAGAGGGAGGCAGTAGCAGCACGGCGCACATGGCAGCACGGCGCACATGGCAGCACGGCGCACATGGCAGCAGGGCGCACATGGCATGGCAGCACGGCGCACATGGCATGGCAGCAGGGCGCACATGGCATGGCAGCACGGCGCACATGGCATGGCAGCAGGGCGCACATGGCATGGCAGCAGGGCGCACATGGCATGGCAGCAGGGCGCACATGGCATGGCAGCAGGGCGCACATGGCATGGCAGCAGGGCGCACATGGCATGGCAGCAGGGCGCACATGGCATGGCAGCAGGGCGCACATGGCATGGCAGCAGGGCGCACATGGCATGGCAGCAGGGCGCACATGGCATGGCAGCAGGGCGCACATGGCATGGCAGCAGGGCGCACATGGCATGGCAGCAGGGCGCACATGGCATGGCAGCAGGGCGCACATGGCATGGCAGCAGGGCGCACATGGCATGGCAGCAGGGCGCACATGGCATGGCAGCAGGGCGCACATGGCATGGCAGCAGGGCTCACATCGGAGGCGGAGGGGCGCTGGTTGGGGTCGAGCTGGAAGCAGGCGGTGAGGAAGTCAGCAGCCTCGGCGGACACACCCTCAGGTATGGGCGGGCCCGTGGTGGTCTTGGCGATGTGGAAGATGGCCGACCACGTGTTGTCCATGCCCGGCCATGGGTGCCTGCCCGCCCCCGCCCATCCCCGCCCCACAGTCACAGCCACGTCAGGACACATGTGAGCACGAAGCAGACGTGTAAGAGTCAGAAGATGGCAGGAGGATGATAAGAGGGCGAGAAGGAATGTGTGCAGTGCAAGGAAGGGGGAGTGGAAACGGGAGAGGAGGGTTGGCGCCTTCCTTCACCCTCACCGCCCTTCTTCCACCCCAACCATGCCCCACCCTCTCGCCTCTCAGACTCCTACTCTGAGTGCAGGATCTCAATGACTCACCGCCCTGTGAGCATCTCGATGACGGTGCAGCCAACGCTCCAGATGTCAGCGCGGCGGCCGTACCCCTCGCCCTTGATGACCTCGGGCGCCATCCAGAACACCGACCCGCGCATCGACTTGCACCCCTCGCCCACCGTGCCCTCGTGGAAACTCTGCCCGCCAACGAGGGGCCGTGAGGAGGGGAGGGAGGGAAGGAAGGGTGAGGGGATGGAGGGTGATAGTGTGGTTGGATGGCAGAGAGGAAGAGGAAGGCAGCTGTGATAAGGCAAACTGCTACTGGCGATCGTGTTCCACCTTGGAGGCGCCCAAGTCACCTTGGAGGCGCCCAAGTCACCTTGGAGGCGCCCAAGTCACCTTGGAGGCGCCCAAGTCACCTTGGAGGCGCCCAAGTCACCTTGGAGGCGCCCAAGTCACCTTGGAGGCGCCCAAGTCACCTTGGAGGCGCCCAAGTCACCTTGGAGGCGCCCAAGTCACCTTGGAGGCGCCCAAGTCACTTTGGAGGCGCCCAAGTCACCTTGGAGGCGCCCAAGTCACCTTGGAGGCGCCGAAGTCGGCGAGCTTGATGACGCCGTCGCGGTCGACGAGCACGTTGCCGCCCTTGATGTCGCGGTGCACGATGCGGCACGCATGCAGGTACTCCAGCCCCAGCAGCAGCTGCCGCGTGTACACCCGCACCAGCGACTCGCTGAACGCCCCAAACTTCTCCAACATGCTGCCGGGGGGGACACGGAGGGCAGGAGAGGCATTGGGAGAAGAGTGGGGAGGGGAAGGGTAGAGTACAGGGATGAGGGGTAAGAAGCGAGAGGAAGTGGCAAGAGCTGGCAGTAAAGAACAAGACAGTGAGCCCACCTGTGGATGCAGCCCACCTGTGGATGCAGCCCACCTGTGGATGCAGCCCACCTGTGGATGCAGCCCACCTGTGGATGCAGCCCACCTGTGGATGCAGCCCACCTGTGGATGCAGCCCACCTGTGGATGCAGCCCACCTGTGGATGCAGCCCACCTGTGGATGGAGCCGCCAGAGACGAATTCAAGGAAGATATAGATGGAGCCGTCGGCCTCATGCTTCTCCATGTCGATGTACCCCACGATGTGGCGGTGCCGCATCTTCTTGTACAGCACGATCTCGCGCTCCAACGCCGCGATGAGCATCGCCTTCTCGTCGCCCTGCGTGGTCATCTTGATCTCCTTCACCGCCATCAGCTCCCCCGTCATCTCGTTCAACCCCAGGAACACCTGCCCACCGCACCGCACCACAGCCCATGCGCGCGTGCATACAGGCAGGCAGATGAGCATACAGGCGGGCAGATGAGCATACAGGCGGGCAGATGAGCATACAGGCGGGCAGATGAGCATACAGGCGGGCAGATGAGCATACAGGCGGGCAGATGAGCATACAGGCAGGCAGATGCGCAAGCAGTGCAGAGCAAGAGAAGCACTAACGCGAGCAAGAGAAGCAGTAACCCGTTGCTTCATGCCACCAACAACATCAACGCATCTACACCGCTAAATCAGACCACGCAGGACCTCGGCATTAATGACCCTCACCAGTACAACCTTGGCAATACCTACCAAAGCAGGTCATGAGACCCTATAAATCACTTTTTGAAAACGGATCACTTGATATCAGCAGATATGAGCATGTGAAGGGAGGAAAGGACAGAGCTGTTGGGCAAGCAATCCAGTAACTCCTGCCTGGGCACACGGGCAACGAGAGCTGCCTTGTTTGACCCATGCATGCACACAGCCACGTTGCACGCACCTTGCCATATGCACTCACCTTGCCATATGCACTCACCTTGCCATATGCACTCACCTTGCCATATGCACTCACCTTGCCATATGCACTCACCTTGCCATATGCACTCACCTTGCCATATGCACTCACCTTGCCATATGCACTCACCTTGCCATATGCACTCACCTTGCCATATGCACGCACCTTGCCATATGCACTCACCTTGCCATATGCACGCACCTTGCCATATGCACTCACCTTGCCATATGCACTCACCTTGCCATATGCACGCACCTTGCCATATGCACTCACCTTGCCATATGCACGCACCTTGCCGTATGCACTCACCTTGCCGTATGCACTCACCTTGCCACATGCACGCACCTTGCCACATGCACTCACCTTGCCGTATGCACTCACCTTGCCATATGCACTCACCTTGCCATATGCACTCACCTTGCCGTATGCACTCACCTTGCCGTATGCACTCACCTTGCCATATGCACTCACCTTGCCATATGCACTCACCTTGCCATATGCACTCACCTTGCCGTATGCACGCACCTTGCCATATGCACTCACCTTGCCATATGCACTCACCTTGCCGTATGCACTCACCTTGCCGTATGCACTCACCTTGCCATATGCACTCACCTTGCCATATGCACTCACCTTGCCATATGCACTCACCTTGCCATATGCACTCACCTTGCCATATGCTCTCACCTTGACATATGCACTCACCTTGCCATATGCACTCACCTTGCCATATGCACTCACCTTGCCATATGCACTCACCTTGCCATATGCACTCACCTTGCCATATGCACTCACCTTGCCATATGCACTCACCTTGCCATATGCACTCACCTTGCCATATGCACGCACCTTGCCGTAAGCACCTTCGCCCAGCATCTCGCCCTTCTTCCACTTGAGCGACACCGCTCCACATGCCGCCTCCCCACCATCCGCAGCAGAGGCAGTGGTGGGGGTGAAGGGGGATGGGGTGGCGGCGGAAGGGGTGATTGGAGCATTGGGAGCGGCGACCTTGGGAGAGGCAGAGGGGTCCGTGCTTTTGGGGGCAACAGGCGACGCAGCAGCTGCTTCCCCTGTGCCCGCACTGGATGCTTCGTCTGCACTCCCGTCCACATGCCCAGGCTGTGCATCGCCGCCCTCATGCTTCTCCAGTGGCTTCGGAGACAGCGGCGGTCGCACTGCTCCCTTCTTCTCCACCTCCCCGCCCCTCCCTTCCTTTCCCTCTGCTGATGCGTCCCCCCATCCCTGCTCTCCCCCACGTGCCTCATCCCCACTCCCACTCCTCTCCACCGCATTCCCTGCACTTGAACACTCCGCGTGTGCAGTGTGGCTGGGCTGTGTGTTGCCATGAGCGGGCAGTGAGAACTTGACTGACTTGCGTGCACGAGCGGGTGGCCCGGCGCAAGCAGGATGAGCAGCTTGGGAGGAACACGGAGACGCGCCCGCAGCAGCAGCTGTGCCACTGCCCTCAACGCCTGCACTCGAGGCAGCAGCACCAGAAGCACCGCCACTACCACTACTACTGCCAGCGCCACTGCCTGCAGCAGCAGCAGGTGCAGCAGTGGGAGCAGCAGCGCGCCCAGCAGCGCCACCTGTGCTGCCACCCCTCTCTCGCTTGCCTCCGGCACTGCCGGGCCTCTCTGCCCTCCCTCCTGCACTGCCAGGTCTCTCCCCTTTGCCCCTCCCAGCTGCCCCTGCCCCTGCCCCTGCCCCTGCCCCTGCCCCTGCCCCTGCCCCTGCCCCTGCCCCTGCCCCTGCCCCTGCCCCTGCCATTGCTCCACCCGCAGCTGGTGCTGGCGAGGCACCCTCCGCTCGCCCCGAGGCCTCCCCACCACCACCCGGGACACCGGAGCCGAGGCGGCGCAGGGAGGGGGGAACGGGGCGAGGGCCCCTGGCGGCGTGCGTGCTCTCGTCGTCCGTCACCACCTCCCTGCCGCCACCACCGCGCTGCCCACCCCCTCCCCCCCCTGCTCCTGCCACACCCTCCTCTGCCGCTGCTGCGCCCGCCCCTCCCCTGCTGCTGCGCGATGCACTGCTGTCCGGCGGAGGGGACGCGCAGGGGCGCAGGCCCGGGCGGCGCTGCTGGCGGGCGCGCACAGACACCTCCGTGTCGCTGCACGGCCAGTCACCCCCCTCCCCCCCCTGCTGCTGCCGCCCCCGCCCCTCGCCCTGCCCCACCTTGCCGTGCTGCTGCTGCCCGCCCTCTCCCCCGCTGCCACTGCCACTGCCACTGCCCGGCCTGCCGCGGCCTTCCAATGCCTGGCGCCGCAGGTGCGGGTGGGAGGAGGGCGGCGACGTGGCAGAGGGTGACGTGAGCGGCGAGGAGGGCGCCGGGAGGGGGGAGCGCGGCCCACCCGACGCCGACGCCAACGCTGATGCTGATTTAAGCTGATGTTGATGCTGATGCTGATGTTGATGCTGATGCTGATGTTGATGCTGATGCTGATGTTGATGCTGATGCTGATGCTGATGCTGATGCTGATGCTGATGCTGATGCTGATGCTGATGCCTCCCCCACGGCGTCACTGCTGCCCACCCGCCTCACTGCCCCTGACCCCTGCCCTCCCCTCCCAGCCGCCCCAGCAGCACCGCCAGCAGCGGAGGCAGCAGCAGTGAGCGGGTCAGCAGCCCCCAAGCGTGTGGGTGGTGGCGCTGGTTTCCCCCCCGCCCTCTCCTCCTGCGACGTGCCCCTCCCCACCACCCGCCTGCCCACCCCCTTAGCTGCGTCCCTGCGCCCCGCGCCCCCATGCGGCCCCCCATGCTCGCCACGGTCACTCTCCGACTGAGACGACTCCGCCATCGCCCCCTCTGCACCCTCCCCACTCAACATATCCCCGCTGCTGCCTCCTCTCTCCTTCCCACTTCCCCTTCTCTCCTTCCCACTTCCCTCTCTCTCCTTACCACTGCCGTCTCTCTCCCTCGATCTGTTCGTATCCACCCCCCCAGGTTGTGCTGCGCGTCCCCCTGCCTCCGAGCAACCCTCTCTGCCGCCATCACTCGCGGACTTCTCACCCCCATGCCGCTCCTCATCTCCCGGACTCACCACCCCTCGCTGCTGCTGCTGCACGCCCTGTCGGCTGCTGCTAGAGGGGCTTTTCATGCCACTGTCACCGCGCACAGCGCCCTCACCACCCATGCCACCGCGCTCCACCGCATCGCCTGCACTCATGGCCTGCGCGCTCAGAGACTGTGTGCGCACCATCCCTCCCCGCCGACCCCCACCCTCCGCCCCTCTCCCTCGCCCCTCCGCCCCACCCCTCCCCCCCCCACCCCCCCTGGCGGCGGCACCAGCGCCCCTGCCAGCCGCCCGGCCCAGCCGTGACTCGCCTGCACCGCCGCCGTCGCTCAACATGCCTCCCACACTGCTGCTCCCCGGTACTCGCGCCCGCCGCAACCGCACTGCACCGCCTTCCACATCTGACATCACTTCGCCATGCCCCGGCCCCAGTCCCCCTCCCAATCCTCCTGCCCCTCTCCCCGCTGCCCTCCCTCCCACCCCTCTGCCCCCTCCCTCGCCCCCCTCGCCACTGCCCCCATGCCGCCTGCCTGCCGCTGCCCCCGCCGCCACGGCCCTGTCAGCAGCGCCGTCCAGTGCGCGCCCACCCAGGCTGCCGCCAACCCTCCTCCCTGCAGCCCCCATCCCTCCCCCTCCAGTCCCGCCCCTGAACCCACCCGTCGCCCCCACACCGCCTGCACCCACGATCCTGCCAGGAGCGCCGTCGGCCTCAGCGCCGTGGCGGGTGGGGGAGGCAGAGGAGCGCGAGGACGGCAGGGGCGAGGACGAGAGGGCGGGGGACGCGGCGGGGCTGTCAGAGCTGGCGGCGCGGCGGGCGCTCTCCCACGCCGCCGTGAACAGCTGCTCTTGGCCCTCCACGGGGGTGGGGCTGCGCGCGCGCTGCCCCGGCACCGCGTGGCTGCGAGTGGGGCTGCGGAAGCTCATGGTGCGCGCCGGCAGCCCCACGGGCTGGGCGGCAGCAGACGAGAAGGACGAGGGCGGCGCGGCGTGGTGGTGGGCGGCGGGGCGCAGGCGGTCGCGCGAGGGGCTGCGGAAGGACATGGAGCGCGCGGGCAGGGAGGTGGGGTGCGCGGCCAGGGGCGAGATGGACGCGGAGGGCGATGGGTGGGTGGGGCGTGGGTCGCGGGAGGGGCTCTGGAAGCTCATGGTGCGATTCTTGGGCAGCAGCCAGTCCGCGCGTGATGGCGGCGCTGCCACGGAGGCAGAGAGCGGGAAGGCATCCGCCCCGCGCGCACCCGATGCACCACCCTGCCCCTCGCGCCTCGCCCGCCCGCCCTCCCTGTGCCCCAGGGCCCCCCCTGGCAGGCGTGTGTGGGCGGAGGCGGCAGTGTCGTCCAGGCCGGCCTCCCAGTGCAGCCCGCCCCCCTCCCCGCCGCCACTGCCGCCGCTCTTGCTGCCCATGTGGTCCGTATCAGCCCCGGCCCCCCCAGTGCAGCGCACGTGGTACTCGTGCAGCTTGCGGAAGAGCGCTCGGATGCGGTCGGAGGAGGTGAGCTGCTGCGCCACGAGCCCGTCGCTGTTGCGCGCATACATGTTGGCGCCCGCCACCAGCAGCAGCTTTATTATCCCCCTGCTGGCCGCGGGGTGCGCACATGGGAGGTGGGGGGCGAGAGTGAAGGAGAGAGGGAGAGACATGGCAGAATTGCGGGTAGAGGGAGAGTGAAGATGGAGGGAAGGGAGCAGAGAGCTGTGACGGGAAGCGGGAAGACAAGGGCGGATGGGGAAAAGGAGGGGTGAGGGTGAAGACGAGGAAGCTGCTTGGCACACTCGGCCCCACGGCAGATGGGCACAGGAGGGAGGGAGGGACCGTGGCAGCACAGGAGGGAGGGAGGGGCCGTGACAGCAGATAAGTGCACAAGATGAGCAGCACAATGGCATAGGCGGCACAACGGCACGGGCGCATACTGCATTCTCCACAGCTTCTCCTTCCCCACTTCATTCCCACCCTCATAACCGCCCTCATCACTTTCCACCCCCTATGCTACAGCACCACCCACCACACAGCTGTGGCCATACGCGCACTTGTGGCCCCACCACATGCGCGCGCGCGCGCGCACACACACACACACCTGTGGCCGGTGCTGCAAGCGTAGTGCAGCGCGGAGCAGCGGTGGGCGTCGGTGGCGTTGATGTCGGCGCCGTTGGTGAGCAGCAGCCGCACCAGCTCCTCACTGCCCGCCTGCACCGCCCACAGCAGCGGCGGTGAAAAGCCGTCGTGCTGTTTCCCACGCCACACAGGGGTGGGTGTGAGCGCGGTGAGGGATGGCAGTGGATTGGATTCAAACGAGTGAGCACGTGAGACAGTTGGGGCGACGGCCCAAGGAGGGGCGATGGCTGACAGGAAGCATGCCTGAGGCAGAGGCAGAGGCAGAGTAGGCAGCCTTCACATGTGTGCATGCGACCGACCGGGGAGTGGTGCTCTCACCTCACCTCACACAATGGTGGCACGCATACAGCAGCACAGCAACACACGGAGCAGGGGACAGTGGAAACGGGGCACAGTGGGAGCACGTGACGTCACCTGAGCGGCGGGGCCCCCATGGGGGTCGGCCCCCCAGTCGAGCAGCACTGCTGCGGCGTCCACACTGCCCGCCACCACCGCCTCGTGCAGCACCGTGCGCCCCGTCGCTGCCAGGGGGAGGGGGGTGCGGAACGGGGGAATGGGAAAGAGAATGCAAGACAGCACAGCACAGCGAGGTTTTTTGGAGGCAAACAAAAAGCCAAACGGCCAAGCGGTGGTCACAGGTGCTGACACACATGGCAGGTGTGACATGGGACACGGTGGTTGGTGGTTGGTGGTTGGTGGTTGGTGGTGGCGTTGGGAGGCAAGGCGCGCCAGGATTGAAGCCTCATTGACACCTCAGCAATGTCTGTGCAGCAAACCGTGCAAGATGCCTCGTGTTCGACTCAATCCGATGCAAGGCGGAGAGACTGAATAAGTTGAGCCGAGGCTGAGGCGAGTGGTGGGGTGCAATGCAAGGGGGGAGGACTGACCGGGGTGGAGGGCGGAGAGCAGGGGCGTGCGCGAGGGCGCGTCCTGCAGGATGGCGTGCACGAGGTCCGCATCATTGCTGCGCGCCGCCTCGCCCAGCCGCAGCACGCGCTTCAGGTTGATGCCCTCGCCGCCCGCCCCCGCACCCCCATTCTCCCGCCCGTACGGCCTGGCGAGCCCAAGCGCCCCCCCCATGCCCAACGCACTCTCCATGTCCGCGCCCCTCTCCCGCGCCCCCTCCAGCCCTGCGCCATCCCGCCCCAGCCCCACGCCACCGTGGCGCAGGTCCAGCAGGTCGTCCGAGTCAAACAGGCCACTGCCGTTCACTGCCAGGCTGTTGACACGTGGCAGCACGGCACTGGTGGCGAGCATGTCGGTGTCATCAAACCCTGACGACTGCAGGGGAGGAGGTGCGGGAAGAGAGGGGAGGGTTGGAATAGAAGAGGTTTGAGAGGAGGCAGGGTGACATGAGAGGCAGGCGCACACATGGTGGTTCATGGTGACCGCCCAGCCCAGTGCCCACTCTGCTACCACACACCACACCAAGCCAACGCACCCCCTCTCACATGCACTCACTCTCACTGAACCATGCAACCTTATGCTCCTTGCTCTATCCTCGCCACACTCACACACCCCTCGCAACAGTCACGTCACAGCCACGCCACGCACAGTGCGGTCCAGGCCCAGCCATTGCGCGCCCAACAGGTGCCGCCCGCCGCCCGCCCCACTGCTGCTGCTGCTGCTCAGGTCCGCCGCCTGGTGGCTCAGCGTGCGCGCCCACACCCTGCCGCCCCCGCCAACGCCAGTCCTGCTCGCGCCCATACCGCCGCGCCCTCCCATCCCTCCGCTCACGCTCCCCTGCACCCCGCGCGCCCCCCCTTCAAACGAGCTCCCCATGACCAAGCCTTCCCCCAGCCTGCCCCGGCCCTCATGGCGCCTTCCGCCTTCCCCCAGCGCCCCGAATCCCCCCCTCTCCGCGTCCAGCGCCAGGCTCCCCGCGTGCAGATGCCCCACATCCCGCCCCGCCAGCTGCGCGTGCCCCCCTAAGCCGCCCCGCGCATCCTCCGCGCCCTCGTCGAAAAAGTCCCCCAGCGGGCCTCCGCCAAGCCCGCTGTCGTGCGGGGAGAGGCCATGCGGGGAGAGCCCATGGGGGGAGAGGCTGTGCGGCGAAAGGCTCAGCCCCGCGGCGAGGGAGCGCTGGTGCTGCGCGTCCTGCGCGAAACGCGCCGCTCCCCCTCCTCCGTCGTCGCGCAGGCCATGGCTGTGCGGGCGGAGCGACGAGGTGGGCCCCGCCTGGTACAACACGTGGCGCGGGGCGCTCACGCCGTGCTGCTGCTGGTGGTGGGGGTGCGCGTGGCGCGGGGAGTGGTGGCGGTGGCGTGGGAGTGACGCGGGGGGGGTGGCGGCGTGGCGGAAGGGGTCGTCGGAGTCGAGCGAGTCGTACGCCGCGCGGAGGGCGGCGGGGACGGCGCTGCTGTGGCTGCGGGGGAAGTTGCGCGGAAAGTCGCGGGGGGGGCTCACGTCGCCGTCGCCGTCGAGCGTGGAGACGGGGAACGTGCCCGACCGGTGCATGGCGGCGCGCGGGGCGAGAGCGGATTGAATGCGCGTCAAGAGGAGGTGGGAGCGAATGGCGGCATAGCGGCCGACAAAAATCCCGCCACCCGCGCGTGCCGCTCCCCCTCCCTCACTCGCCACCCGCGCGGCGCATTGCGGCCGCACCGACGAGGTACCGTCGCCGCCAGCTCTCGCGTGGTCGGCTGGCGGGAGGAGGAAAGTGCGGCGCGGCGGTGGAGTAAAGGGCTCGAGCGCGGTGCCCTAGATCGCAAGTATTGAGAAATTCCGCGTGTGAAGATGACACAGAGCTTGTCGATTAGGCTGGCTGCACGATTCCTACAGAAGCAACTCGCTTGTGCTGGCGACACCAGGACCAGTTAGCAAGGCGCGGCGTACAGGTCGAGAAGGTGACGGGAGATAAATGAAGAGCTGTGCGTGCAAGTGGTGCGCGAAAGGGCAGAGCAGCAAGCGGAGGAGGCGAAGGGCCGAGGAGGGAGCTGCGGGCAGCGAGCGGCGAGTTGGAGGGAGCTACAGTGGTGCATCTTGCTAGGGTTCGCGACAGAACGTGGGGTTCGTTCTGCCGAACGTGAGAAGCGGACTCCTGTTACGGGTGCAATCGAAGGATCAGGCGAGGATTGCACTAGAGGGGCGGGAGTAAACAAGAAATAGTGTAAGATCTCTCAGACTCCTAACCGCGCACCACCACAACGCGTATAAAGCCCGTTCTTCGCCCGTTACAGCCCCCTGAATTAATTACCCCAACCGAACTGGGCCTGAGTCCACCCCATCCCGTGTTTCTGAGAAAAGGCGCCGGTAGGCGCTCCACCAACCAGCGTAGGTGACACATCTCGTAACTCCCAAACCAGCGGCGCCTACAGCGTAGGTTCTCGACACACAAGCCCAACCAGTAGGTTACAGTGATGACGCGTGTGCGCCGACAACGTCCAGCTCGCCGGCGCGTGAAGCAGCAGTAGCCGTGCGAGCGTGCGGTCTATCGCGGGGCTCGTCACCTCTCACGCCCGTCTGCCTGCCATCGCGACGTGCCGTCGCGTGCCCGCGCGTGCCCGTGCGGATCCGCGTCGCTCATCGCACACTCGCCGCGCCCGCACTGTCGCAAGCCCCGCGACCTCTCTTTTGCACTCGTCGCGCGACGAACGCGCGGATCATTGGGGTCACCCGCACGGTAGTCGTCACCCGCACGGTAGTCGTCACCACGCCCGCCCTCTCGCACACGCCCACCCCACCCGATCGCTCTCGCCTCTCCCGCTCTCGCCCCGCACGCTCTCCCACACGCGCGCACGCCGCACTAGCCGCAGCACCTCACGTCGGCGCATCCATAGCGCGCGCACCATCTGCGGGGCCCAGCTCTCTCTTGCAAACCGCCGCGTCAGCTAACACACACACCCCGCGCTCGCCCGCGGGCCCTCTTCACGTCGTCCGCCCGCCCTCTCACACTCGCCACGCCTCCACACGCGCCCTTACTCATAAGCCCCTGCTTTCCTTCGAACAACTTCATTTCCCTTTCCCTATTTTTGAAATTTCATGGTTATTTTTCTCATGCCTTCCCTGCCATTCCCTCCTCTTCTTATCCAATCTCTCCCTTTCCCTGCTACCTGCTCTTCCCTCCCCCTCCCTGCCTTTTCCTCCCCTTCCCTCCCCGTGTTTCCACTTCCCCACCGTTCCCTCACCCGCCCTCCCGTCTCGTGCCTGTATAGCCAGCGCCACTCCGTTGCTGCGAGTGCGAGGGAGGGCGGGCGCGGGGAGGCGTGTGCATGGCGGCGCACGATTAGAATTCGGGCTTCTCTCACGAGGTCAGTTTCCCCCTTTCAGCCCTTCCCTTCCATTCCTGTCTGAGTTGTTTTACCCTCTTCCTGCCTTTCCAATGTCTTCCCTTGGACTGTTATGGAGATTAGCGTGTATTGCATTTTGGAACTATGGCTGCAGTGGCTCAAGAGCAAACCTTTCAAACTGTGCTGTGAATTGTGACCACAGATTCATTCAGCCACAAACTCTGACCGTTGAATTGTGTCTCGGTTTTCAGAACAGCATGTTGGCCTGATTGTCATTGGCCAGACCGCCATTTCAGCCTCCAGTTGGGAAAGAGCCATCATGGCAACGCCAGTCGTAGGGGCAGCGGCGCAAATGGGAGCGAGTGGGGGCGCGACGGCAACGAGGGCGGCGGACGCGGAGAGGGCGCAGCTGGTGCAGCAGGCAGCTGAACTTGGCGGGCGTGCGCGCGCGCGTGGCGGAGCTGCAGGGCAGCATCGCGCGCGTCATGGGCGCCTTCCACGACCAGCACGTGCACCTCAAATGGTACGAGCAGCACGTGCACCTCAAATGGTACGAGCAGCACGTGCACCTCAAATGGTACGAGCAGCACGTGCACCTCAAATGGTACGAGCAGCACGTGCACCTCAAATGGTACGAGCAGCACGTGCACCTCAAATGGTACGAGCAGCACGTGCACCTCAAATGGTACGAGCAGCACGTGCACCTCAAATGGTACGAGCAGCACGTGCACCTCAAATGGTACGAGCAGCACGTGCACCTCAAATGGTACGAGCAGCACGTGCACCTCAAATGGTACGAGCAGCACGTGCACCTCAAATGGTACGAGCAGCACGTGCACCTCAAATGGTACGAGCAGCACGTGCACCTCAAATGGTACGAGCAGCACGTGCACCTCAAATGGTACGAGCAGCACGTGCACCTCAAATGGTACGAGCAGCACGTGCACCTCAAATGGTACGAGCAGCACGTGCACCTCAAATGGTACGAGCAGCACGTGCACCTCAAATGGTACGAGCAGCACGTGCACCTCAAATGGTACGAGCAGCACGTGCACCTCAAATGGTACGAGCAGCACGTGCCTCAAATGGTACGAGCAGCACGTGCACCTCAAATGGTACGAGCAGCACGTGCACCTCAAATGGTACGAGCAGCACGTGCACCTCAAATGGTACGAGCAGCACGTGCACCTCAAATGGTACGAGCAGCACGTGCACCTCAAATGGTACGAGCAGCACGTGCACCTCAAATGGTACGAACAGCACGTGCACCTCAAATGGTACGAGCAGCACGTGCACCTCAAATGGTACGAGCAGCACGTGCACCTCAAATGGTACGAGCAGCACGTGCACCTCAAATGGTACGAGCAGCACGTGCACCTCAAATGGTACGAGCAGCACGTGCACCTCAAATGGTACGAGCAGCACGTGCACCTCAAATGGTACGAGCAGCACGTGCACCTCAAATGGTACGAGCAGCACGTGCACCTCAAATGGTACGAGCAGCACGTGCACCTCAAATGGTACGAGCAGCACGTGCACCTCAAATGGTACGAGCAGCACGTGCACCTCAAATGGTACGAGCAGCACGTGCACCTCAAATGGTACGAGCAGCACGTGCACCTCAAATGGTACGAGCAGCACGTGCACCTCAAATGGTACGAGCAGCACGTGCACCTCAAATGGTACGAGCAGCACGTGCACCTCAAATGGTACGAGCAGCACGTGCACCTCAAATGGTACGAGCAGCACGTGCACCTCAAATGGTACGAGCAGCACGTGCACCTCAAATGGTACGAGCAGCACGTGCACCTCAAATGGTACGAGCAGCACGTGCACCTCAAATGGTACGAGCAGCACGTGCACCTCAAATGGTACGAGCAGCACGTGCACCTCAAATGGTACGAGCAGCACGTGCACCTCAAATGGTACGAGCAGCACGTGCACCTCAAATGGTACGAGCAGCACGTGCACCTCAAATGGTACGAGCAGCACGTGCACCTCAAATGGTACGAGCAGCACGTGCACCTCAAATGGTACGAGCAGCACGTGCACCTCAAATGGTACGAGCAGCACGTGCACCTCAAATGGTACGAGCAGCACGTGCACCTCAAATGTGCACCTGAATGGCGGGGCACCTGAATGGGTGGCACATTCAGGTGCCGCCCCGCCACCTCGCCCCACACGAGGGCGAGGGGGATGCCGCCATTCACCGTGCAGGGCGAGGGGGGTGCCGCCATTCACCATGCAGGGCGAGGGGGGTGCCGCCATTCACCATGCAGGGCGAGGGGGGTGCCGCCATTCACCATGCAGGGCGAGGGGGGTGCCGCCATTCACCATGCAGGGCGAGGGGGGTGCCGCCATTCACCATGCAGGGCGAGGGGGGTGCCGCCATTCACCATGCAGGGCGAGGGGGATGACGCCATTCACCATGCAGGGCGAGGGGGGTGCCGCCATTCACCATGCAGGGCGAGGGGGGTGCCGCCATTCACCATGCAGGGCGAGGGGGGTGCCGCCATTCACCATGCAGGGCGAGGGGGATGCCGCCATTCACCATGCAGGGCGAGGGGGGTGCCGCCATTCACCATGCAGGGCGAGGGGGGTGCCGCCATTCACCATGCAGGGCGAGGGGGGTGCCGCCATTCACCATGCAGGGCGAGGGGGGTGCCGCCATTCACCATGCAGGGCGAGGGGGGTGCCGCCATTCACCCACCTGCCTAATGCCCTCCGACCGCCCCCCTCTCCTCACGTTCCTCTCTTATTCTCGTCCCCTCCTTTCCCTCCACCTCCCCCCTCACCCGCCCACCCCCCATCCCCGGGTGGGCACCAGGTCGGAGGCGGTGGCGGCGCTGAGCGTGGTGAGTGCGGGGCTGTACAGCCTCGTGGATGACGTCATGCCCATGCTGCGCTCCTTCGCTGTCTGCCCCGCCACCGTCACCGCTCACAACGCTGCCGGTAAGCCACACAGCTGGAGGGGATTGCTGCAGTGCATTCGTTGGAGGGGTGCGAAGCTTTGAATGGCGCCACAACATGTGGCTGCTGGTTTGTGCCTCTCCGCCACTTCCCACTGTGCAGCACTGCTGCACTCCCCCCCACCATTTTCTGCAGTCTCATCTCATCAACCCGTCCCAGGGCACAGGAAGGGGGCCAATCGTCCCACTCTGTCAATCAATCCATCGCTCGCTTTCACTCCCCCTCCCCCTTCTTGTCTCTCCTCCCTCCCGTCCCCCTTTTCCTTGCGCACCACCGCGCCCCCTGCCCGCAGTGCTGCCGATAATGCTGTCGTCCAAGCTGCTGCCGGAGATGGAGGTGGACGCGCGGGCCAGGGAGGCGGCTCTCAGGGCCCCGCTCGCAGCGCTGCCGCTGCCGCAGCAGCTCGACATGCTGCAGCTGCAGGTGCCCACCACCTCGTCTCGCCTTGCCTTGCCCTTCCCTGCCCTGCCCTGCCCTGCCCTGCCCTGCCCTGCCCTGCCCTGCCCTGCCTTGCCCTGCCCTGCCTTGCCTTGCCCTTCCCTGCCCTGCCTTGCCCTGCCCTGCCCTGCCCTGCCCTGCCTTGCCCTGCCTTGCCCTGCCCTTGCCCTGCCCTGCTCTGCCCTGCCTTGCCTTGCCCTGCCTTGCCTTGCTGTGCCATGCCGTGTGCTGAAAACACAGTGGGGTTGGGGAGGGGCAGGGGCGGATGCAGAGCCAAAGGTGGAGGAATGGGAGCAGTGGTTTGATGGGCCATGCGCGGGGTGGGTGTGTGGTGGCCATTCAGCTCCAGCCTCACTGCCTCTTGTTCATCACACTTCAACATTTGCTCTCATCTCTTTGCCCCTCGCCACCCTCTTCTCTCTATTGCTCCAGGGCACAGCACTCCCCTCGCCTCTCTCCCACGCGCCGACTCTCCCTTCCCTTAACCACGGCAGGCCAGGCAGCATGGCATGACGTGCACATCACAACCGCTGTGGCCCGCCTCTGCCCGTGGAAGAGCCTCTGCCCGTGGAAGAGCCTCTGCCCGTGGAAGAGCCTCTGCCCGTGGAAGAGCCTCTGCCACTGCTCGCCCTCTTCACACCCTTGCTTCTCCCTTTCGTTTCCTCTCACCCTGCGCTCCGCTCTCCCCCTGCCCACCTTCTCTCCCTGACCCCCTCTCTCCCACCCCTCACGGCAGGCGAAGATGGTGGACGTGGCGTGTGAGCGCGCGGAGAAGGTCATTCTGGACGCGCGCAAGGCGCACGGCATGGGCGCGCGCCAGGCGGCGGCCAGCGTGGCCGCGCTGTACGGCGCCGGCAGCACCGACAAGGCTGCCCTCGCCCGCACAGCCGAGCAGGAGAAGCTTCTCAGAAATGCACTGGCCACTGGCGAGGGTGAGGGAGGAGAGAGGGCGTTGGTGCGAGTTGGTGTGTTTTGACCCATGTGCAGCATGACTAGATGCTCGCATCCTCACATGCACCTCTCACCATACACCCCTCAATTCCACCTTTGTCGCCTCCCCCCTCTTCTGCCTTCACACCCACCTGTCATCACAGCCTTTTCTTCATCTCCTCCCTCCCCACGCCGCTCCCTTCTCCCCCCAACCCCCCCCTCCCATGGGTTCAGGGTTCCGAGTGGTCCCCCAGACTGCGGGTGCTGGGCCTGCTCCTCCTGCCTACGGCGCCCACCCAGGCCAGGCAGCGCCAGCAGCAGCGTCCCTGCCGCCACACATGCGCCCACGCAAGAGGAAGCACCCGCATGACGCCACCACCCCTGCTGCTCCTGCACCTGCTTCTGCAGCCACCGCCACCGCCACTGCCGCTCACACTGACGTGCCCGCCTCATCACCCGCCCCGCCCGCCTGTACGCCAACTCTCTCTCCCTTAGCCCCCATTCCCCCTCTCTCTCACCCCCATCCCCCCTCTCTCCCACTCCCATCTCCCCTCTCTCTCACCCCCATCCCCCCTTTCTCCCACCCCCATCCCCCCACTCTCTCACCCCCATCCCCCCTCTCTCCCACCCCCATCCCCTTTCTCTCCCTGCCCCCATCCCCTGTCTCTCCTTCTCCCCTGCCTCCGTCCCCACCCTCTTTCGCCCTCCCCTCTCTCCCTTGCTCCCATCCTACTCATCCCTTCTCTCCACCACCCCCATCCTCTCTCTCCCCCCACCCTAACCCCCCTCTCTCCCCCACTTCCATTTGCTATCTCCTCCACCCCCTCGCTCCCCCACCTCCAATTCCTCTCTCCCCTGCCACCACTTTCTTTGTCTCTTTTTGCACTTGCAAGCCGTTTTTCTGCATTCGCACAGCTCATCCCAATCAAAGGAGCCCACACTCCCTGCTATCTCATCCCAATCAAAGGAGCCCACACTCCCTGCTATCTCATTCCATCTGCACTCCTTCTCGTTTGCTTGCAATCCCCCTCTCCTTCGGTGTCCTAATCTGCATTCCATCCACTCGGCCCCTCTTTCCTATGCTGCCCCCGCCCCACGCAGCGGCACCCACCCCTCTCGCAACCACCACATCTGCTGCTCCCTCCCTTCCCCCCTCGCACCCCATCTCCTCTGCCGCTCACCCCTCCCCGCCCACCGCCCCTCTGGTCCCGTCGGCCGTATCGCCCTCCCCGCTCGCACCCGCTGCGCCTGCCAGTGCAGCGGGAGGGGCAGCACCGCGCCCGCCCGGTGCAGCAGCGGGGTCGGCAGCGCTGCCTGGGCGCCCCTCCACCGCTCCGCTCACCGCCCCCTTGCCCTCCCTCTCCACCGCCACTCCCGCCGGCATCGCACGCCCGTCTGCTGCACCCAATCCCATGCTGGCAGCTGGCGGCGCGGGCAGCACAGGAGGGGGGTCGGGGGCGCCGACGATGCTGCTGGGCATGCCGAGTGGCATGCGCACGTTTGAGGGGCTGGGAGGGGCGCTGCTCGGCGTGCCAGGTGGCTGGCCCGCCGCCATGCCCGGCTCGGCAGGCGCAGCCTCTGCTGGAGGAGCGGTGCCGCTCGGGCGAATGCCGCCCTCAGCCTCGGGTCTGGCTCGGCCGAACGTACCCATGGGGGGCTCTGGCCAAGCTGCAGGTGCAGGGTTGGCAGGTGCAGGCAGTACAGGAGGAGGTGGTGCGGTGGGTGTGCCTGGCGCAGCAGCGGCGTCTGGTGGGGCTGCAGCAGGGGGCATGGGCGACTTTGGTGCTGCTGGCGCCCCTTCCCACGCAGGGCCAGCAGCCATGGGCGTGGCAGATGGGGCGGGGGGAGGTGGAGGAGGAGCGCTGTCAGCACTGGGCGCCACGATGGGTGTAGCAGGGACCATAGCAGCGCCACAGATGAGAGGAAGCTACGCCGCACCGTCCCCGGGCAACCTTGGGCAGGTGGCATCTGCCCAGATGCACCTGGCCACAAGCCCCCCCCAGTACGGCCTGCAGTCCGGCACGGCCGGGTTCTCTGCCCCGTCACCCCCCGTGTTCCAGGCTGCGTCGCCCGGCCTGTCGTACAACGCCCCCTCGCCACAGCTCATGCACGCCTCCCACCCGCACTCGCCCATGCTCCCCCTGCAGCACCAGCAGCAGCTGCAGCAGCAACAGGCAGCCTCGCCCATGCTTCCCGTTGGTGGGGGTGGGACGGGGCACGGGGGGGCGCAGCTTCTGCAGCAGCCAATGGCATCGCTGAGTCAGCAGAGGCAGATGCAGCGACTGCACCTGCAGAGGCAGAGGCAGCAGCAGCAGCAACAACAGCAGCAGCAACAGCAACAACAGCAACAGCAGCAGCAGCAGCAACAGCATTTCAACTAGTGGAGGCGCATGTTACCACAAGAACTGCACGGGTTGCAAGGGGGGGTGATGGTGGTGTGTGACACCTTGGTGGGGACGAGGACCTCAGCTTGGATTCACGGCCCTGCTGAAGGATCGGTGTGCCCCGCCTAAAATAGTGTCGAAGTCAGTGTTAGTGGTTGACTTCTCAGTGATTTTGTTACCACCTGTGGAAGTGCGAGTTTCCAATGCCAACTGACCTATCGGTGCAAGAAGAAAAACACCATAGGTGTCAAACTATGTTATAGAGGCTGTAGTGAGTCACATCCTAGGGGGTACACAAATACTCTCAACACTCTTCTTGTATCCCCCCCCCCCTTCACCCCTATCCATCATTCTCTAACTTAAAGTTTCTGAGACGATGTCAGCTGTAGGTTCCTTCCCAGCCTAGAAAAGCGCCCAGTAAAGTGCCCCATCACGTCACGCCCCGAAGGTTGCCCTGTACCACGCGCCCTTTAGCAGGCCGCGCCCCGTCCCATTTGCTGGTCTGCCCCTCACCTTTCACGCCCCTCACCCGTACACGCCCCGCCCCGTACCGTACCCTCGCGTGCAGCCCGCATGGGCCTCTTGCACGCAGCCCACACGCACCACACGCACGAGCTGCCGCGTGCACAACAGCAGCAGCGCGCGCCTGCAGCGGCAGCACGCACAGCGGCCGCCTGTGCATGAGGCAGCAGCTGCACGCGCCTCTGCAGCCACAAGTGCAGCTACAGCAGCAGCCCCACGCGCAGCTGCCCACGCACTAGGAGCCGAGGGTGCAGCAGCATTTGCTGCATGTGCCTTCGCTACGTACTGCTGCCCGTTCTCCTTGACAGGCCAAACTGACTGCTCCCGACCTCACTCCACCGCCTTGAACCGTACCTGAACGTCTGCCCCCGTGCTAGACCGCACCCAACCGCACCTAACCGCACATGCAGCACGTTCCAAACGCCTACTGCCACCGGTGTTCCACCTCTCTTCTAGCGTGACTTAGGTTCGGCCCCGTGTTTTGAGTAGTGTTCCTAGCCTCACCCCTCTTGCCTCGTTCGTTTCTCTCCTCGCTGGTTTCTCGATTAGCACTCAGGCCTCGCTCGTTACTCGTCTCGGCTCCTTCTAGCCTAGCTACTCTAGCTTAGGTCGCTGCTAGCTCAGGCCGTTCCTCGCCACGTTTCTTCGGGTGACATATGCCCTCACTCGTTTCTAGCTCCGGCCGCTTCTAGCCCTACGCTTCTAGGCCGGTAGTTCTCTCGTTATGGCGTCCACTCGCGTCCTGCATTTTGATGCGGAGAGTACAGCCCTAGAGTTTCCCTCCTGGCTCATCAGTGCCGAGCAATTCCTCGAGAGCCAGTGCCAAGACAATGATACACTATGGACGCACGCCTCCAATGACCTGCCTAAGCCTTCCCCCCCTTGCTGCCCCGGGTGCTGAGCCTACTGAGGTGGCCCAGGCGCGCTTCGATAAGGTCCATACAACTCATTCGATGTGGCTGTCGCATGATGCTGCGGTTTGCATTGCCCTCGTCATCCTTCTCCCAGAAGACTAAGAAGACCCACTTCTCCTAGGTTCAATTTGCCAAGGACTTGCTCGCTGCAATAAAGACACGCCATTCCACTCCCACCTCCGCCTCTCTTGGTCACCTCTTCCTGCCGTTTCTCTTTTCAGACCTAGGTACGTTTGACCGCACTGCTGACCATATCGCCCACCTGTGCTGCCTAGGCGTCAGCTACCGTGATGTCTGTAGTGGGGCAGAGTTTACGCTGCTCCCCACCCATGGCGATCACTATTCACTTAACTCGTCACTAGCCTCCCTGACCGCCTTGCACCTGTCCGTGACACGCTTCTTTAGAAGCATCCTAGTCCGCTCACTATCTATATTCATGAGACAGCTCTTAATGAGCCAAAACAGCAGGCTATTCTGACCAGAGAAGCCTCAAATACCTCAAGTCGCAGCCTACGCTCTCACGACGACAGGTGCGGTGGATGGACTTCCTTAAACCACTTCCGTTGTGATATTGTCCTCAGAGAGGGTTATACAACAAGGCAGACACATTGAACCGACCCAGGCACGTTGGAGGGATCCAGCTCGACAGGATGAACCCTCTGCTCATGGGCTAAATCCAACATGTGTATTTTGTGGATGAAAAATTTACTGCAGCTGAGAAACAAAAGTTTGCTGCAGTGGCAGAAGGACTTAACAAAAGGAAAGATTCAAGAAACTTTTAGTTACCGAACTATGCACTGCTCCGACAGATCTTATTGGAGGATTTCCACGATGTGGCCTATGTGGGACAATAGGAGCAACAAAACGCTGGCGGGAGTAGCGAAATACTACCACTGGCCCTGGATGGCAGAACACGTGCAGCAGTTTGTCACCTCTTGCGACACGTGCCAGCGGATGAAGAGCAGCAAGCAGAAATAAGCAATGTTATTTCAGCATTTACCCATACGGAGCAGCTACGGCAAGTTGTTTACTCTAAATCCTACTAGTAGACTGACATCAACTGTCAACGGGAGTTGTATGTTGGCCCCGTCCTCGCTTGGGCGGAGCCGACTTCGTGGTCGGGTGTAGGGTGCAGCCGACCTGCAGCAGTGGGTGAGTTGGTCGACGAGGTTGGTCGACCTGCACGGGGAGCCACTGCATGGGCGCCGACTTCGGGAGGGCGCCAACTTCGGGTGGTCGACCTGGGAAGTCGACCAGACCTTCTGGTCGACCTGGGAAGTTGACCGGACCTTCTGGTCGACCTGGTAAGTCGACCAGGCCTTCTGGTCGACCAGGAGTGACGTCGACCTAGAGCTGGTCGACCAGGGGGTAGTGGTCGACCTGGTGAGGTCGACTGGAAGTGGTCGTCGACCTGGGTGGTCGACGGGCACACACAGGAGCATCTGGTCGACCTGGTTGCCCGGTCGACCAGGTTACCTGGGTGACGAAGCCCTGCGGAGGTGCGCGACAGACGCCCAGGTGGTTTTGGCGAGGACGACCTCGGTGGTGGTATCCCGAGGTCGACGTGGCTGATCAGAGGTAGTTGTCAGCACGTGGAAGATTTGGTGTGTGCGCTGTGCAGGTGACGAGGCACTGCACGCCAATCATCTGCGAGCACCTGCGAAGTAGGTGCGCTGCTGTCCTGCGGGAGCAACGTTGGTGCACCGTCAACCTGCGACGTTGGCACGCCGTCGACTTTGCACTGCTGGAGCGCGGTCGACCAAGTCGTGCTGGCACGCGGTCGACCGTGCTGCGCTGGCAGTCGTCCTGCTTGCATGCTAGCTCTGATGTAGTCTTGCCTTGCCAACTTCATTGTATCATTGTTGTCAACTTTCTCTAGTGAAACTCTTGCCATTTTGCCCCGTGAACTAGCAAGCAGTGTGTGCACTAGGAAAACGACTAAGGAACAACGAACGCAGAGATCACACGAGCACCCGTGCCTAGCCCGTAGTCTAGCTCCTGTTGTAGTAGTTATCTCCGCATGGTGCGGTGAGCGTGGACGGCACAACGACTTACCTTTCAGTCTAGTCGACTTAGTAGGCACCTTACCTAAGTTGTTCGTAGGCCGGCAGCTGTGCGGTAGTCACTATGGTAGGCGCCGTAGGTGACACGGGGGTGGTGGACACCCTGGAGGCACGGCTGGAGAGCGCGAAGAGACGCCATGAGGCGAAGGAGTTCGGCGACATCCCTTGGGCGGTCGTCGACGCTGGCATCCGTTCCGTGTGGGCGACGGAGCACCTTTGTCGGCCTGCGTCTCCTCGACCGGTGAACGACGAAGGCGGCGTCGACGTGGGCGTCAACGCCGGGGGCGACCAAGTCGGCAGCAGTGCGGGAGGCACGTCGTCGAGGCAGCGTGGTGTGATTCACGCCGATGAAGTCGGCGGCGTTCGGGCGCGAGGGATGCGGTCGTCGGCGGCTGCAGGGTCCTCGCAGGGTGACGTCGGAGGTCGACGAAGTGGATCTGTGTGAGGATCGAGGATCGAGTTCAGAAATGAGAATGTAAATTGAATGATCACCTGGGTACAACACGAGGCTATATATAGGCTCGACACAAGGGGCAGTAACCAGGTGTTACGCGAAGGTTCTGCGGGTCGCGAAGCGTCCCGAACAGACCCTTCCCGAATTCGGTAGAAAGCATTTCGGTGGCAACCGAATAGCTCCGAATTCGGTGTAACCTAGCACGGTGCTTATAACTATATAAAATATAGGAAAGCACCTAGCCTAGGAATCAAGCAATTCATGCATGCAGAAAATAAACCTAAGCTAGAAATAGCGTAAGGAAATAATAGCAAGCATGAATAACAAGCATAAGCCGTCGTACTCTCACAATCTGTGCCGATGTCACCGAGCTACGGCTACTTCAAGTTTACGCCGGATAGGATCTTGGTGATTCCCTTTCTGGTCAGTCGACCCGACATTCTCACCTGGAAGGAAGCCATCGAGCCCCAGCTGGAGATGGCCGGGCTGATCAACTTTGCTCGCGGTACCGTGGCGACGCCGGATGACCCCGACTTGCGTGCTGAGTTTCGTGCCGTGCAGCTTCTGACCTTCACGGTCATCTCGCGGTGCTGCTCGCCAGGCGTGCAAATCGCCCTGAAGTCGTGCAGGGAGCACATCGACGCCGGCCACCGGGCGTGGCACTTCATCGAGTCGACCTACCAAGTCACTGACGACTTGTTCATCGCCCAGCTTGAAGGGCAGCTGACGCACCTGCGTATGGGCAACCAAAATACTGCGACGGACTAGTACAACCGAGCTCGGCGGATTCTTGCCACCATCAGGATGGCCGGCGCGGAGTACTCGACGGCGTCGTACGTCACCCATGTCATGCAGGGACTCCCGAGCAGCTACAACCTGCTGAAGCGGCTGTCGATGGCGCCGAGCACGCGGGCGACGCTCAACGAGGACACGTTGACCTCGTACATCCTGCAGGACGAGGCGATGCAGGAGGCCGAGCGGTCCCAAGAGCTCTTGGCGCAGGTGAACTACGTTGCCCCGGCGAAGCAAGGCGGTCGACCGGGGCAGCGTGGACAGTCTGGTGGTGGTGGAAGCAGTGGCTCGAAGCTGGCCAAGGAAGTCGACAAGAAGAAGTCGACCAAGGACAGCGGTCGAGGAGGAGGAAGTCGACGCCGGGAGTGCTGGCTGTGTGGCGACCCCGACCATCTCTCCTTCGAGTGCCCCGACCGCAGTGACTCCGACGACGACGACGCCAAGGGTGGCCGCGGGAGGTCGGGCAGTCGTCGTCCTCGGCGAGGAGGAAACCAGTCACACAAGGAGAAGACGTCGACCAAGTCGTCAACCTCGGCGAAGGACGCCGACTCCTCTGCTGGCGGCAAGGGGAAGGACGACAAGTCGGCGTCGTGCTCTCTGGTCGGCGTCGTGGAGCCGACCGTCTCGCTGGCGCCGGAGGCCGGCGAGGACTTCCAGGCGGTGGCGGCAGCTGTGCAGGCGAATCCGGCGGTGGTCCTGCTCGACAGCGGCTGCTCCCACCACCTGATGGGGACGAAGGACGCCTTCGTCGACTTGGGGCCAAGCGGCGACGTGAAGCACGTGCGTGGCTTCAATGGGGCGCTGCAGGACGTCCAGGGCCGCGGCACCGTCGCCCTGCAAGGCGAGGCCGGGAAGCAGGTGCTCATCCCCGACGTGCTGTACGTCCCGGGTGTGCGGGCAAACCTGCTGTCGTCCGGCCAGCTGAAGGAGCACGGCGTGAAGCTGCACGAGGACGGCGACGGGATGCTGCTCGTCTCGGCAGCAGGAGAGGTGCTTGGTCGGGCGACGTACTCCAAGCGAGTCCTCTGCACCGACATGCGTCCCTGATCGACAAAGTCGACGTCACCCACGCCGGAGGTTGTGGCCCTGCGGGCGATCGTCTCGAAGACGAGGTCGACGCCGGACAGGCTGCATGCTCGGCTTGCACACGTCGGCATGGACACCATCAGGCGCTCGGCGAAGAACGAGGTCGCCATTGGGCTGGACCTCAAGTCGGCGACGGGCGCCGACTCACCGTGTGTCTCGTGTGTCGGCGGGAAGCTGGCGAGGCACACCTTCCCCGACCAAGGCTCCGACGCCGACGACGTGCTGGCCGTTGTGCACCTGAACTTCGTGCTGACGTGTGTGGGCCGTTCCGCGTGGCTGCCAAGGATGGCAGCCTGTACTTCTTGCTGCTGAAGGACCGTAAGTCCCGCTACGTGTGGGTGAGGCCGGTCGCCAAGAAGTCGGACGTGCTACTGGAGTTCCAGACGTGGCTGGTGCTGGTGGAGCGGCAGACGAAGAAGTCGGTGTTGCAGCTGCGCTCTGACCGAGGAGGGGAGTTCCTCGGCAAGGAGTTCACCGCCTTCGTGGACGGCAAGCACGACCTAACCTGCCCCTACACCCCACAGCAGAACGGCATGGCTGAGCGGGAGATGCGGACGGTGGTGGAGTCGGTACGGACGATGCTGCTGCATATGGGCGTGCAGCACCACTGGTGGCACCTCGCTCTGCGGCAGGCCGTCTGGGTCCGCAACTGCCTGGAGCGGTCGGCGACGCCGGAAACTACGCCATACCAGCTGTTGACTGGGACGAAGCCCGACCTGTCGCTGGCGCGCGTGTGGGGCTGCATGGCGCAATTCCTCGTCCCCGAGCAGCAGCGTGGTGGGAAGCTGAAGCCGAAGGCCAAGTGGGGCCTTCACCTCGGCGTGTCGGAGGCGAGCAAGGGCTGGGAGCTCCTCGACATTGCCGACAACCGGGTGGTCACCACGTCGGACGTGGTGTTCTACGAGACCATGTCGCTCGAGGTGTGGAAGTCGGAGCATGGGCCAGTGTCAGGGCGGACGCTGATGGCCACGCCGACGGATACCTCGACGGCCACGCTCCCTCTGCTCGCAGAGGTCGGTGAGCTTGCTGTGGACGACGCCGAGGTCGTCCACCCTTCCTCCCCCTCCCCTGCCCCTCCCCTCGTCGACCTGCGTGGGCTGACTCCGCCGTCGGCCTCCGGCGATGAGGGGAGCAGTGGAACGTCGCCTGTGGCGCCGACCAAGGGCATCGCCGGTGGCCGACGGGACGAGCAGCAAGTCGACGAGCAGCAGGTCGACATGGGAGTGCAGCCGAATTGGATAGGGGAGGAGCAGGTCGAGGAGGTGCAGCCGACTTGGGCGAAGCCCACCGGGGAGCAGGCAGCAGCGCGGCCGACCAAGGAGCAGTCGGCGACCTGGCAGTCGGCAGGGGAGCTGACCGCAGGGGAGAAGTCGGTCGGGACGCCGACCGAGGTGCAGCAGGACGACGACGAAGCCGGTGAAGATGAAGGGGAGCAGTTGGGCGACGAGGAGCCCGTCGATAGTGACGCCGAGGAGGTTCAGCCTGGACCACGGCGCACGGGTCGACGTCGGAGGCCTCCCGACTTCTTCATCCCGGCCGCCTTCACCACGGTGTATGACGTGGTCGACGAGGACGACGACCTGCTGTACGACGACGCCGACGAAGATGAGGAGTTTCCGGAGCTCGACCCCGACATGCTGGCCGACCCCGAGCACCGCTGGGACATCTCAACGATGACGGTGAAGGAGGCGCTGGCGAGCTGGAAGGGTCCGGCGGTGAAGGCCGCCATGGAGGAGGAGATCCGCAGCCTCATCGGCATGGGGACGTGGGAGCTGGTCGAACGCCCACCGGGGGTAAACGTCATGAAGAACCGGTGGGTGCTGACGACGAAGTACCACATCGACGACACCGTCGAGCGCGAGAAGGCTAGGCTGGTCGTGAAGGGCTTCACGCAGGTGTACGGCGCCGACTACGACAAGACGTTCGCGCCGGTGGGCAGTTACGTGACGCTGAGGATCTTCCTCAGCATCGTCGCCGTGCTCAACCTCAACCTGATGCAGCTCGACATGAAGAACGCCTTCCTGCAGAGCAAGCTCGACCGGGTGCTGTACATGTCCCAGCCGGACTACTTCAACGACGGAACCGGCCGGGTGTGCAAGCTACTGAAGAGCCTGTACGGGCTGAAGCAGTCGCCGCTGCTGTGGTATTTGGCGCTCAACAACATGCTGGTCGGCGCCGGTTGGAAGAAGAGCCAGGTCGACGAGGCCCTCTACTTCAAGGTCGGCGACGACAAGGTGACCTGCTGGGTGCTGGTCTACGTCGACGACTTGCTCGCCGCCAGCAGCAGCCCCGAGATACCGAAGGAGCTGAAGGAGCTGCTGGAGGCCGCCTTCGAGCTGCGCGAGATCTCGCCGGTGCAGAAGTACCTCAGGCTGGAGATCGTGCGCGACAGGTCGGCGGGGAAGCTGTGGCTGCACCAGCAGGGCTACGCCGACAAGCTGCGTAGGCGTTTCATCGATGAGGAGCAGGGCGGTCGGACCCCGAAGACGCCGGTCTCGGTCGACGCCTACGCTGAGCTCACCTTCGACGACGAGGAGGCGCAGGAACGCCAGGAGGAGGAGTACCGGCAGAAGGTCGGCTCGCTGCAATTCGCGGCGACGACGACAAGGCCGGACATCGCCTTCGCCTGCAGCAAGCTGGGGAGCGGCCTCATGGTGAGGAGCGACCAGCACTGGCGCGAGGTCGACCGCTGCCTCGCCTACCTCGCCAACACGCGTGACACTGCCCTGGAGTTCGGCGGCGGACTTGAGTCGCTGTGCGTGGTCGGCTACGTGGACGCTGACGACGCCGGTGACAAGCAGAACAGGACGAGCACGGGCGGCTACGTGTTCGTCTACGGAGGGGCCGCGGTCTCCTGGTCAAGCCAGCGCATCAAGTGCGCGACACTGTCGTCGACCGAGTCGGAGTACGTGGCGGCCGTCGAAGCCGGCAAGGAGGGACGCCGACTTCGCTTCCTCCTCGCAGAGTTCCAGCAGCTGGATGCTGGGAAGCCGACCGTCCTTCGGGTGGACAACAAGTCGGCCATCACAGTCACCGAGGGCATGGGGTTGACGGGCAACCTCAAGCACATGGAGCGGCGACAGGCCTGGCTGCAGCACATGGTGAAGCAGGGGAAGTTTGCGCTGCATAACATCCCGACCGCTGAGCAGCCGGCCGACTTCTCGACGGAGGCGCTGCACTATCCGGCCTTCAACCGGTGCTCCGTTGCAATCGGCCAAGTGCGTCTGGCCGACGTGGGCGACGGCGACGACGACGTGCAGCAGTAGGTGCCATGCCCTCTTGCATGGCTGGTGCGGTGGACGGCGTGCTGTGTGTTGGGTGCACGTCGACGAGCTTGTCTCCGAGAAGTACTGTCGTGTGGGCTGGGGGCCCAAGCGTGAACGCGGCAGGGGAGTGTCAACGGGAGTTGTATGTTGGCCCCGTCCTCGCTTGGGCGGAGCCGACTTCGTGGTCGGGTGTAGGGTGCAGCCGACCTGCAGCAGTGGGTGAGTTGGTCGACGAGGTTGGTCGACCTGCACGGGGAGCCACTGCATGGGCGCCAACTTCGGGAGGGCGCCAACTTCGGGTGGTCGACCTGGGAAGTCGACCAGACCTTCTGGTCGACCTGGGAAGTCGACCAGACCTTCTGGTCGACCTGGTAAGTCGACCAGGCCTTCTGGTCGACCAGGAGTGACGTCGACCTAGAGCTGGTCGACCAGGGGGCAGTGGTCGACCTGGTGAGGTCGACTGGAAGTGGTCGTCGACCTGGGTGGTCGACGGGCATACACAGGAGCCTCTGGTCGACCTGGTTGCCCGGTCGACCAGGTTACCTGGGTGACGAAGCCCTGCGGAGGTGCGCGACAATCGCCCAGGTGGTTTTGGCAAGGACGACCTCGGTGGTGGTATCCCGAGGTCGACGTGGTTGATCAGAGGTAGTCGTCAGCACGTGGAAGATTTGGTGTGTGCGTTGTGCAGGTGACGAGGCACTGCACGCCAATCATCTGCGAGCACCTGCGAAGTAGGTGCGCTGCTGTCCTGCGGGAGCAATGTTGGCGCACCGTCAACCTGCGACGTTGGCACGGCATCGACTTTGCACTGCTGGAGCACGGTCGACCAAGTCGTGCTGGCACGCGGTCGACCGTGCTGCGCTGGCAGTCGTCCTGCTTGCATGCTAGCTCTGATGTAGTCTTGCCTTGCCAACTTCATTGTATCATTGTTGTCAACTTTCTCTAGTGAAACTCTTGCCAATTTGCCCCGTGAACTAGCAAGCAGTGTGTGCACTAGGAAAACGACTAAGGAACAACGAACGCAGAGATCACACGAGCACCCGTGCCTAGCCCGTAGTCTAGCTCCCGTTGTAGTAGTTATCTCCGCATCAACCACACAAAGGGCATGACCCTTTACTCATAGTGATCGTCAAGTTCTCCAGAATAGGACACGTTATCCCAACCAGCGTCACGGCTACGGTTGAAGCAACAGCTCACCTCTTCTTTGACACTAAATCCGCGGCACCATCCGCGGCATCCCCGCTACTCTCGTCTTAAACAAAGACCCTAGATTTGCAATCAAGTTATGGAGGAACTAATGGGTTTGTTGGGGACAAAGCTTGCGATGTCTTTGGCAAACCACCCCCATAAAGACGGACGGACAAAGCGACACTTTCATGTGGTTGAACGGTTACTGCATACAGCAGGCAAGTGCGATATCAACCACTAGGTTCTATGGTTACCGATGGTGGAGTTCGCCTACAACAACACATCCAATGCGGACACAGAAAAAACAACTTTCTTCCTGTGCTACGAGCATGAACCGGGCACACCTCACATCCATCTACCACTGGCAGACATCCAAGCCGCACATGACTTCGTCACCACCATGCAGCAGCACGAAGGAGATTCGGCGTCGTCTAACCACGATGGAGAACTCCTAGAAGCAGTGTGCCGATCGAAAGCTGTGAGATCACGTAGAAGTAGTCGAAAATCAGGTTCTTTTGAACACATGCAACTTGGACGTGTCCCACCCCCCGTCCAAGCTCCGGCCTCACTTCTATGGACCTTTCGCGTTGGAGTTATGGTGACACCAGTAACATTCCGTTTGCGCTTACCGAGTACGTGGAATCTTCACAACGCTTTCCATGTTCAGCTACTAATGCACTACAACGACCCCAACCAACAGTACCAGGGATGACAACTACCGCCACCACCACCAGTTCTCGTACGTGATAAACCAGAGTACGAGGTAGAATGTGTCCTCGCTCATCGACGTCGACGCTGCAACATTCTCGAGTTTTTTATCCGTTAGAAGGGATATGACCCGTCGGAGGAAAGATGGGTTACAAAAGGTGATATGGGCAACGCACGCCGTGCTATCAAATACTATCTTGTTGAGCAGGGTATTTCTGACACCACTTATCTTTGAGGGAGGACATATGAGAGTATGTCTTTGCTTACCCATAGTTGCTTAATCTTGCTTATTTCTATTTTATCTTATTGTTTTGGACTTCTTTCCCTACTTTCGTTGCTTCACTATTGTTATCATAATTATAAGCACCAAAATAAGTTGCGTGCACGAAATTTTGTTTCATTTCGATTATTCACCGCATAACTTTGCGTGCACATGATTCCGCCGAAATGCTTCGTGAACCTAGGAACCTCCTCATAACACCTCGTTATCTACTTTGTATCGTGCCTATATATAGCATCGTCTTGTACCCAGGTGATCATAAGCTCTGGGCATGAAAGATGAGTGAATGCATGGGCGAACAGTGAATAGTGAAAGATGAAAACTGTAACGCAATTTTTCGACCTTGCCCATGCAGGCTCGTTGTATAGTTTGGTCTACTCCTGAGGCATATGACGGCTTGACCTTGTACAAAAAAGTAGCACAAGAGGTGGTGAAGAATGTTACGGGCTGAGAACGGCGGGGTCAATGAAACAAGGTAATGTACAATGTAGGAAAAACTCATTGTTTACATAGTCGGGTTTATTGTTCCGCGTACAACCCCTACTTTCAAAAGTGCACGTTTAGTCGGTTTTCTTGCTAGCAAAGAAACTCCACATCGCCTTTGATTTAATTTTGCCCATCTTGCTCCCAACCTTATGTTCTCGAAGTTTTCGCCTTGTTAGTTTGGCCCGCTATATTATCTCGGGACATCCATAGTATCGTCAGTACCTAATATTGTCTTGTGCTACAGCACCTTGAGCCACCTGAGCGACCATGTCAACAAGTGACAATGGGCTTTGTCGCGGTCAGCTAGCGGGTCCGCCAACAACGCAGCGTCCGTCATTGTCGATCGCCTCACAAAAATGGCACATTTCGCACCTTGTCGCACAACCATCATAGTCGAAGAAACAGCGTGCTTGTCTATCTCGACCGTTGTATGACTTCACAAAGTCCCATTTGCGATCGTTAGCAACCGCGACCCGAAATTTAGATTGGAGTTCTAGATAGAAACATGGGCGCAATATGTCACAAGGCTAAAGTTCTCAATGGCCTACCATGAGGGCCTATTCGCTTTTAGGAACCCTGAGCCCTCAAGACATGGCTAAAAAAAGTATGTCGTCCTCAGGGCAGAGCCCTCTCGGTGATCCTGATTTCTTAGCGCATCACATAACTAAACCCTGAAGCATCAGGGTTCCGTTTTTGTCACCATGAATTGGTTTTTGTAGTTCGAGCAGTGCATTTTATTCACATCAAAACGAAGTGTGTATGGTGGGTGTTAGAGGGGTACCGTGCAGCCACGACTGCTGCACCACTGTAAGTTTGCCTCGCGTAGGCAAATTTGTCATCAAGGCAAGTGGTGGGAGGGCGACACGTGTGTTTGCGGCGCAGAATTACGGAAATTACGGAATGTGCACAAGGCCCCCCCCCTAACGCTTCCAGAGATTGTGTCAGGGTAAGCGATAAAAACACCCATAGGCGTCAGGGCAGGCGGGTGTAGAACATTCTGAATTCTCAAGGTGTTATCAAACAAACATCTAGAAATCTAAGGGCTTTAACTACAGACATCTTGAAATTTCAGGGCAGGGGTGCTGAATGAACCCTGAAATCAGGGTAATCAGGGTATTTTACCCTAGTGTCATAGGGCTTGCCTACCATCCACAAACCGACAAATTAACCGAGCGAACCAATCAGACGATGAAACATCTCATTTGCACGAACTGCCCCGACCCTGCTCCATGCAAAATCTCTCTCTCAATGCCCATCAAGCACGACCAACAACTCTCGTTCTTCCTTGATTACGAGTGGATCCAGTAGTACCCATAGCAACGATTCCTGAAAACCCAGTACCACACTCACAACATTTTGCAACGGAACTCCATGCAATCAGCGAAAAAGCTTTCAAAGCGATTCGAAAAGCAAATGTAACTACCTGCAATGTCTCGGATTTGCTACGCTAGGACATTACTATAACTATTACCCAACTAATCCTCCTCGACACAAAGAACCTTGGATCGCCTATGTCGCCGAATCTTCGATCGTGATATTGTGGACCTTTTCGCATTATCACAATACTTACCCCAGTCACGGCGAAACACCTGCTGCTCGACCACTAGCATGTGCACGATAAGTTCCTCGTCATCCTTCTCCGGCTTTTTGTGGCTGCCATGACGGACATCGCCCGCCGATTCGCCGCCCCAACAGCACGACCTATACTTGAATCGAAGCTTGACCCATCGAAAAAATTGGGGCTTCTCGTACGACGCGACGCAAGTGGGCGCGACGTAGACTTTTTTATCGGTTGAACTGATCGTACCAGCAAGGACGACACATGGGTGCGATCCGTCATGCTTGAAGCACCTTTCGTTGCTGCGGGATCACCCCAATTAAGCGTGTCGCAAATATTGACCATATTTCTTAAGGAGAGGGGGGTGGGTTGGGGGGCGGGGGGGGGGGGGGGGGGGGGGGTGTAAGGAAAACTTTTTTTCCTTACTGGGGTTTACTATTTCGCGCACAACCCATACTTTAGGAAGTGCATGTTCGTGTCAGGTCATGGTATCACATAGGTTCGGATCATGTGGGATCCCGTTCCTCTCGCTCACGCCCATACCCTAGTTTTCGTCACGCTCGTAGCGTTCCCTAGCGCACGCTGCGCCTGCTAGTCGCGTCGCGCCCGCTTTCCCCGTCACGCCGAGCCCCCCCCCCCCCCCCGTCGCTCCTCGTCGTCCCGTCGTCCGCGCTGTTAAGATAGGCGCACAAGTGGGGCTAGGTTTAACTGAGGGCCTAGGCTTAGTAGCCTAGGCTAAGGGGAGTCGAGAAAGTTGTTGCAAGAAGAAGGGGCTCCACTATGGAGCAAACAATACAAATAGGCAAGAAACAAGAATGGTGCACCACCAATAGTTTATGATTACTACACTAAACTGCAGCTACAGGCAGTTACACAAATATATTCTGACACTCCCCCATAACTGCCTGCAGCAGGAGTTTGTGCAACGACATTTCATGGATGGGTACACCAAGCAGAAGAAGAGGCGAAGTGAGGAGGAGGAGGGACTGTGAGAGGAGTGGAGATAGGAGGCGACAGGTGAATCCGCAGTCACACAGACAACAGGAGCGGCGCGCACATACCGAGCGCACGAAGGCACCGGACTACGGGAGTATCTGGCTCCGCGGCTACGACGAGCGGCAGGAGCAACCGGGGCGACTCGCGAAGCAGGCTCGCTGGGCTACCGAGAGCACGAGGGCTCCGGACTACTGGCGCTGCTGACGACACGACGGCGACCTCCGCTCAACCTCCCCTAACATTCCCACACCCCCTTCTCACACACCCCCTTGCTGCACCCCTGTCTCCACTCCCACGACACCCCCTTAGCTCCACTCCCCTCGGCCCCCACATCCACCCCCCTTCAGGGGCAGCTGCAGCAGTGGGAGACGAAGGAGGAGGAGGAGGAGGGGAAGGGTAGCACCCACACTCATCACCCCTACACCTGCCACCCCCATACCATCCCCCCCACGGCTGCACGAGGGCAGGCGCGGGTGAGGCAGGGGTGGCTGCACGAGGGCAGGCGCGGGTGAGGCAGGGGCGGCTGCACGAGGGCAGGCACGGGTGAGGCAGGGGCGGCTGCACGAGGGCAGGCGCGGGTGAGGCAGGGGCGGCTGCACGAGGGCAAGCGCGGGTGAGGCAGGGGCGGCTGCACGAGGGCAGACGGGGGGGCGGCCGCTCGAGGGCAGCCGCAGGTGAGGCAGGGCGCGGGTGGGCTCCATGGGGCGGCGTCGCGGAGTCCAGGGGTGGCGTCGCGGGGTCCAGGGGCGGCGTCGCGGGGTCCACGGGCAGCGTCACGGATGCAGGGCAGGCCCGCGCGCGGCCTGCAGGGCAGCGCAACGGGCAGGAAGCCGGCGCGCGGACGTGGGGCAGAGAGCCGCCGCGCGCCCCTGCGCGCCCGAGGCGCGCGACAGGACGACAGGCAGTGGAAGCTAGTTGGTGGGCACGTTAAGGAAGGCAGCAGGAAGGTGCCTGCTCTGAATACCATGCTAAGATAGGCGCACAAGTGGGGGCTAGGTTTAAGTGAGGGCCTAGGCTTAGTAGCCTAGGCCAAGGGGAGTTGAGAAAGTTGTTGCAAGAAGAAGGGGCTTCACTATGGAGCGAACAATACAAATAGGCAAGAAACAAGAATGGTGCACCACCAAGAGTTCATGATTGCTACACTAAACTACAGCTACAGGCAGTTACACAAATATATTCTGACACGCGCCCCCCCCCCTCCCCCCCCCCCTCGTCGCTCCGCACCGTTTCGTCGCAAAGCGGCCCCCCGTCGCCCGCGATCCGCCCGCGCCAGCGCGGACGCGGACGCCAGCGACGAGCGCCGGCACAGGCGCCACCGACTGGCGACAACGCAGACGCCCCCGACCAACGTCAGAGACGAGCGCCGGCGCAGGCGTCAGCGACTGGCGCCAGCGCAGACACCCGCGACCAGCGCCAGTGTGGACGCCAGCGCAAGCAGCAGCTAACGCCGCCCCTCCCTTCCAATCCGCGGCTTCTGCCGTGGGGGGGGAGATGTGGGGGTGGCGAGAGAGAGAGAGAGATTTGCATGTACTGTTCCTTGTCTATTCTCTATCCGTCGTATTTGGGTGACGTCGTTCCTCGTTGCGCACACCGGGCTGGCGGGCATTCCACCGTACCCGGCGGTGGGCCCAGCTATCGGCTCGGTGACGTCTGTGCTTCGAGATGAGCCCCTACACTAGCTAGACTAGCATCCAATTAAGGGAGGATGTCAGAATATGTTATTCTTATATATTTGCATACCTAGCTAGTAGTGTAGTATCACCCTATCTTGTCGTTAGGTGGTCTATCTCCCTTCACCACCTCCCCTTTCCTATAATTTGTACTCCCAGTGTAGTTGCAACCTTCTTCTCTTGGCCAACTTTCTCTTCCCAAAACCCTAGCCTCCTAAGCTACTATGTTTGACAGCTCGGCCAGTCTCTTGCTACTGAAGCAATATCGCGTCGCCTTTGGTCTCCCTGTGCCCAACCTGCACCTAATCTCGTGTTCACGAGGTTCCCGCCTAGTGTTGGCCCGCTATATTATTTCGAGCATTCATTGTATCATCAATTCATTTTGTCATAGCGTCTTTATTCATTATTTAGTGCAACCCTGTTTCACAACTCAAAACTTACATGACGTTTCCCTTTCACTCAGGATTTCGTTTTGAGAGTGGCAGGAAATTTATTTGTCGTGTGTGCATCTGGACGGGTATCCTCGCTATAAGAAACTTTGGGGTGTGCCACGGATGCTATTGGGTAGGATGCAGTCAGTTGATTTCTGTTGGCCAAACCGTAGGCTGCGCGCCCAACCAACCCTGCGTTGCTCCTCCTCGGCCTTCACCCCACCCCACCCCACCCCGCCCTCCTTGTACTGCACGGCTCGCTGCTATGTGGTCCTACCCCAGTGCACGGATGCAATCTTGAGAATTGAGGCGCATTTTACAAGCGGGACTGGCGCGCATGTCAACCAACAGAAGCACCTCGCATCTTAGTTCGTTCCGCAGGGCCTCAAATAAGTAGTTTTTCACCTCTCACATGTGCTATCGCGCGTCTTCCCGAGCAACTTACTAGTGAACTCACGGTTTCCGACTGGACATTCGCTCCGCGTACCTCATCTCTGCGCCCCGCCGCTCACGTTCGTCGCCGCTCTCGCCGGCCGCCATTCGAACTCCCGTGCTCCCTTACCCCACCCCGTAGGCCCTCACCCTCCCCCTAGGCCTCTCCACCCCCCACCGCAGGGCCTGAGGCCCCCAGCCCGCCGCCGCTCCGCCATGTCGTGGTTCCGCTCCGCGCTCAGCATAGGCGCGGAGGCCGCCAATGCGAGCGGCAAGGCGGTGGGGTCGGGGTTCGAGCGCGCGAGCTCGTTCGCGTCGTCGGTGGTGCAGCGCGCCAATGACGCCGTGCTGCTGGCGGGCGACGCCGTCGAGCACGGCGCCAAGCTCGTCTACGAGCACGCCGAGCACGCCGTGGTGCGTCATCCCCGCGCCCACGCCGCCGCCGCCGCCGCCGCCGCCACCGCAACCGTGCGAGCGCCCCCCGCGTCCTTCGCCGCGGCCTGCCTTCACTCTCCATGGCGTTTGAGTGCTCAGCATGTGCCTTCGCCTCTATCTCACCATTCCTCGCGCCCCCCCACCTCCCGCCGCTCCCCCCGCGCAGGGCGGCGCGTCGGCGCGGCAGCACAACAGCTTCCGCCACGCCGTGCGGCGCATCGAGGAGGTGGCGATGCTCGCGCGCGGGGCGGAGCGCAAAGAGGCGTTGGCGCGCTGGCTGGGCGCGCTGGCGGAAATCAGCGCGGAGAGGGAGCAGGCGGAGCGCGGAGAGAAGGAGCTGGCGGCGCTGCAGCAGCTGGGGATGGGGCTCGCGCTTGGGGGGAGCGCGGCGGCGGGTGGGGGGAGCGATGGCGGTGGGGGCAACGGGAAGAATGACTCAGCGGAGGGCGAGAGGGGGGCAGCGGGGCAGCGGGCGGTGGGGGCAGACGGGGGCGGAGGGCAGGCGGGGGAGGGCGCGGAAGAGGGAGGTGGTGGTGAGGGCGCGGGTAAGAGCGCGGGCGAGAGCGAGGGCATGAGTGGCAGCGGCGGGAGGGAGGGCTTGGCGCCGCCCTCAGCATCTCCGCGGCGCCTCCCTGCTCCGCCCAGTGCACCCCCGCACAGCAAGGTGTCTCGGGTGAGTGCCATGCCATGGCACTTTGTGCTGGGAGAAACAGCAAGCCCCAGCGCAACAGCATACCAGTGGCACAGCAAACCACCCAAAGCTGCCCTCATGTATCCATCCATGCAACGTGCCATCAACTTCCCCCTGCCCCGCCTCCCCCCTGCCTTCCCGCTCTGTCTTCCACCCGTGCCTCCCCTCGCGGCCTGCAGGTGCTATTCCACGACCCCAACGCGCCCCACCAGCCACTCACCTTCCGCGACGTCTTTCTGCACAGCCAGGCGCTGGAGAACATGGTGGCGTCGCTGGTGAGTGCGAGTCAACTCAAGTCTTTCTGCACAGCCAGGCGCTGGAGAACATGGTGGCGTCGCTGGTGAGTGCGAGTCAACTCAAGTCTTTCTGCACAGCCAGGCTGGTGAGTGGTTGAATGCAGTGCTTGTGCGTCTGTACCACCATTCCATCCATGCATGCCATGTCTGCCTCCCTCCATGCGCCCCCATGCCAAGTTGGCCCCATGTGACTTCCCTTGTCCCCATGTGTGCCACCATGCATCGCTGGCAGGTGATGGACCCCGGCGATGACGAGGAGTTCTGGCTGCTCAGAAACCTCTTCAGGTGCCCTCCACCGCTCCCTCACCCTTCCTCCTCCTCCATCCTCCACCCCCCTTCCTCCCTCCTTTCTCTGTCCCCCTACCTCCTCCTTTTCTCTGCATTCCAATCTCAGTGCATTCACTAGCGAAGCGATTGTGTGTTTCGCATCTCGGTACGATTTAGTGGAGTGCTTTGTTGATTCCAAACAATAAAAAGGCATGCACGGACTGCAATAGAGCTGGACTCGCATCTCGGTACGATTTAGTAGGTGTTTGTTGATTTCCCCTCTCCCCCCCCACTCACTCCTGTGCGTGCAGGCTGTGTCTATCACTGGGCCACGAGGATCAGGACGCGCTGCTCGCCACGCTGCACTCCCTCGCCAACTCCGCCGAGTCCTATGCTGAGGTCAAGGTAACCGCCTCCCCTGCCCTCCCCCTCCTCCCCCCCCCCCCTCCCCCCCCCCTCCCCTCCCGCTCCCCTCCTTTCCCCTCCCCTCCCCTTCCCTGTATGCTGCCCCCGAATCGCATTGTTCAGCAAGATTTGCGTTGAAAGCGCTCTCCCCGCTTCTATTGTCTCAAGCACCCTATGGACTTGAAACCAGGCGAATAGAGCTTGGTGTAAGAATGATCTACTGTGCCTCTCCAACCCTGAACCCTTTTTTCTTCACCAAGCCACCTCTCTCTTCCCCCGCCCCTGCGCGCCTCCTCTCACAGCTATCAGGCGACGAGTTGGAGCGGTTTGTGGCGGAGGCGATGACGGGGCTCAAGGTGTGCCCCGAGGCCGAGCGCCTCGACCAAGAGGCACGGCGCCTCGAGCACGCCGTGGCGCAGGGTCTGGCTGCCGTGCACGCGTCCTCCGCGCTGCAGGCCGGGGAGGATGGTGGCGACCAGGGCAAGGAGGGTGGCGCGCAGGGGAAAGGCACGGGTGGGGAGGTGGGGGGCGAAGGGGCGGAGCAGGCAGAGGGCGAGGGAGGGGCGGGGGGGGCGGAGAGGGCAGAGGGCGAGGCGGCGTTGGGGCGAGTGGAGGAGGCGGAGAGGGCGGTGGACGAGGTGCTGGCGGTGCAGCAGCAGGAGGTGCAGGCCGCTCGCAGCCGCGAGGTGCTGCATGCCGCGCTGCGCCTGGTGGCGCTGGAGAGGCGCCGAGAGGCGCTGCTGCAGCAGGGGGACACTCCGGGCGACCGCGCTCTCAAGGTGGGCGTGCTGTGAAGGCAGGGGAAATAGAGTTGATGGAGTGAGTGGGGGTTGAGGTAGATAGGGTAGAGTTGTGCTGCAATCAAAGACAGAGTCAAAACCCATGAAGGGGGACCCAAGTTGCTCACAGGCAGATCCAGCGCTGTGAAGGGCGTTCCTGCTTGCAGATCCATCTGCACTGCACGCACGGAGCACGGCGGACTGCATTTCTCACGCCGTGAACGAGGTCAGCTCTTCATCTCCATGTGCATCGGCCCATGTTATCAACTGCTTGGTGAGGTAGGGAAGTCGACTGCACTAGGGGGTCATTAGATAAATGTACTGTGATATCAAAAGTAGACTATTAGAAGATGCTCTAAAGGAATTTAGTGGAGCCAAAAAGGGGTTGCGCGGTAAGGCAGGACGAGCAAAAAAGTGAAGACTGGGAAAGGCCCATGAGCAGCGAAATGAAGCAGCAGTGCAGAGACACCCAAAAATGAACACGCGGATGTTGAGGGTGCAGCAATGAGGTACCTTGTGGTGAGCTGATAAGGGTGCAGAGATGAGATATGTGGGCCGGCCGATGGCTTGACGCACCTCAAACACCCCCCTCCCTTCCTCCCCCACTCATGCCATGCGCCACACACCCCCGCCCCCCTCCCCCGCGTGCATGGCATGGCACAGCTCTCAAACGCCCTCCTCTTCCCCCCCCACTGATGTCACGGGCCCCGTGGGCGGGCATGGCAGGTGGAGCGCGTGACATCGCTGGCAGCGGAGCTGGGCGAGGGGGTGGAGGCGCTGAGGAAGCAGATGGCGGAGTGCACCCAGCAGAAGGCGGACGCCCTCGCCTACCGCACCGCCAAGGCACAGGAGGCTGCTGACTCCCACTCCGTGAGGGCCCCCTCCTCTCATCTGCAAGCTCCGTTACTCTCCTCTCTCCATAAGGGCTCCCCCCCCCGTGACCTCCCCCCTCCGTGACCTCCCCCCTCCGTGACCTCCCCCCTCCGTGACCTCCCCCCTCCGTGACCTCCCCCCTCCGTGACCTCCCCCCTCCGTGACCTCCCCCCTCCGTGACCTCCCCCCTCCGTGACCTCCCCCCTCCGTGACCTCCCCCCTCCGTGACCTCCCCCCTCCGTGACCTCCCCCTCCGTGACCTCCCCCCTCCGTGACCTCCCCCCTCCGTGACCTCCCCCCTCCGTGACCTCCCCCCTCCGTGACCTCCCCCCTCCGTGACCTCCCCCCTCCGTGACCTCCCCCCTCCGTGACCTCCCCCCTCCGTGACCTCCCCCCTCCGTGACCTCCCCCCTCCGTGACCTCCCCCCTCCGTGACCTCCCCCCTCCGTGACCTCCCCCCTCCGTGACCTCCCCCCTCCGTGACCTCCCCCCTCCGTGACCTCCCCCCTCCGTGACCTCCCCCCTCCGTGACCTCCCCCCTCCGTGACCTCCCCCCTCCGTGACCTCCCCCCTCCGTGACCTCCCCCCTCCGTGACCTCCCCCCTCCGTGACCTCCCCCCTCCGTGACCTCCCCCCTCCGTGACCTCCCCCCTCCGTGACCTCCCCCCTCCGTGACCTCCCCCCTCCGTGACCTCCCCCCTCCGTGACCTCCCCCCTCCGTGACCTCCCCCCTCCGTGACCTCCCCCCTCCGTGACCTCCCCCCTCCGTGACCTCCCCCCTCCGTGACCTCCCCCCTCCGTGACCTCCCCCCTCCGTGACCTCCCCCCTCCGTGACCTCCCCCCTCCGTGACCTCCCCCCTCCGTGACCTCCCCCCTCCGTGACCTCCCCCCTCCGTGACCTCCCCCCTCCGTGACCTCCCCCCTCCGTGACCTCCCCCCTCCGTGACCTCCCCCCTCCGTGACCTCCCCCCTCCGTGACCTCCCCCCTCCGTGACCTCCCCCCTCCGTGACCTCCTTCCTCTCTGAGCTGCATGCTTCATGCTGCGAGCACAGCAGCAGCAGCCTGTTTCTCTCGGGCCCTTATGCCTTCTGTTCTCCGCGCTCCTCTCCGCTCTCTCAGTCCGTGCCTTGCACCCTCCGTGCCTCGCTTTTAGCCCACTGCCACGCCTTGCCACGCAGCCCCCCACTTGTTCCGCTGCCGGTGGGCGACGCGGGCTTGCTGTGTGGTGCTGTGCCGTACAAAGCTGCATGGGACCAAAGGCAGAGCGAGTGCATGTAACGTGTGGCACCAACCTGTGTGCTCCCCTGTGCGGCTGTGTATGCGGCTGTGTGCGTGGTGGCAGGTGGTGGACCGTGAGATGGCTGCTCTGCAGGCCAGGAAGGCAGAGCTGGAGGAGGAGCTGAGCAAGGTGAGGAGGAGCTGAGCAAGGTGAGGAGGAGCTGAGCAAGGTGAGGAGGAGCTGAGCAAGGTGAGGAGGAGCTGAGCAAGGTGAGGAGGAGCTGAGCAAGGTGAGGAGGAGCTGAGCAAGGTGAGGAGGAGCTGAGCAAGGTGAGGAGGAGCTGAGCAAGGTGAGGAGGAGCTGAGCAAGGTGAGGAGGAGCTGAGCAAGGTGAGGAGGAGCTGAGCAAGGTGAGGAGGAGCTGAGCAAGGTGAGGAGGAGCTGAGCAAGGTGAGGAGGAGCTGAGCAAGGTGAGGAGGAGCTGAGCAAGGTGAGGAGGAGCTGAGCAAGGTGAGGAGGAGCTGAGCAAGGTGAGGAGGAGCTGAGCAAGGTGAGGAGGAGCTGAGCAAGGTGAGGAGGAGCTGAGCAAGGTGAGGAGGAGCTGAGCAAGGTGAGGAGGAGCTGAGCAAGGTGAGGAGGAGCTGAGCAAGGTGAGGAGGAGCTGAGCAAGGTGAGGAGGAGCTGAGCAAGGTGAGGAGGAGCTGAGCAAGGTGAGGAGGAGCTGAGCAAGGTGAGGAGGAGCTGAGCAAGGTGAGGAGGAGCTGAGCAAGGTGAGGGGCAGTGGAGGATAGCACACTTTGGGGCAGCTGCGGACGGGTACGGAGTGGTGCCTTGGTGAAGCAGGGAATATAATTCCATCCATCTCACATGTGAGCAGACCGACAGGGGACTGAGGGCTCCTCCTCTGCTGCTGCTGCTGCTGCTGCCGCTGCCACTTTATCATCCCTCTCTGCACCCCACTGCTGGCGCCTCAACACTGCTACCATCTGCTGCTGCTGTTGCCCCGTGTCACCACCAACAGGTGCAGAGTGCAATAGACAGTTTGAGCAGGAAGCAGGGGAAGGTGCGCGAGGAGAAGGAGCAGTTCAGCATGGCCAGCACCAGCATCGTCAGCCACCTTGCAGCGCAGGTAACGTGGTAACCACCTCACAGTGCAGGTATCACAATTGCGACTTTCTTGCAGAGAGAACGCAGTAAAGCACGAAATCGTGGTGGCAGCCATCTTGCACCGCCGTGTCGCCTTTAATCCTTGGTCGCTCACCTTTCTCTGCTCGTGTCTCCTCTATCATCGCTCGCCTCCCTTCGCCCGCTCATTGCTCATTTCTCATTCCGCGTCATCTTTTTTGGTGCCGCCATCCGATGTGGCACGGTGGGGTGTGGGTCGGCATGGTATGGCATGGCATGGCATGGCATGGCATGGCATGGCATGGCATGGCATGGCATGGCATGGCATGGCGTGGCATGGCATGGCATGGCATGGCATGGCAGGAAGCGCGGCTGAAGGCATCGATGGAGGAGCATGAGGGCGATGGGAGGGCGCTGGAGGAGTGGAGGAAGTTCCTGCAGCGCACGTGGCAGCTGCAGTCCGCTGCTCTCGAGGCCGAGGAGAAGCGCCTCAAGTGCGTCGCCTGCTGGCAGGATGGGTGCAGGGGGGAGTGTCAAGCAAGGGTGATGGGGGAACTGTTTTGAGTGCTCCACGTTGCCAAGTGCCTTGGCCACATGCATGCCACATGTCACTCCCCACGTTCATTGCTCCTGCGCTCTCTCTCTCCGCCGCCATGAATGATTGCCCACCACAGGGAGGAGGCAGCAGCTCGCAGGGACCGGCTCTTTGCCGCTGCCACATCGCATCTGCACCTCTGCCAGGTGGGCGGCTGTCAGGTGTGCGGCTGTCAGGTGGCCGGCTGTCAGGTGGGTTGCTGCTCAGTTGGGCAGCTGTGTGTGATGCATGGATGGGTGGGTGATAACACATGTGTGCACACATGAGTGGCAGGGAGTGCATGCTTTCTTCTCAACTTGCATCCGTGCCTTCCCACACCGCATCACCTCGTCTTGCTTTCCAACCCCACTCGCTCGTTCCGTTTGTGGCCCTTTTCAAGCCAGTCATGCCCGCCCCCATGTGTGCCCGCCCCCATGTGTGCCCGCCCCCATGTGTGTCCGCCCCCATGTGTGCCCGCCCCCATGTGTGCCCGCCCCCATGTGTGCCCGCCCCCATGTGTGCCCGCCCCCATGTGTGCCCGCCCCCATGTGTGCCCGCCCCCATGTGTGCCCGCCCCCATGTGTGCCCGCCCCCATGTGTGCCCGCCCCCATGTGTGCCCACCCCCATGTGTGTGCTGCATGCAGGCGCAGCTGGAGTCGTTCTGGGCCAGGGCCAAGGCAGTGGTGGGCACTCTCGAGGCCATTCACAACAAGAGGTGAGCGCCATGCTCAATGCTGTCTCTGCTCCCGCCGCTGCCATCACTGACAGGGCCAGCCTGTCACAACCGAGGCCAGCCTGGGCAGAGGCCGCAGGGTTGCGTGCGAAAGGAAGCAGCTTGTATGGAGTGGTGCACAATAGTCCATGACTAGCAGAGGCTTAAACTGTGTCCGACCCGTCCTGAAGCACACTCACTGGCAACGCACCGTTCAGGGCCAGCCGACAACAAGTGTTGAAACGCCTGGAACACGCAGTCAATACGAGTGGGGTGAAAACAACCCGTCATGTGAGGTGCTGGTGGTGCTTGGCGAGAGAGAGTTGTGCGTGAGAATGGCGAGAGAGAGTTGTGCGTGAGAATGGCGAGAGAGAGTTGTGCGTGAGAATGGCGAGAGAGAGTTGTGCGTGAGAATGGCGAGAGAGAGTTGTGCGTGAGAATGGCGAGAGAGAGTTGTGCGTGAGAATGGCGCGAGAGAGTTGTGCGTGAGAATGGCGAGAGAGAGTTGTGCGTGAGAATGGCGAGAGAGAGTTGTGCGTGAGAATGGCGCGAGAGAGTTGTGCGTGAGAATGGCGAGAGAGAGTTGTGCGTGAGAATGGCGAGAGAGAGTTGTGCGTGAGAATGGCGAGAGAGAGTTGTGCGTGAGAATGGCGAGAGAGAGTTGTGCGTGAGAATGGCGCGAGAGAGTTGTGCGTGAGAATGGCGAGAGAGAGTTGTGCGTGAGAATGGCGAGAGAGAGTTGTGCGTGAGAATGGCGCGAGAGAGTTGTGCGTGAGAATGGCGAGAGAGAGTTGTGCGTGAGAATGGCGAGAGAGAGTTGTGCGTGAGAATGGCGAGAGAGAGTTGTGCGTGAGAATGGCGAGAGAGAGTTGTGCGTGAGAATGGCGAGAGAGAGTTGTGCGTGAGAATGGCGAGAGAGAGTTGTGCGTGAGAATGGCGCGTTAGAGTTGTGCGTGAGAACGGCGAGAGAGAGTTGTGCGTGAGAATGGCGAGAGAGAGTTGTGCGTGAGAATGGCGAGAGAGAGTTGTGCGTGAGAATGGCGAGAGAGAGTTGTGCGTGAGAATGGCGCGTTAGAGTTGTGCGTGAGAACGGCGAGAGAGAGTTGTGCATGAGAACGGCGAGAGAGAGTTGTGCGTGAGAATGGCGAGAGAGAGTTTTGCGTGAGAATGGCGAGAGAGAGTTGTGCGTGAGAATGGCGAGAGAGAGTTGTGCGTGAGAATGGCGAGAGAGAGTTGTGCGTGAGAATGGCGAGAGAGAGTTGTGCGTGAGAATGGCGAGAGAGAGTTGTGCGTGAGAATGGCGAGAGAGAGTTGTGCGTGAGAATGGCGAGAGAGAGTTGTGCGTGAGAATGGCGCGTTAGAGTTGTGCGTGAGAACGGCGAGAGAGAGTTGTGCATGAGAACGGCGAGAGAGAGTTGTGCGTGAGATTGGCGAGAGAGAGTTGTGCGTGAGAATGGCGAGAGAGAGTTGTGCGTGAGAATGGCGAGAGAGAGTTGTGCGTGAGAATGGCGAGAGAGAGATGTGCGTGAGAATGGCGAGAGAGAGTTGTGCGTGAGAATGGCGAGAGAGAGTTTTGCGTGAGAATGGCGAGAGAGAGTTGTGCGTGAGAATGGCGAGAGAGAGTTGTGCGTGAGAATGGCGAGAGAGAGTTGTGCGTGAGAATGGCGAGAGAGAGTTGTGCGTGAGAATGGCGCGTTAGAGTTGTGCGTGAGAACGGCGAGAGAGAGTTGTGCATGAGAACGGCGAGAGAGAGTTGTGCGTGAGAATGGCGAGAGAGAGTTTTGCGTGAGAATGGCGAGAGAGAGTTGTGCGTGAGAATGGCGAGAGAGAGTTGTGCGTGAGAATGGCGCGTGAGAGTTGTGCGTGAGAATGGCGAGAGAGAGTTGTGCGTGAGAATGGCGAGAGAGAGTTGTGCGTGAGAATGGCGAGAGAGAGTTGTGCGTGAGAATGGCGAGAGAGAGTTGTGCGTGAGAATGGCGCGTTAGAGTTGTGCGTGAGAACGGCGAGAGAGAGTTGTGCATGAGAACGGCGAGAGAGAGTTGTGCGTGAGAATGGCGAGAGAGAGTTTTGCGTGAGAATGGCGAGAGAGAGTTGTGCGTGAGAATGGCGAGAGAGAGTTGTGCGTGAGAATGGCGCGTTAGAGTTGTGCGTGAGAACGGCGAGAGAGAGTTGTGCATGAGAACGGCGAGAGAGAGTTGTGCGTGAGAATGGCGAGAGAGAGTTTTGCGTGAGAATGGCGAGAGAGAGTTGTGCGTGAGAATGGCGAGAGAGAGTTGTGCGTGAGAATGGCGAGAGAGAGTTGTGCGTGAGAATGGCGAGAGAGAGTTGTGCGTGAGAATGGCGAGAGAGAGTTGTGCGTGAGAATGGCGAGAGAGAGTTGTGCGTGAGAATGGCGAGAGAGAGTTGTGCGTGAGAATGGCGCGTTAGAGTTGTGCGTGAGAACGGCGAGAGAGAGTTGTGCATGAGAACGGCGAGAGAGAGTTGTGCGTGAGATTGGCGAGAGAGAGTTGTGCGTGAGAATGGCGAGAGAGAGTTGTGCGTGAGAATGGCGAGAGAGAGTTGTGCGTGAGAATGGCGAGAGAGAGATGTGCGTGAGAATGGCGAGAGAGAGTTGTGCGTGAGAATGGCGAGAGAGAGTTTTGCGTGAGAATGGCGAGAGAGAGTTGTGCGTGAGAATGGCGAGAGAGAGTTGTGCGTGAGAATGGCGAGAGAGAGTTGTGCGTGAGAATGGCGAGAGAGAGTTGTGCGTGAGAATGGCGAGAGAGAGTTGTGCGTGAGAATGGCGCGTTAGAGTGGTGCGTGAGAACGGCGAGAGAGAGTTGTGCATGAGAACGGCGAGAGAGAGTTGTGCGTGAGAATGGCGAGAGAGAGTTGTGCGTGAGAATGGCGAGAGAGAGTTGTGCGTGAGAATGGCGAGAGAGAGTTGTGCGTGAGAATGGCGAGAGAGAGATGTGCGTGAGAATGGCGAGAGAGAGTTGTGCGTGAGAATGGCGAGAGAGAGTTGTGCGTGAGAATGGCGAGAGAGAGTTGTGCGTGAGAATGGCGAGAGAGAGTTGTGCGTGAGAATGGCGCGTTAGAGTTGTGCGTGAGAACGGCGAGAGAGAGTTGTGCATGAGAACGGCGAGAGAGAGTTGTGCGTGAGAATGGCGAGAGAGAGTTTTGCGTGAGAATGGCGAGAGAGAGTTGTGCGTGAGAATGGCGAGAGAGAGTTGTGCGTGAGAATGGCGCGTGAGAGTTGTGCGTGAGAATGGCGAGAGAGAGTTGTGCGTGAGAATGGCGAGAGAGAGTTGTGCGTGAGAATGGCGAGAGAGAGTTGTGCGTGAGAATGGCGAGAGAGAGTTGTGCGTGAGAATGGCGCGTTAGAGTTGTGCGTGAGAACGGCGAGAGAGAGTTGTGCATGAGAACGGCGAGAGAGAGTTGTGCGTGAGAATGGCGAGAGAGAGTTTTGCGTGAGAATGGCGAGAGAGAGTTGTGCGTGAGAATGGCGAGAGAGAGTTGTGCGTGAGAATGGCGCGTTAGAGTTGTGCGTGAGAACGGCGAGAGAGAGTTGTGCATGAGAACGGCGAGAGAGAGTTGTGCGTGAGAATGGCGAGAGAGTGTTTTGCGTGAGAATGGCGAGAGAGAGTTGTGCGTGAGAATGGCGAGAGAGAGTTGTGCGTGAGAATGGCGAGAGAGAGTTGTGCGTGAGAATGGCGAGAGAGAGTTGTGCGTGAGAATGGCGCGTTAGAGTTGTGCGTGAGAACGGCGAGAGAGAGTTGTGCATGAGAACGGCGAGAGAGAGTTGTGCGTGAGATTGGCGAGAGAGAGTTGTGCGTGAGAATGGCGAGAGAGAGTTGTGCGTGAGAATGGCGAGAGAGAGTTGTGCGTGAGAATGGCGAGAGAGAGATGTGCGTGAGAATGGCGAGAGAGAGTTGTGCGTGAGAATGGCGAGAGAGAGTTTTGCGTGAGAATGGCGAGAGAGAGTTGTGCGTGAGAATGGCGAGAGAGAGTTGTGCGTGAGAATGGCGAGAGAGAGTTGTGCGTGAGAATGGCGAGAGAGAGTTGTGCGTGAGAATGGCGAGAGAGAGTTGTGCGTGAGAATGGCGAGAGAGAGTTGTGCGTGAGAATGGCGCGTTAGAGTTGTGCGTGAGAACGGCGAGAGAGAGTTGTGCATGAGAACGGCGAGAGAGAGTTGTGCGTGAGAATGGCGAGAGAGAGTTGTGCGTGAGAATGGCGAGAGAGAGTTGTGCGTGAGAATGGCGAGAGAGAGTTGTGCGTGAGAATGGCGAGAGAGAGATGTGCGTGAGAATGGCGAGAGAAAGTTGTGCGTGAGAATGGCGAGAGAGAGTTGTGCGTGAGAATGGCGAGAGAGAGTTGTGCGTGAGAATGGCGAGAGAGAGTTGTGCGTGAGAATGGCGCGTTAGAGTTGTGCGTGAGAACGGCGAGAGAGAGTTGTGCATGAGAACGGCGAGAGAGAGTTGTGCGTGAGAATGGCGAGAGAGAGTTTTGCGTGAGAATGGCGAGAGAGAGTTGTGCGTGAGAATGGCGAGAGAGAGTTGTGCGTGAGAATGGCGCGTGAGAGTTGTGTGTGAGAATGGCGAGAGAGAGTTGTGCGTGAGAATGGCGAGAGAGAGTTGTGCGTGAGAATGGCGAGAGAGAGTTGTGCGTGAGAATGGCGAGAGAGAGTTGTGCGTGAGAATGGCGCGTTAGAGTTGTGCGTGAGAACGGCGAGAGAGAGTTGTGCATGAGAACGGCGAGAGAGAGTTGTGCGTGAGAATGGCGAGAGAGAGTTTTGCGTGAGAATGGCGAGAGAGAGTTGTGCGTGAGAATGGCGAGAGAGAGTTGTGCGTGAGAATGGCGAGAGAGAGTTGTGCGTGAGAATGGCGAGAGAGAGTTGTGCGTGAGAATGGCGAGAGAGAGTTGTGCGTGAGAATGGCGAGAGAGAGTTGTGCGTGAGAATGGCGAGAGAGAGTTGTGCGTGAGAATGGCGCGTTAGAGTTGTGCGTGAGAACGGCGAGAGAGAGTTGTGCATGAGAACGGCGAGAGAGAGTTGTGCGTGAGAATGGCGAGAGAGAGTTGTGCGTGAGAATGGCGAGAGAGAGTTGTGCGTGAGAATGGCGAGAGAGAGTTGTGCGTGAGAATGGCGAGAGAGAGATGTGCGTGAGAATGGCGAGAGAGAGTTGTGCGTGAGAATGGCGAGAGAGAGTTTTGCGTGAGAATGGCGAGAGAGAGTTGTGCGTGAGAATGGCGAGAGAGAGTTGTGCGTGAGAATGGCGAGAGAGAGTTGTGCGTGAGAATGGCGAGAGAGAGTTGTGCGTGAGAATAGCGCGTTAGAGTTGTGCGTGAGAACGGCGAGAGAGAGTTGTGCATGAGAACGGCGAGAGAGAGTTGTGCGTGAGAATGGCGAGAGAGAGTTTTGCGTGAGAATGGCGAGAGAGAGTTGTGCGTGAGAATGGCGAGAGAGAGTTGTGCGTGAGAATGGCGCGTGAGAGTTGTGCGTGAGAATGGCGAGAGAGAGTTGTGCGTGAGAATGGCGAGAGAGAGTTGTGCGTGAGAATGGCGAGAGAGAGTTGTGCGTGAGAATGGCGAGAGAGAGTTGTGCGTGAGAATGGCGAGAGAGAGTTGTGCGTGAGAATGGCGAGAGAGAGTTGTGCGTGAGAATGGCGAGAGAGAGTTGTGCGTGAGAATGGCGAGAGAGAGTTGTGCGTGAGAATGGCGAGAGAGAGTTGTGCGTGAGAATGGCGCGTTAGAGTTGTGCGTGAGAACGGCGAGAGAGAGTTGTGCATGAGAACGGCGAGAGAGAGTTGTGCGTGAGAATGGCGAGAGAGAGTTGTGCGTGAGAATGGCGAGAGAGAGTTGTGCGTGAGAATGGCGAGAGAGAGTTGTGCGTGAGAATGGCGAGAGAGAGATGTGCGTGAGAATGGCGAGAGAGAGTTGTGCGTGAGAATGGCGAGAGAGAGTTTTGCGTGAGAATGGAGAGAGAGAGTTGTGCGTGAGAATGGCGAGAGAGAGTTGTGCGTGAGAATGGCGAGAGAGAGTTGTGCGTGAGAATGGCGAGAGAGAGTTGTGCGTGAGAATGGCGAGAGAGAGTTGTGCGTGAGAATGGCGAGAGAGAGTTGTGCGTGAGAATGGCGAGAGAGAGTTGTGCGTGAGAATGGTGCGTGAGAGTTGTGCGTGAGACTGGCGCGTGAGAGTTGTGCGTGAGAATGGCGCGTGAGAGTTGTGCGTGAGAATGGCGCGTGAGAGTTGTGCGTGAGAATGGCGCGTGAGAGTTGTGCGTGAGAATGGCGCGTGAGAGTTGTGCGTGAGAATGGCGCGTGAGAGTTGTGCGTGAGAATGGCGCATGAGAGTTGTGCGTGAGAATGGCGCGTGAGAGTTGTGCGTGAGAATGGCGCGTGAGAGCTGTGCGTGAGAATGGCGCATGAGAGTTGTGCGTGAGAATGGCGCGTGAGAGTTGTGCGTGAGAATGGCGCGTGAGAGTTGTGCGTGAGAATGGCGCGTGAGAGTTGTGCGTGAGTATGGCGCGTGAGAGTTGTGCGTGAGAATGGCGCGAGAGAGTTGTGCGTGAAAATGCACAGATGCATCTGAGCTTTCCTCTCCCGACTTGACCTTGCCTGGGGGTACGTGGGTGTGGGGGGAGTGGCCCCACATGGCATGGCAGGGCGAGCATGGTATCAGACGGCATGGACGCCGTGGTGGCGGACATCTCGCTGCGCCGCCTGCACTGGGAGGAGCGCTTCATCGCTGCTGACATCCAGGTCCGTGCGCCCTGCCCTGCCCTGCTGCCACTGCCATACACGGCCGTGGGCATAGGCATGGGCATGGGGGCATGGGGGCATGGGGGCATGGGCATGGGCATGGGCATGGGCATGAGCATGGGCATGGGCATGGGCATGGGCATGAGCATGGGCATGGGCATGGGCATGGGCTTGGCGGCACTGGCGTAGCGGGCATGCACCTCGGATCACCATTCACTCATGCCGTGCCGTGCCTCTCAGCCTGTAACTATCGCCCTTCTCTTCTCTTCTGTGGGAGAGCCTCCACTTCCCCGAGGCCTCCATTGCTGTGCGGCGGCCTGCCATGATCCCATTGCCACTCATCCGTGTGCCCCCACACCCCCCTCTTGCCCGTGCCATGAGCAGGTGAAGCGGTGCATGGGGGAGGCGGAGCTGGCGCTCAAGGACGTGCGCGCGTGGATGGACTCGCTCGCCTCGCCCTCCCCGTACGCCATCCCCCACCACACCCCACCCCCCGCACCTGCAATGCCTCTCGCACTCGCTTCGCATCTGAGCATGCCAAAGCCTTGCCTTTCAACACCCCAGAGCTCTATCTGTTGGTTGAGTCTCTGCTTCCACGGGGTTATCCCTTGGTACTCTTCACCATCCACGTGGCTTGCATTGCTCTCAGCATGACAGTTGCTCGTCATGCATTCCGGCCTTCTTCATTGCTCCAAGGTCCCTCCTGCTCCTCCCCGTATCTCGCCATTTGGCCCGCCCCACCTCCTCTCAGCAAGTATACTTCTCGCCGCCATGCCCTCACACCCCTCACACCCCGCACACCCCGCACAACCCGGCCGTGGCAGCAATGGCGTCACACCTGCCAGGCTGCCAGGGTCCTGCAAGCCATCTCACCCTCACTGCTCACACACTCTGCGCTGCCTCGCTCACTGCCCTCTTCCGCCCTTCCCCCCCGCCTGTCCACAGGGAGGACACATCGCGGCTGAATGCGCTGAGGGTGCGCGGGGTGGAGCTGGACGCGCTGCTCGCCGACATCCGTGCCGCCCCGCGCCCCGCCCTCTCCATCTCCCACCCCTCCGTGCTCCGCGTGCCACGCATCTCCCCTGCCTCGCCGCCCACTGCCACGGCACCGGCAGCGCCCACAGCAGTACCTGCCCCGGGTGCCAAAATCCTTCCCCGCCACCGTCGTCATTGCTCCCGTGGGAGGCGCCTCCTCCACCCTCAACGCACCTGCTGCTGCGCCTGCCGCCGGGACGGCAGGACCGCGCCGGCCGTTCAAACCGTCACTGCAGATCGGAGGAGATGCAGCGGGCGGCATGGGCGGCATGGGCGGCGGAGCGCCGGAGTCGCCCGAGGACGGCGCGCCGATGACGCCGTTTGTGATCTCCGGCGGCATGCCCCGGCCGCAGGGAGGCGGGTTCCGCGACGAGCAGGGCCGGCTGAGACGCCCCGCGAGGAAACCCAGTGTGGCGTCGATCGCTGAGGGCGTGGAGGGGCCGGGCGACAAGGGCGGTGGGGAGGGCGGGCGACGGAGCAGTGAGGTTGAGCGTGAGGAGGGAGTGGTGGGTGATGGGGTCTCAGGGACAAGCGGGTGAAAAGGCTGGTTCGGAGGCAGAAGAGACGGGGAGTGCAGAGGGCAAGGTGACATGGTGAGAAAGCTTCATTACCAGCCTTCTGTGGCTGCCATGTGCATGAGAACGCGTGCAAAAGTATTGGTGTGCGTTGTGTGAGTACTGGTGTACCTCATATTATACGAGGCACCCAAGCATCTGTAAATATGAATCCATATAAACCTAAGTAGATTGACTATATTCTCATGACTCCCCTTTTGAGGTTTACATGAGCTCCTACATTTTAACCTGCATAAACCCATACATGCTGCTGATGTTATGAGTTGTACTAAGAAAAGTGCGCGGAAGACTTTATAAAAAGGATGTCGAATGCAGAATGACGAGAATGGTGAAGAAGCATGCATCTATAGGGACGAAACCGTGCTGTTCGAGGACCTCGATGTGCGTGGCTCGGGAATGTCGCGATTGGTGCGGGGCGACTCGGCGCTGGTTCGGTACGAAAGTGTAGGCCGAGCCCAAACTGACGCGAACAGTTCGGGCTGTCCTCGCTAGGAGCAGCCTCTACAGTAATGAATTCACATTCATTACACTCTCCCACCTTCTAAAGAAGGTGCCTTATACGTAGGCGAGTCTTGCAGTAGCGTGAAAACTGCAGATCTCGGTCGAAACTGATCTGACGGCGCGGACGCATGTTGACTTTCGAGTTGACGCGTGGCTGAGCGCGTTGACTAGGCAAAGTTCAGAGAGTTGGAATGTCAGCCGTTGATACTGCCGATGTCGATCGGGCGGTTGAAAGCGAGTGTCGAGTTGAAAATTTGTCGACGAAGGAAAATCGTCGATGTCGCGGATGTCTATCGGACGGTACAGATGAACGTAATGTCGGCGGGAAGTCTGACACGATGTCAGAGGGCGATGAGCAGAAACCGTCGATGTTGCTGAAATTGATCCCGGACGTCCCTCGTGCTGCTCCAGTCTGACAAAAATGTCAGAGACTGCTAAGGGAATACAGTGCGACAGCACTCTCCCCCTCCCCCCCCCCCCCCCCCCCCCCCCCCCCCCCCCCCTTTGAAAATGATTGCCCACCAGAATCTACACAGCTGCATGGGCACAAAACCACAACCACCCTGATGCCGAGGGTAGAACAGAATACCAAGTGTTATGACCTCCCACATGAAATTCAGCCGCTGTGCAGTCGAAATTGCTGTCGGTGGCGAAATCTTCAGTCGGAAACCCCGAAAAATGCCCAGGGTAAACTGCTTCGAAGTCCGTTGAGCAGGTAAAATCGTTGGGCGCTTGGACTCGAGAACTCCGAATGAAACTAATAAGTGGACTGTCTATTTTGTCTTGTAGTCGCGACTGCTGCTGCAGCATCTCTCGTGACTACCACCCCAAAACCTCCGCGTGGCAGCATCGAATCACCCTGCTGCTGCAGAAGCTTCGGTTGCCAACATCTTCAACCTCCGAAATTGCTGCTGTCTTGTTGTCGTGTTGCTGTGGCAAACTCCTCGATGTGACTGCTCCAGCTGTCAGCACCTCCGGCGGTCTTGTCCTGACTCGCCGAGTGTTTTGTCTCCTTTCTCCGAAACATCCCGGGCATGGGGCGAAAACAGCTGTTGCACTTCCCCCTGACCGCCTGCGGTATTTTTTCAAAGTCGGACTTGCACTGTCGATGACGTCAGCTACCCCGACGACGTTGTCGTTCTCGCTGAGAAAGTCAAGGCAGAGGCAAAAAAAGGTTGTCCTTTCTCCCCCACCTGCTGCGATAATTTTCACCTGTGTTGCGGCTGGTACCCCTGAAACTCCACGGAGTTTGCCGCCAAGAAGTTCACCACGGCAGTTTTCGCGCGCTTATCCCAGCGCCGCTGCAACTCCGCCGTTTTTACAAAATTGTCGGCCGTCATCGCCGACTCTTGTAAAACCGAGACTCGGTACTCTCCGTAAATGTCGGTGCCGAAAATTCTTGTACGTCTTGGTCACCTGCAGGTTATCCCCTCAAAGAACCGGTGTATCTAGCGTGCCCACCCGTCGCCATTTTTCTCTCTGTGGTTAACCACACTAGCAACCCACCAACAGGAGGTGCTCTTTCGTGTGGAACCCAGAGTCATGGGTCTATCGGGACCGAATTTCACGGAACCTAGCCCGCATCAACGCCGCAGATCTCGTCGAAGAATTTCCCTAAATGGCTTCAAAGTACACCGTAAACCGCTGAAACAGCTGGCGAGCAGACGTTCACCCGTCTCCCACCGTAGGAAAGAAACCCGAAAATCATGGTTGTTGAAGCAGTCCCGAAGTATTTTCCGCCGCGTAACCCCGACGTTTCCGCCGTTCTCTCTGGTACTCCGACGTTCACTCGTCTTCTCACCCGTCGAAATTACTTAGCGAATCCCAGGTATCCTTGGCGATACACCGCTCGCCGCGCCTCCATGTAACAATATCAAACCCTTTCGGGGGTCTACCGAATAGACTCCGAAATTCGCGGTGGATTGGTGTACGGGCTCAACCTTTCACTCTGGAGATCTGCTGGAGCACCCACAAATTTCCCTCCATTTGTTTTTTGTCTTCACCCCCCGACAATTTCGCTTGCCGCCGTTCACCCAGCGTCCGCTTTTGTCGGATGAGGTATTGCTCCGTGTTGCCCGCGATTTTTCTGACATTCGGTGAAGGCGCGAACGCTATCGTAGTTGGGTCATGTTTATCGGATCAAACAGTTGGACCGGCCGCTTCGTTGCTTCAGCTCCGACTTTTCCGGCGGGGTAACTGCTACCGATGGTCCGGTTTTGTTGGGGCCGAACAGTGTCGCAACCTTGAAAATTTCTTGTACGCCCAGCTATCAAACTGGCGCAATACCCGCGCCTTTTAGCCAGCACAGGGCTAAACACAGGGCCCCACCTTTGGATCCAGTGGCCAATAGGACTTACGCTTTGCCTTCGAGGCCTTCTGGGCGTGAGGTATGTGAAACGTTCGGAAACCTCGGCCGGTAGTGGTACCCATCCGGCTACCGCCGCTTAGCCGCAAACGTTTAGGCATAAGCTTGGGAGTTTCGCCGTGGGTCATAATTCTCGCCTCCTGAAGCTCGAAACCCATTTTCCCTCGCTAAGCCGAACTCGACGCAACTCCATGTATTGTAGCCTGTGAAACCCCCAAAAATCGCGGGTCTAAACACTGCGTCGAAATGTTGTCCCACTGGTGTACTGCCCTGTCTGCGGTGCAACTACCCTTGATCAGGGGGTACTGTGCTGCCTGAAGTACAGTGTCGGCCGTTGCTATTGCTCCAAAAATGTTGCCGATCTTGTTGCAGGTATAGCAGTGACCCTAGCGATGGACAGTCTAGTCGTAGGCGACTTTCTCCGATCTTTTCGGTGGCTTAGAAAACAACTTCTGTCCCACACTGTGCCGCTCCTGCCGAAAACGCCAACGACGCACCCTCCTGTAGCCACACCGGCCACACCCGGGCTGGACGACGGTAGACCCCCGCATTCGTCGGGCAGTCGACACGCCGTCTCTCCGCGCCGTTGCATTTTCTGACGCAAATCACCATGCGCCTGGCCTGCTCCGCCAGCTGTCGTTCTCCACGTGAAGCCACCCAAAATCTTCGGTTACAGTGACGACGATCACCACGCGCCGAAGTGTGAGGATCTAGGATCGAGCTCAGAAAAGTAGATTGTGAATTGAAATGATCATCTGGGTACAACACGAGGCTATATATAGGCTTGACACAAGGCAGGTAACCCAGGTGTTACGCGAATGTTTCGAGGGTCGCGAAGCATCCCGAACAGAACCTTCTTGAACTTGGTAGAAAGCCATTCGGTGGCAACCGAATAGCTTGAGTTCGGTACACGTAACCTGGTTCGGTGCCTACAACTATAATAACTATAGTAAAGCAACGAACCTAGGAAATCAAGCAATTCATGCATGCAGAAAATAAACCTAAGCTAGGAATAGCGTAAGGAAATAATAGCAAGCATGAATAACAAGCATAAGCCATCGTACTCTCACACGTCCCCCCCTCAAAGCTGGGTGGCGTAAGATACACCCTGCTTGACAAGATAGTCCTTGAGAGCACGGCGTGCGTTGCCCATATCAGCTTCTGCAACCCAATTGTCCTCAGTGGGGTCGTATCCCTTCCAGCGTATTAGGAACTCGAGGGTCTTGCCGCCGCGGCGTCGATGAGTGAGAACGCGCTCGATCTCGTACTCTGGTTCATCCTGCACAAGAACAGGTGGTGGTGGCGGTAGCTGCCGTCCCTGGAACTGTTGGTTGGGGTCCTTGTAGGGTTTCAGTAGCTGAACATGGAAAGCATTGTGAAGCTTCCACGTAGTAGGTAAGCGCAAGCGGAATGTAACTGGTGTCACCTGTGCCTCCACGAAAAATGGACCACAGAAGCGAGGCCGGAGTTTGGATGGAAGGTGAGACAGGTTCAAGTTGCGCGTGTCAAGAAGCACCTGATCTCCGACTGCTACTGAGTGATCCCGTCGCTGACGATCGGCATACTGCTTCTGGGAGTTCTGCATCGTAGTGAGACGCCGCTGAGTCTTCTCCCATAGCTGCTGCATGGTGGTGACGAAGTCGTGTGCGGCTTGGACGTGTGCCGATGTGGTTGGCTGCTGTGGTGTAAGTGGTTCTCGTCCGAAACACAGGAAGAAAGGGGTTTTCCCTGTGGCCGCATGCGAGGCGTTGTTGTAAGCGAACTCTAAGGTCGGTAACTGTAAGCGAATTTTGGGTCTCTGTCTGAGATGAGTGTAGCGGGGATGCCGTGGATGGTGATGATGCGGTCGAAGAAGAGTCGAGCAGTTGCTTCAGCTGTAGCTGTGGCATTGGTCGGGATGAAGTGACCCATTTTGGAGAACTTATCGATGACTACGAGGATGGAATCGTGTCCCCGTGAGGTCGAGGGAAGTCCTGTGATGAAGTCGAGACTAACGACCTGCCATGGCTGCTCCGGTACGGGTAGAGGCTGAAGTAACCCTGCTTTCTTCTGCTTGCTACTCTTCATCCGCTGGCACGTGTCGCAGGAGGTGACAAACTTATGCACGTCTGCTGCCATTCCGGGCCAGTAGTAATACTTCGATATTCCCGCTAACGTCTTGTTGCTCCCAAAGTGTCCTGCATATGGTACATCATGGAACTCCTCCAATAGGATCTGCCGTAGCGGGGCGTAGTTCGGTACCCAAATCTTTCCTGAACCCTTCCTTACCGCTAAGTCTTTCTCCCACTGTAACAGCTTCTGTTTCTCTGCCGTTGCTATCTCGCCGTCCACGGAGTACCCATGTTGGAATAGACCCTTGAGGAGAGGGTTCATCCCGTCGAGCTGGATGCCTGCTACATGACCGGGGCGGCTCAACGCGTCAGCTTTGTTGTGGAGCCCGGGTTTGTAGACGATGTCGTAGTGGAAGTGGGTCTCCAAGAAATCCACCCACCGCACCTGTCGTCGTGAGAGCGTCGGCTGCGACTTCAGGTATTTGAGACTGCAGTGGTCTTGGCTCCCTCATGGTAACACCTTCACGCCTTGAAGGCTACAACTATGGCTAAGGCTTCCTTGTCGTGAATGGGGTAGTTCAGTTCTGCTCCGTGTAACTTCTTACTGAGGTAGGCGATAGGCTGTAAACCGTTCCCGTGATCCTGCATCAGTACTGCTCCGACTGCCTGGTCACTAGCGTCTGCTTCAACTACGTAGTCCTTGTCTGGGTCCGGTAGGATGAGTACTGGCGCTGTGGTCAGTGCTGTCTGTAGCTGCTCCATGGCTTGCTGATGAGGAGTATCCCATTTGAAGGGCGTATCCTTTTTCAGTAGGTCGGTCAGTGGCGCTGCTATCTTAGCGTACTACGGCACGATCCTGTTGTAGTAGTTGGCGAAGCCGAGGAACTGCTGCAACTCCTTCACGTTCTCTGGTACTTTCCACTTCTTAACGGCTTCGATTTTCCGCGGGTCTACGTGTACGCCCTCGGCACTCACCATGTGCCCGAGAAACTGCACCTTCTTTAGTGCGAAGTCGCTCTTCGACAGCTTCACGTAGAACTTATTTTTCCGCAGGATCTCGAACACCTTCCGCAGATGCTCCACGTGCTCCTTCATGTTCTTGGAGTAGATGAGGATATCGTCCAGGTACACTACTACGCACTCGTCCAGCAGGGGCCGTATGATGTGGTTCATCTCCGCCTGTAACGTTGCTGGTGCGTTGCAGAGTCCGAACGGCATCACCAAGTATTCGTAGGAGCCGTATCTCGTGTGGAACGCCGTCTTGTGAATCGAGTTGTCCGCCATCTTGATCTGCCAGTAACCCGACCGTAGGTCCAGCTTCGAAAAGACTGTTGCACCACGCAGTTGGTCCAGTAAGTTTTTTATGCGTGGTATGGGGTATTTGTTTTTTTACTGTCTGTTTGTTCAGTGCGCGGTAGTCGATGCACATTCTGCCGTCTGGTTTTGGTGTGAAGAGAACTGGTGCACCGTAGGGAGAGGTGGATGGTCGGATCAGTTGTCTGTTGAGTAAGTACTCAATCTGTTTTTTCATGTCTGTCAGTTCGGTCGGACTCAGTCGGTAAGGTGCACGTGAGACGGGTTTCGCACCTGGTTCCTCCACGATCTCGTGCTCGTGGGTGCGTGCAGGAGGTACGCCTGCAGGTAGGTCGTCGGGCATTATGTCTTTGTACTGCTCCAAGACCTCCTTCACTGCTGCGGGTAGCTCGGAACCCGGCTTCTCCTCTTCTGCTGCTGCCATGACCAGTGCTAGGTAACCCGTTCACCGCCTGTTTGAACCATGCCAGTGTCGTTTCAGGAATGTCCCCTGTATCCGTCCAGCTTCGCAGTGCTATCCGCTTCCCATCGTTGTAGATGCACACCTTGCTGTTGACCCAATCGATCTCGGGGTTGAACCGCTTCAGAAAATCTCTCTCCCATGATAAAATCTAACCCTTTGATGTTGGTGACAGGTAGCTTCGGCTTCCACCTCAACGCACCTATGTGCAGCTGCAGTGATGCTTCGCCGTGGATGGGAAGCTTCGTACCGTCCACCATGGTTGCTGAAAACTGGGTCTCCTCCGCCTTCTCTCCAATTTTCTCCAATGTTTCGCGGTCGCACACCGAGTGAGATGCACCGCTGTCCACCAGTGCCTGGAGGCGTCGCCCATTGCATAACACCTCGAGGAGTAGTGGTTTCTGCTGCGCTGAGTAGCCAAAGAGGGTCTCATTAATAGGATCATAGGGTACATCAAAATGAATACCTTCCCTATTTCCTATACCTGACTCAACACTTTCCAACTTTACCTGGGGGGTAGGAGGATTTTTCCGAGGCTTGTATAATTTCTCCTGAGCCTGGATGTCTCCTCTAAGCCTTTGCAGCTGTGTAGGCTTCACCTGTGGGCAACGGGGAGCCTTAACACTATGCTGCGGGGAGAGAATATTAACTCCACGGAACGCACGACCCTTTTCTACGCTCCGTAGTACTTTGCCCAACTTTTCAGATATCTGAACAAATTCTAAAGGCTTTTTCTTGACCTCTAATTCTCCCCTGAATTTTTACTTTTGTGGGTGTTTGGCTGCAGTTTCCCGGTCGGTGCAAAGTCTTTTTCGCGAAGCCACCATTCGCCTCGGCGATCTCCCCTGATGTCGGCCGGTTGAGACGTTTTGTATTCGCGCCATCATTTTCTCCTTTTTTCACCCGCTCCGAAGTCGCCACGTCGTCGTGTTTTCCTGCTTTTCGGATCTTTACGCGATCGCCAGGTCGATCCGCGGCTACTGGCGACTGCCGTTTTTCTACGTCGGGGGTGCTCCACTGTTACCGTCATGGAGTGCCGCACGTGCTTTCTTCATTTTGTAGCACGACAAAATTTGATGCCCTGCTGCGCCGCAAAATTCGCATTTCGCCGACTGCTGCTTCGCGTCAAATTTGTCGATATCCATCGGTTCGGCGAACGTGGGGGGTGCCGATCGCTCCGTGCCGAATGTACGGTTCGGCGCGAAACGTCGTGTTTCGGGTTGACCTCGAGTCAGCGCGTCGTATCGTTCGGCTGCACGCACGATGTCCCTGTAGCTGTTGTAATTCGCCGCGATCACCTGCCGCCGAATCTCTAATTTTAACCCTTCTGTGTACGCCTGGATTTTTTCGCCTTCGGTCAGGTCGGGGATGCGGTTGAACAGTAGCTCCATCTGCTGCGTGTACTGCGCTACACTACTGTACTGCTTGTGCCGATGAATTTGTTGCCGCGCCATGTAGGTCGTATTAATCGGTTTGAAACGTTTGATCGGGTCTGCCCGAAACTGCGCCCATGATTTCTCCCCGCGGGCCTCGTCAGTGTTGTAGATCCACTCGAGTGCCGGTCCATGTAGCAGTGTCGCTGCGAGCCGAATCCTTGCTGCGTCATATGTCGGGGTCGAACAGCCAATGGCCTCGAAGTAAATTTCGAGGGTGGCCACAAATCGCCGGACGTCGGATCCCTTCGCGCTTGGATCGAACGCTTCAGGGAGCCTCGGTCGTGCTGCTTCGAGGTTCGGCGACAGTGGTGCCATCGGTCCGTGAAATGTCGGTGCCACCACTGCTGCTGGTGTTGTCAGTGCTGCATTCGCTGCGGTCGCTGTTGCTACGATGGCGAAGCCTGGTTGGTTTGTCAGAAGGGCTTCGAGTCGACGAAGCGTCACATGCGTCTGCTCCATGTCGGTGCGGAGGCTTGTCAAGATAACCGGTAGTCTTAGGAGCCATAGCTAGGAGAGTCCTAGCTAGGCAAGAGAGTTTAGGCGAAAGAGGAGGGTTGCACTAGCAAGAATGGGGATACAAATAGCAAACCCTAGAAGGGTTGTACTCGCTACAGAGCACCCCACTACAGGCTAGAGCATAATATTCTGACACACCCCCATAGCCAAAGTGGGGTGTAATCAGCAGAGCAAGCAAAGCAGTACAAGCTCAGGGTGGATCACAATGTCACCACACATTCTGAGCACAAGTTTAAGAAGCAATAGTTTAAAGTTCACAATTATGAGCAAAGCTAGTGGTAGTCACAACGGGCAAGTGAGGAGGAGGAGGGCTGGCGAGAGGAGAGTAGATGGGAGGCGACGACTGAAGCTGCAGGCACACGGGCAACAGACGGCTCTGGTGCGACACAGTGGCTACCGGGAGTGAGTGCCCCGGAGTACAGGAGTAACAGGCTCCGCGGCTAAGACGAGCAGCAGGAGCAACGGACCCACAGGCGACGGCGCAACCGGCTCTCTGAGCTACCGGGAGTGAGTGCCCCGGAGTACAGGCGTGTCAAACATTATATGTTTATATGATTGTAGGCTGTAGTGGGTGATACCTTAGGGGGTACACTGGATTAGGGTTTCCTATTTGTATCCATCCTTCTGTTAGTACAGTCATTCCAGTCCGTTCATTCTGACATGGTATCAGAGCAGGTCCTTCGCTAGGACCTAACTTCTCTTCGGGCCCACCACTACCTACTACCTACTACCTACTAGCGCCCTCGTGCGCCCTACTATCGGAGTGCGCTTTAGCGCCTCCCCCCTTAGCGCCCTCGAGCGCTTCCTTTTTTTTTTTTTTCCCGGCCCCGCTGGCCCCGTCGATCGCGCCCCGCTTAACGGCCTCGCGGCCCCGTCGCGCCTCGCCTAGTGGCCCTCGCGGCCCCGTCGAACCCACGCGCGCCCCGCTTACGGCCCCGTCGACCCCGCGCGCACCCCGTGTAGAGGCCCCGCGGCCCCGTCGTCCGCCACCACACGGCCCGTCGAACCCGCGCGCGCCCCGCTTACGGCCCCGTCGACCCCGCGCGCACCCCGTGTAGAGGCCCCGCGGCCCCGTCGCCCGCCACCTCACGGCCCCTCGACCCCGCTGCGCCCCGCTTAGCGGCCCCACGGCCCCGTCGAGCCCCGCTTAGAGGCCCCCCGCGGCCCCGTCGCCCGCCACCACACGGCCCCTCGACCCCGCTGCGCCCCGCTTAGCGGCCCCACGGCCCCGTCGAGCCCCGCTTAGAGGCCCCCCGCGGCCCCGTACCGCCCCGCTTAGCGGCTCCGCGCAGCCGCGCAGCCCGAACCGAGCCGCGCCGCCCTACCTGAACCGAGCCGCGCCGCCCTACCTGAACCGAGCCGCGCCGCCCGACCGAGCCGCGTCGACCGTTCTAGCAGCCCTGTTGATCCTACTGCTACTGTCACTATGGCTAGTCCGCCAGTTCTAGCTTTCGATGCCGAGGGCCGTCCAGTGAAGTTCGAAACCTGGCTCGATGACCTGCACCTGTTCCTACAGCTCACTGCCAAGGAAGATATCTCACTGTACGACCACGCCCTAGGCCATGCCACTGCCCCTGACTCGTCTGCTGACAGCACTCTGCGTTCCCAGTGGCAGACCCGTGATGCGCACGCTCGCTTTGCTATTCGCAACTCCCTGCCGCTAGACGAGCGCGAGCACTTCGGCCAGTGCAAGACTGCTAAGGACCTCTACACCGCTGTAGTTGCCCGCTACTCCTCACCCGCTTCTGCCACGCTAGGCCGCCTCACTCTCCCCTACCTGTTCCCCGACCTAGCCTCCTTTCACACTGTCGCAGACCTCATCACCCACCTTAAGACTAGTGAGGCCCGCTTTCGCGCTGCTATGCCTGCAAAGTTTCTCACTAGCAACCCCCCCCCGCTCTGGATCACTCTCTACCACATCGTCACCCGCCTCCCTGACTCTCTGCGCGCAGTCAGGGACCACTTCCTCTCTCGCTCCCCCACTGAGCTCACTGTTGCCCTCCTCGAGAAGGAACTGCTTGCAGCTGAGGCGAGCATCGTCGCTGTAGGCACCTCTCGTGGCGACCCCCGCACCCCGTTCTTTGAGGGGTGTTCCCCTTCCCCCCTCCTCCCCTCTGTCGCCTCTGCTGCTGCTGTCGACCTTCTTGGTGCTGAGAAGGTCGGGACCGCGTCTGCTTCGAGCGGGCGCCGCAGGAACAAGGGGGGCAGGGGTGGGGGTGGTGGCGGAGGAGGTGGGGTGGGAGGCGGTGCGAGTGGAGGCGCGGCTGGGGAGACTAGTGGCGGCAGTGGGGGAGGAGACAGCAGCGGCGGGAGTGGTGGTGGAGGCGGCAGCGGAGGCGGAGGTGGTCGTGGCGGCGGCAGGGGTGGAGGTGGCCGGGGCGGCGGCGGTGGGGGTGGTGGTCGTGGAGGCACTGGCGGAGGGCAGAGTCAGCAGCCCGCCCCGACACTTCAGGCCGCCCGTGAGTGGTATGCGCAGCGTAGCGTTACCTGCACGTACGTCATTCGCACAGGTGACCGCAGCGGCCAGCAGTGTGGGAGGCCGCACCCCACACAGCGCTGCTTCGTGCGCCTTAACGTCGCGTGGCGCACTCAGTTTCCTGCTGCCACTGAGCTGCCGCGCTGGGCTGATCTGGAAAAGAGGGGTGTTGATATTTGGGCTTTAGACTTTGATGCTATTCTCACTGCCATGTATGCGATGTCTATTAGTGGAGAGGGTGCTCAGTACTTGCGTGTTCCGCCCGACCCGGGCATTCAGGCCAGTCCGGCTGCCGCTCTAGGTGCTAGTGCGTCTGCTCCCACAGGTCCTGGTGAGGCCGCTGCCCTAGGTGCTCGTGCGTCCGTGCCCCCTGGTACTGAGTCGACTGCAGCACTGCACACCTTCACACTGGACTCAGGTGCTTCTCGCTCCTTCTTTCGTGACCGCACTGTCCTTGAGCCACTCGCTCGGCCAGTTGCTGTCTCCCTTGCTGACCCCTCTGGGGGTCCGGTCATTGCGACCTCCTCCACTGTCCTTCCTTGTCCGGCGGTCCCGTCCGGCACGCTGTCAGGTCTCTACCTCCCCTCGTTCTCTACGAACCTGGTGGCAGGTAGTGCGCTCCAGGACGGAGGTGTTCACCAGTTCACCCCTGCCTACGAGCGCGTGACACACTGCACGTGTGCTCGGACGGGTCGCCACCTGGCTACCTTCACTCGGGAGCCGGGGTCGGACCTTTACACACTGACCACTGAGTCCCCTCAGGTAGCTGCGTCTGCGTCTGCGTCAGGTCAGCTGTCCGCCCCCTGCTCGTGTCGCTCTCTGGCGCATGAGACTGTCCTTTGGCACCACCGCCTTGGTCACCCGTCTGTGCAGCGCCTTCGAGCCATGCACAAACGGGACCTTGTTGCTGGTCTTCCCAGGGTGCTCCCTCCCCTTCCCGACTCGCCTGCTCCTCCCTGTATTCCCTGTGTCGAGGGACGGCAGCGCGCCGCTCCTCACTCCTCCTCCTTTCCCCCGACGACTGCTCCCTTGCAGACGCTCCACATGGACGTGTGGGGCCCAGCCCGCGTCCGTGGTCAGGGTCAGGAGAGGTACTTCCTGATTGTTGTTGACGACTTCTCACGCTACACCACGGTCTTCCCCTTGTGCGCCAAGGGTGACGTCCCTGATGTCTTGATCCCTTGGATCCGCAGATCTCGTCTCCAGCTCCGTGAGCGTTTCCGCTCTGACTTCCCTGTCCTGCGTCTGCACTCTGACAGAGGTGGGGAGTTCTCCTCTGGCCTATTGGAGGCCTTCTGTCAGCAGGAGGGCATTGAGCAGTCATACAAGCTTCCGGCCTCTCCACAGCAGAATGGGGTTGCTGAGCGTCGCATTGGTCTGGTCATGGAGGTCGCTCGTACCTCCTTGAGCCATGCGGCTGCCCCCCATTTTCTGTGGCCGTTTGCAGTCCGATACGCTGCGCATCAGCTCAACCTCTGGCCCCGTGTCTCCTTGCCCGAGACTTCTCCGACATTGCGTTGGACGGGAGAGGCTGGCGATGCGTCGCGTTTTCAGGTCTGGGGATCCCGAGCTTTTGTCCGCGACACGTCCGCGGACAAGCTCTCCCGTCGCGCTGTCCCCTGCGTCTTCCTTGGCTTTGTCCCGGACGCCCCTGGCTGGCAGTTCTACCACCCCACCTCGCGTCGTGTCCTGGCCTCTCAGGACGTCACTTTTGACGAGTTCGTCCCCTACTACCGCCTCTTCCCCTACCGCACTGCCCCGCTCCCCCCCCCGCCTCTCTTCCTCGCTCCAGGTGCTGAGGTACCAGACCCCCTCCCCCCTCAGGGTGCCGCTCCCTCAGGTGTGTCCCAGGTAGACCCGGGTGAGCCTGTCGAGGTAGCTGTTGACTCTCGTCCTGCTAGGGGTGCTGAGCCTGGGGGTGCTGCGTCTGGGGGTGCTGAGCCCGGGGGTGCTGCGTCTGGGGGTGCTGAGCCTGGGAGTGCTGAGTCTGGGGGTGCGGAGCCTGGGGGTGCTGAGCCAGGAGGTGCGGAGCCTGGAGGTGCTGAGCCTGGGGGTGCTGAGTCTGGGGGTGCTGAGTCTGGGGGTGCTGAGCCTGTGCGTGCTACACCTGGAGGAGCCCTCTCCTCCCAGCAGCTGCAGGAGAGGTACCTCGAGTACTGCCGCCTCCGGAGAGGTGCTGCTGGAGCTCGTTCCGGTACTTCCCCTCCTACCCAGGAGCTCCCCCCCATTCAGCAGATCCGCGAGTGGTACACACGGCGCTGCAGTCTTCGGAGTGGTGCTCCTGGTGCTGCGGACCCTGGGGGTGGCGCTGCTGCTGGTGCTGAGGACCCGGACGTTGGAGCTGCTGCTGGTGCTGAGGACCCGGACGGTGGAGCTGCTGCTGGTGCTGAGGACCCGGCCGGTGGAGCTGCTGCTGGTACTGAGGACTCGGACGGTGGAGCTGCTGCTGGAGCTGAGGACCCGAGCGGTGGCGCTGCTGCTGCTACTGAGGACCCGGGCGTTGGAGCTACTACTGGTGCTGAGGACCCGGCCGGTGGAGCTGCTGCTGGTACTGAGGACTCGGACGGTGGAGCTGCTGCTGGAGCTGAGGACCCGAGCGGTGGCGCTGCTGCTGCTACTGAGGACCCGGGCGTTGGAGCTACTACTGGTACTGAGGACCCGGCCGGTGGAGCTGCTGCTGGTGCTGTGGACCCGGCCGCTGGAGTCTCCTCTGCTTCTGGAGACGCTGCGCGGCCGCGACCGTACTTCGTACCGCTCCTTCAGCAGGTTCTTGGGCAGGCTCCTCCTCCTTGTCCTCCTCCCTCTGTAGAGTGTCCTCTGCCTGTCCAGCCGCAGTCACAGTTCCCGCCTACCTCGCCTCTCCCTGCTCCCTCTCCGTACACTGGTCCCACAGGAGGTCTTACAGAGCGTCGTGAGCCTGAGTCTCGTCCTGCGTCGCCTGTTCGTCGTGCTCGCACTGGTAGTCGTGTCCATCGTGAGCGTCCTCCTCCTGTCCCAGGCACTCACTACATGACTCTGCGTCCCTCTACTGCTCCTCAGCGTGTCCCTCTGCCGTCTCCTCCTGCGTCTTCTTTGCCTCACGTTCCGGACCCTGAGTCTGACCGGTACCGTGCTGAGCACCCTACTGTCACGCGTCTCCTCGCTACTGTTGTCACTGACCCTACCTTTGAGTCCTCGACTGCGTCTGCTCTGGTCGCTGAGTTGGTTGACTTTGCTGCTGCCTGTCGTCTTGACTACGCTGCTAGCCTTGTTGCTGAGTCTGAGTCTGAGTCTGTCTGTCCTCCGTCCGTCGGGGGTGAGTGTGCTCTTGGCACGGACGTCCTTGAGGACAGACAGGAGGAGTTCCAGTGTCTTGCTGCTGCTTTGCCCCGTCTCGTGTCCTTGCTAGTTGCCCCTGAGGGAGACCCGGATGCACCAGACATCCCGACCCCGCGCACTTACGCTGAGGCGATGGCGGGTCCCTACTCCTCTCAGTGGCAGACAGCCATGGACACCGAGATAGCCTCCTGGAAGTCCACACGCACCTACGTCGACGAGGTTCCCCCTCCTGGGGCGAACATCGTCAGTGGCATGTGGATTTTCAGGGTGAAGCGGCCGCCGGGTTCTCCGCCTGTCTTCAAGGCGCGTTACGTGGCTCGAGGCTTCAGTCAGCGAGAGGGAGTTGATTTCTTCCAGACCTTCTCCCCCACCCCGAAGATGACTACTCTTCGGGTGCTGCTGCACATAGCCGCTCACCGCGACTACGAGCTTCACTCACTTGACTTCAGCACTGCTTTCTTGCAGGGCAGCCTGCACGAGGAGATCTGGCTGCGCCGCCCACCTGGCTTCACTGGGTCGTTTCCTCCTGGTACTCAGTGGAGGCTTCAGCGGCCGGTCTACGGTCTCCGCCAGGCTCCGCGTGAGTGGCACGACACACTGAGGACTACACTTGCGGCTCTTGGGTTCGCGCCTTCTACAGCTGACCCGTCGCTGTTCCTGCGCACCGACACTTCGCTGCCGCCGTTCTACATCCTCGTGTACGTCGACGACTTGGTCTTTGCCACTGCTGACACTGCAGGACTCGCCTACGTGAAGTCAGAGCTGCAGAGGAGACACACGTGCACAGACCTGGGTGAGCTGACAAGCTATCTTGGCTTGCGGATCACCCGGGACAAAGCACGGCGCACCATCACCTTGACTCAGTCACACATGGTGCAGCAGGTTCTCCAGCGCTTCCGCTTCACGTACTCCTCGCCTCAGTCCACTCCTCTGCCTACCGGTCACTCGCTCTCAGCTCTGCCTTCGGATGAGTCCGTAGAGCCGAGTGGCCCGTATCCAGAGCTTGTGGGCTGCCTCATGTACCTGATTACCTGCACTCGACCTGACCTTGCATACCCTCTTAGCATCCTTGCACGCTATGTCGCTCCTGGCCGTCACAGGAAGGAGCACATGGATGCCGCTAAGAGGGTGTTGCGCTACTTGTGCAGTACGTCGGGCATGGGGCTTGTGCTTGGAGGGCGAGACCAAGTTGTTCTCACAGGGCACTCAGACGCTTCTTGGGCAGACGACCAGGCCACTCAGCGGTCGTCTTAGGGTTACACCTTCAGCCTTGGCTCTGGCTCAGTTTCTTGGCGCTCTACACGCTCTTCTTCTGTTCTCGGCTCCAGTTGCGAGGCTGAGATCTACGCTACAGCCATGGCTGCCCAGGAGCTACGCTGGCTGACCTACCTGCTGACCGACCTCGGAGAGCCGCCTCGTTCTCCTCCAGTCCTGTACGTCGACAACAAGGCTGCCATTGCCTTGTGTGAGGAGCACAGACTGGAGCACAGAACGAAGAACATCGCCCTGCGGTACTTCCTTGCTCGTGAGCTGCAGCAGCGCGGTCAGCTTTGTATTCGCTACGTGGCCACTGAGGCCAACACTGCTGATGTGTTCACCAAGGCGCTTCAGCCTCGTGACCATCAGCGCTTCTGCACTCTACTAGGCCTTGTGCCTACTGGACCTCACTTACTTACCTCTTGACTTTGCTTGTACTGTGATCACTATATATATCTATACCTGCATGTTTACTCTTGCTAGGTTGTGATCACTGTATCTCTTGCTCTGTTATAAACCTGCATGTGAACTGGTCTTGTGACCACTAGCTTGTGCTCGGAATTTGTGTGGAATCCTCGAGATCCACCCTGAGCTTGTTGTTGCCTTGCTTTGCCTTGACTGGTCTTGTGACCCCTAGGTCTCCCCCACTTTGCCTATGGGGGTGTGTCAAACATTATATGTTTATATGATTGTAGGCTGTAGTGGGTGATACCTTAGGGGGTACACTGGATTAGGGTTTCCTATTTGTATCCATCCTTCTGTTAGTACAGTCATTCCAGTCCGTTCATTCTGACAAGGCGCTGCGTACGACACGACGGCAACCTCCCCTCAACCTCCCCCAACAGTCCCACACCCCTCGACACACACCCCCTGCTGAAACCCTAGCTCCACTCCCATGGCACCCCCCTTAAACCCTAAACCCTCGGCTCCCACACACCCACCCCCCTGAGCAGCAGCTGCAGCAGTGGGAGACGGAGGAGGAGGAGGAGCAGGGGACGGCTCACACTCACGGCACCCCCATACCCTCCACCCCCAAACCCTAACACAGGAACGCGGGCAGTAGCGGGGGTGGGGCGCCGGCAGAAGCTCGGGGGACGGACGAGGCGCGCGCACGGGCCTGCCGCAGGCCGGACGAGGCGCGCGCGGGCTGCCCGGGCCGCGCGCGGGCCTGGCGCAGGCCGTACGGGCCGCGCGCGGGCTGTACGGGCCGCGCGCGGGCCTGGCGCAGCCCGTACGGGCCGCGCGCGGGCCTGGCGCAGCCCGTACGGGCCGCGCGCGGGTCCCAGGGGCGCTTCGACGGGCGACGGGGGCGTTTCGACGGGCGACGGGGGGCGCTCCGACGGGCGACGGGGGCGCTTCGACGGGCGACGGGGGGGAGCGCTTCGACGGGCGACGGGGGGCGCTTCGACGGTGGGAAACCGCCGCGCGCCTCGGGGCGCACAGCGGGCAGAAAACCGCCGCGCGCCCCGAGCGCGCGGCGGGAAGAAAAAAATCGAACATCGCGCGCCACGGGACGCGCGACACACAGGAAGGCAGCGGAAGCAGGCGGGCCCACAGGCCAGGAGCGTAACCGCTCTGATAGCATGTCAAGATAACCGGTAGTCTTAGGAGCCATAGCTAGGAGAGTCCTAGCTAGGCAAGAGAGTTTAGGCGAAAGAGGAGGGTTGCACTAGCAAGAATGGGGATACAAATAGCAAACCCTAGAAGGGTTGTACTCGCTACAGAGCACCCCACTACAGGCTAGAGCATAATATTCTGACAAGGCTCGCGATGTCGCTCGTAGTCGCGTAATTGTCGCCTTGGCCCTCCATGCCTGACAGCAACACGTCCGAAAAACCGAATCGAGGGGGAGCGAAAAAACATGGAACCGGTTTTATGTACCCGAAATCGATGTTTAACTGTGTCGCCCCCGCGGTTTTTTAAAGATTGGTTTTTAGCGGTCGAAAAAACTTCGCGTGTAAACGGGCTCTGATTACCAAGTGTGAGGATCTAGGATCGAGCTCAGAAAAGATGATTGTGAATTGAAAGACTCTATAAAAAGGATGTCGAATACAGAATGACGAGAATGGTAAAAGAAGCATGCATTTTTAGGGTCGAAACCGTGCTAGGCGAGGACCTCGATGTGCGTGGCTCGGGAATGTCGCAATTGGTGTGAGGCGACTCGGCGCTGGCTCAGTACGGAAGTGTAGGCCGAGCCCCAACTGACGCGAACAGTTCGGGCTGTCCTCGCTAGGAGCAGCCTCTACAGTAATGAATTCACATTCATTACAGCTGAGGTGCAAAGTACATATAGCAGCTAATTGTTGTTACAATCACACTGAAATCAATTTCTCAAACTTCCTATGCTGGCCAAGAATTATATCCGGATCTGTTGCTTGAAAGGCAAATATCGTAACCATTTGACAACTGACGTTAGGGCTTGCTAACATTAATTCATATGAAATTGATGGTATAAACTAATTTTTATTGTGAGGCTGTTGTTACCGAGGATCGTTGGTTTGTCTTCCCCCTCGCAGCATCCTGTCTGGTAAGGGCGGGTCAGGTGGCGTTTGTTTTCAGAAATCTAACACTCAAGTACCCATTTTTTGCGTGTATCAGAACTTTTACGTTTTGTTCAGGGAGGACGCGAAGCGAACCAAGAAACTGTTCACATCCGAGACGTCATTTTTGTGAGAAAAACAAGTCCTCAGGTACAACTCTACTACGTATCCCAGATCAAAACTGGTCAACCTCAAGCGTGAGTAACAACCAACATCTTGCCTAGCCAGCTCGCTAAGCGCCTCGCGCTTATTGCTCGTTGTGCTAGTGGCGGTAGGCATTCGCTACCTGACCCGCCTTAATTTTAAGACCAGGGCAGGTTGCCTACCTTCGCGACTTAGGACTTACGCAACGCAACGCCGTAGCAAGTCTGTCGGTAGAGCAGCTTTCTCCCCATCAGCAGCGCCCCTCGCAGCGCCGCCATGGCTGACGTGGCGGTGCATCAATTCAACAACATCCTCCTCGGCGGTCGCGGCGCTCTGGCAAGTCCCCTCCGCCCCGCTCGTCACGCTGATCCCTTCCGTGCCAGCACCCCGCTCGCCTTTCTCCTCTCCCTCCCTCAGCTGCTCCTCGCTTTTCGTTCTTCTGCAAAGTTTTTCGTGCCTTGCAAATTCCTCGTGATTTCGCGAAGTACTCATGCCTTCGCGAACCTTTTGTGCCTTAGCGAATCCCTCGTCCCGCGCAGACCCCGGGGCAGCTGCGCGTGCACACGGGCGGGCTGGCGTGGCGGAAGCTGGGCGGGGGGAAGCAGGTGGACGTGCAGCGCACGGACATGGCAGGCGTGGTGTGGATGCGCGTGCCGCGCGGGTACCAGCTGTGCGTGCGGCTCAAGGCGGGCGGCAAGGTGAAGTTCAACGGCTTCACCAAGGCGGACGTCGACGCGCTCTCGCCCTTCCTCGCCTCCACGCTCGGCTTCCAGCCGCGCAAGAGCGAACTCGCCACCACCGGCCGCAACTGGGGCGACGCCGAGATCGAAGGTACCCTCCACCGCACATCACCGCACTGCACCGCAGCGAGAGGTGCTGTGCGGGTTAGGCGATGAGGGAAGGGGATGGGGGAAGGTGGGAGTGGCGTGGTGTACGGGTGGGTGGCGAGACTGCTATGTGGTTGAGGAGTTGCAACATAGAGTTGAGAGGTGCTGGATTTGGCGTTCATATGGCTTTCCCGCTCCGCCAGGTGGACTGGTTACCCGTGCCCTCGTGACATTTGCTGTTTGATGTGCTCCAAGCGCACTGTCTCCCATGCACTTCTCCACCCATGCACTGCTCCACCCATGCATTGCTGGACCCATGCACTGCTGCACCCATGCATTGCTGGACCCATGCACCCATGCACCCATGCACCCATGCACCCATGAAGGCACGATGCTGGGATTCCAGGTGGGCGGCAAGCAGGCCTTTGAGATCTCCATTGCTGACGTGTCACAGACACAGCTGTCGGGGAAGAACGACGTGCTGCTGGAGTTCCACGTGGACGACACTGCCACTGCTGCTGAGGTGCGCTGACGTGGCAAGTGCTTTGTAAGCTGTGTGGCATGTGTGCTAATAACTTGCAAAGTTGAGGTGCAAGTGGCATGTTGGAGCTGCATGAGGGGCGGCTGCACGTGAGAGGGGCATGAATAATCGGGGGGGGGGAGGGGGGCATTCACGTAACGCTTTTACCATTTCCAACGCATGCCTTGCCCCATCTTTTTCTCAATGCGTCCTTCCGTCTGACTTAACAGTGTGTGTGTCACTGTGTGTGCCTCTGTGTCAACCAACGTGCACGCATGGCATCAGAAGGACATGTTGGTGGAGATGAGTTTCCACGTGCCAACATCCAACACCACCTTCGTTGGCACCGACGACAAGCCCTCCGCACAGGTCACCCGCGCCCCCATGTCATGTCATGTCATCTCATGTCATGTCATGTGCGCTCCGGCCAGTTGAGGCACGTCCCTACGTGATGTTCCCTTCATGCCGATGCCGGCAATGCAGTGCGTTCGCCCCTGCCACTCCCTATCCCTCTGCACTGCCACTCCTTGTCGCCGTTCCCACTAGCCCCATCCGTTCATTTACACAGCCCTGTGTCGTGCGCAACCAATGCCTTGCCCCAGGAGAGGGCCAGTTGCCACGTTGCTGCCATCATTGCCCCCACCCTCACCACATTCCTTCACAGCAATCTCTACTCTACTCGGGCTAGATGCTGCCTGGTGTGCTCACCAGTGCCATGCATGCAGCATCCTCCGCACACACGTCCTCCCCCAACCGCACTCGCACACGCTACCTGCCCCGCATGCTGCTCCATGAGGCCACAATCCCATGCTGCCATGGAATGCCGCCACCTCCTCCCACCCGCGTCTTTCCCTTCCTCGCCCACCCACTTCTTCCCCCCGTGCGCCCACCCGTGCCGGCGACCAGATATTCCAGGAGCAGATCCTAGCACGCGCGGACGTGGGCCCCTCAGGCGACGAGGCGGTGGTGGAGTTTGAGGGCGTGCACATCCTCACGCCCAGAGACCGCTTCCTCCCACTCCCACCATGCCTACCCGCAGATATTCCAGGAGCAGATATTGGCACGGGCCGATGTGGGCCCGTCGGGCGACGAGGCGGTGGTGGAGTTTGAGGGCGTGCACATCCTGACGCCGCGCGGGCGATTCAAGGTGGAGCTGCACGTCACGCACGTGCGCCTGCAGGGCATGGCCGTCGACTTCAAGATCCAGTACAAGAACCTCGCGCGCCTCTTCGTGCTGCCCAAGGTGAGCCCAAGGTGCCGTTCAAAGTGCCTGTTTGTGCCGCCTAAGGTGTGCCTCCGTGTGCTGCTGCCGTTGCCAGAGAGAGATGCTTTGCAGTGCAGCAGCAGCCCGGGTGGTGCGTGGCATGGCAGGCGGGCAGCACTGCACGCTGCCGCCCCTATTGTGCTGGCAGGTTCGCTGCTCGTTGAACCATACACACTGCGACATACCATGCTCCTTGCTCTGTGCTGCTGCCATAAGGGCTCTCTGCCACCACCATGCTGTCCCGCTCTCTACCCTCCAACGCCTCTCTGTGCCTGTGTCTCTGCGTGTGTGTGTCTCTGCGTGTCTCTGTGTGCCATACGCCCTGCAGGCCAACCAGCCGCACACCTTCGTTGTTGTCACACTCGACACGCCCATCCGCAAGGGCCAGACGCTCTACCCTCACATCGTGCTGCAGGTGCGCCCAACCACGCTTCACCACGCCGCACCCAACATTCCCTGGAACACTCTAGCACTATTGGATGCATGCTGCATGCACTGAAGCGTTCCACGTCCGCCCAACGCCCAATGCCCCACTGCACAAGTCTCTTCCTCATGTGTGCCTCAGGCCTGCCTCATGTGCTGCGCTCTGCTCCTGCCTCTGCCTCGTCGTATGTGTGTGCGCACACCTCCGTGTCCCCTGCACATGAGCACAGTTCCCCAACGAGGAGACATTCGAGGGCGGGCTGGCTTTGAGTGACGAGCTGCTCACCACCAAGTACAAAGACCGCCTGCTGCCCGTGTACAAGGTGAGGACAGGTTGCAGCCCGTGTACAAGGTGAGGAGAGGGTGTGAGGAGTGAAGAGTTGTATTCATGAGAGGCTTGACCATCCAATGTTTTGGGGCTCCTCTACGAAAGGGTGGATTGGCATTCAACCACTCACTTGCTGCACCTCCGCTTGCTTCCACTCCACGAGCACTCTCTGTTCACCACTGCTCACCCCTGCATCTTCCCTCCACCCTTTGCTCTCTGTTCCTATCACTTGTATGAGACAATGCTTCTAAGCTACGTATACCTCCTTCACGGGCATCCCACACCATGTAACCCCCCGTGCCCCCCCGGTACCCCATGTGCCCCACGTGTTCTGCCCCTCACGCGCACAGGACCTGGTTCACGAGGTGTGATCTCAGATCCGCAGGGGGCTGTTGCCCGCCAACGTGACGCACCCACCATGTGCCCCGTGTTCCCCCATGCCCCACAGTTTCCCACCATTTCCCACTGTGCCCCATGTGCCCCCCTGTGACTCCCCTCCGCCCCCACGCACAGGGCTTGGTGCACGAGGTGTTCGCGCAGATCGTGCGGGGGCTGTCGGGCGCCAAGGTGACGCGGTCACCATGTTCCCCCATGTCCTACCGAGCCCCATGTGCCCCCTTTTGTCCCCCTTTTGCCCACGCACAGGGCTTGGTGCACGAGGTGTTCGCTCAGATCCTGCGGGGGCTGTCGGGCGCCAAGGTGACGCGGCCGGGGTCGTTCCGCAGCAACAGCGACGGGTACGCCGTGCGCACGTCGCTCAAGGCGGAGGAGGGGTACCTCTACCCGCTCGAAAAGAGCTTCTTCTTCCTCCCCAAACCGCCCACGCTCGTGCTGCACGACGAGGTGCGCGCATGGGGGGGGAAGTGTGGGGGGGGGGGGGAGGGGAGAGGGGATGTAGTGGAAGAGGGGGGTGTGTGAATGAAGGGTCTGGGTTTGGTGTGGTGTGACATGTCAGTGGGGGGTGGTTTTGTTTGTTGAGGTGTTTGTAGCATGGCTGAGGAAAGGGTTGTATGGGGAAAGGATGCTGGGAGGGGGTAAACGAGGTGAATGGAAAAAGGGGAGGTGACAGGAGCGATGGGAGAAAGGAGAGAGGGAGAGAGGGGCTTTTGGTTTTCAATCGGGCACCTCGTGTGTCGCTTGCTGTTATCACCGGTGCCGCCTCGGAGCTTCACACCTGTAGGCTGTGCGGCACAGTGCTGTGTGTACCCAGTGGTACCCGGCCATGGAGGCAGCACCTGCACGGTGGGTGGCAGTGACTTCCATGCCGCATGCCCCGTATCCCACACGTGCCCCAGAAACCCCACGTTCCACTCGTGCTCGCCATGCCCCCACTCCCCTCTCCTCCCCTCCCCCTCCCCCTCCCCCTCCCCCTCCCCCTCCCCCTCCCCCTCCCCCTCCCCCTTCCCATCCCCCTCCCCCCTCCCCCTCCCCCTCCCCCTCCCCCTCCCCCTCCCCCTCGCCAGGTGGAGTACGTGGAGTTTGAGCGGCACGGGGCGGGCACGAGCAGCATCTCCTCGTCCTACTTTGATCTGGTCATTCGCCTGCGCAGCGAGCAGGAGCACCAATTCCGCAACATCCAGCGCAACGAATACCACAACCTCTTCTCCTTCTTCAGGTGTCAACCTCTTCTCCTTCTTCAGGTGTCAACCTCTTCTCCTTCTTCAGGTGTCAACCTCTTCTCCTTCTTCAGGTGTCAACCTCTTCTCCTTCTTCAGGTGTCAACCTCTTCTCCTTCTTCAGGTGTCAACCTCTTCTCCTTCTTCAGGTGTCAACCTCTTCTCCTTCTTCAGGTGTCAACCTCTTCTCCTTCTTCAGGTGTCAACCTCTTCTCCTTCTTCAGGTGTCAACCTCTTCTCCTTCTTCAGGTGTCAACCTCTTCTCCTTCTTCAGGTGTCAACCTCTTCTCCTTCTTCAGGTGTCAACCTCTTCTCCTTCTTCAGGTGTCAACCTCTTCTCCTTCTTCAGGTGTCAACCTCTTCTCCTTCTTCAGGTGTCAACCTCTTCTCCTTCTTCAGGTGTCAACCTCTTCTCCTTCTTCAGGTGTCAACCTCTTCTCCTTCTTCAGGTGTCAACCTCTTCTCCTTCTTCAGGTGTCAACCTCTTCTCCTTCTTCAGGTGTCAACCTCTTCTCCTTCTTCAGGTGTCAACCTCTTCTCCTTCTTCAGGTGTCAACCTCTTCTCCTTCTTCAGGTGTCAACCTCTTCTCCTTCTTCAGGTGTCAACCTCTTCTCCTTCTTCAGGTGTCAACCTCTTCTCCTTCTTCAGGTGTCAACCTCTTCTCCTTCTTCAGGTGTCAACCTCTTCTCCTTCTTCAGGTGTCAACCTCTTCTCCTTCTTCAGGTGTCAACCTCTTCTCCTTCTTCAGGTGTCAACCTCTTCTCCTTCTTCAGGTGTCAACCTCTTCTCCTTCTTCAGGTGTCAACCTCTTCTCCTTCTTCAGGTGTCAACCTCTTCTCCTTCTTCAGGTGTCAACCTCTTCTCCTTCTTCAGGTGTCAACCTCTTCTCCTTCTTCAGGTGTCAACCTCTTCTCCTTCTTCAGGTGTCAACCTCTTCTCCTTCTTCAGGTGTCAACCTCTTCTCCTTCTTCAGGTGTCAACCTCTTCTCCTTCTTCAGGTGTCAACCTCTTCTCCTTCTTCAGGTGTCAACCTCTTCTCCTTCTTCAGGTGTCAACCTCTTCTCCTTCTTCAGGTGTCAACCTCTTCTCCTTCTTCAGGTGCCGCCCTGCCACCCCGCCTCCTATCTCAACTCATATTGCAGTCGTGTGTTTTAGCGTTCCAGGCAGGTTGGGTGACAGCACTGTGATGTGATTCACCAGTCCACTACGAGTGCCACTCTGTCCCTCTCATCTGCATCTCTCTGCCACACCCGTTGCACCATCTCTGCCATGCCATTGAAACGAGGATGACTTCAACCCCTCCCATTATCGCCCCTTGGAATCATCTGTTTTCTCTCGTCTTAGGGTTTTCTGTAATGAACTCGTTGCGCATAGCTCTCTCTCCTCAGTGCATACGCGTAATGCTTGTACCCCAACCACCCGCACACCTTCCCCCTCCCCCAGTGAGAAGCGCCTCAAGATTCTCAACCTCGGTGACTCGCATGCAGCAGCAGCAGCGGGCGCGGAGGCAGGGGCGGGCGTGGGGGGCGTGGGGGTGGGCGGCGTGGACTCGGATGACGATGCGGTGGACCCGCACCTCAACCGCATTCGCGCGGGGGGGGCTGATGAGAGCGACGAGGAGGTGCTTGGTTTAGGTTTTCAGGTTTAAGGTTTCTGATTAGGGTTGAGGGAGCATGATGATGTTCGCAAGGGGGAAAGGATGTGTGAGGTAGAGGTGGGGAGAGAGGGATGGAGAGTTAAGTGGTTGAGTGGACTCAGATGACGACGTGGTGAACCTTCTCCTCATCCGCATTCAGCCAGAGGGGGCTGATGAGATGAGAGCGCCAAGGAGGTGCGCTGGGGGGAGGGGGGATTGGGAGGGGGAGTTGATGATGATCGCAAGGTGGGCGGGTTTAGTGGTTGAGTGGGCTCGTATGACGATGCAGTGGAGTCTCGCCTCAACCGCAGGCAGGGGGGGATGATGAGAGCGACCATGCACGCAAAGGGGAAGGATTGGGGGGCCACGTGGGGGCAGAAGAGGGGAGAGGGATGTACGATCAGGTGATTGCTTGACTCGAATTTCGTTGCCGCTCGTTCCAGTGTCCCCTCCCTCCGTGCGCCCTGCACATGCCTTCTTTCCCCCTTGTGCCCCCCCGTCCCTTGGTGTACCATTGTGTGCGTGCAGGACGAGGACTTTGTGGCGGGCAAGGACGAGGACGACGGGGGCTCGCCGTTTGACTCGGACAGCAGTGGCAGCGGCGATGGCAGTGGCAGCGACAGCGACAGCGATGCCAGCAGGGCCGCCAATGAGGACGAGGAGGAGACCGCCAAGCGCAAGGTGCAGGGAGGGGGTGGGGCGCGGAACGGGCGGAGGGGGGTGGATGGTGAGGGGAAGGGTTGAGTGTCAGGAGTGGGAGTGTTTGATGCTGGCCCGTAAGCCGCCCAAGGTAAGCGCTTTCTTTTTCAGGCACTTGCCCAGTCATGGGAAAACGGTATTGCCTCGGAAGATGTGTCTGTGGGAGCTGTCTCGCGTTTTCAGAGCTTCTTTGCCACTCGCCTGGACCGCGTTCAGGCAGGCAGTGCGGTCCTCCCACCCCACGGCGTGCAGCCCCATGCCTCCCACAGCGATACACGCTGCCAATGCAGGTGTAGGCGAGCAGTCGGGTTGAAGGTGCAAACGAGCCCACACTCGTTCTGTTTCTGCGAATCTATCTGTGTGCGAACGCGTGACTTGTTCTCACACACGTGTTTCTGGGTGCATGTGTGTGTGCCTGTGTGTGTGGGTGCATGGGTGATGGCATGTATGTGTGTGTGTGTGTGTGCGGCTGTGGGTGCATGTGCGTGTGTGCATGTGCATGGTAGCAGGAGAAGGCACGCAAGGAGAAGGAGAGGGAGAAGGCGAGGGAGGAGAAGGCAAGCAAGGCGGCGAGCAGTGGGGGAGCCAAGAGGAAGAGCAAGGAGGGGGCGGGAGGGGGCGGGGGGGACGACGGCAAGAAGAAGCGCAAGAAGAAGGACCCTGACGCGCCCAAGCGAGCCCTCTCTGGCTTCATGTACTTCAGCCAGGCTCAGCGCGAGGTGAGGGCCCTCCCTCCCTCCCTCCCTCCCCTCCCCCCCTCCCTCCTCCCTCCCTCCCTCCCCCCTCCCTCCCTCCCTCCCTCCCTCCCTCCCTCCCTCCCTCCCTCCCTCCCTCCCTCCCTCCCTCCCTCCCTCCCTCCCTCCCTCCCTACCTCCCCCCCTCCCCCCCTCCCTCCCTCCCTCCCTCCCTCCCTCCCTCCCTCCCTCCCTCCCTCCCTCCCTCCCTCCCTCCCTCCCTCCCTCCCTCCCTCCCTCCCTCCCTCCCTCCCTCCCTCCCTCCCTCCATCACGCACGCCCCAAAGCATGCCCTCTCGGGCATCATGAACGTCAGCCAGGCAATGCATGATGTGCGTTGCCTCCCTGCCCTCCTTTTCCCTCCTGTTCATCCCATGGGCAATCGTTGTCAGCCTGTGCTGCTCATCTGATGCAAGTACGTTAGAATGCCGTCCATGCTAGTTGAGACATTCCGATCAATCATGTGTCTGCACGTGCGCCTGTGTGCTTGTGTCTGTGTGTTGGTGCATGCGTGTGCGTGTGTGTGCATGCGTGTGTGCATGCGTGTGTGCATGCGTGTGTGCAAGTGTTTGCGTGTGTGTGCATGTGTGTGCGACTGTGTGCGTGTGTGTGCATGTATGTGTGTCCGTGTATGTGTGTGTATGTGTGTGTATGTGCATGCATACACGTGCATGTGAATGCATGTGGGTGCATGTGTGCGTGCATGCGCATGTATGGGATCACAGCAAGTGAAGAAGGACAACCCGGGCATTGCATTCGGTGACATCGGCAAGCTGATCGGCGAGAAGTGGAAGAAGATGTCAGGTGCGATGGAGGTGGAGAGGGGGGCCATGGAGGGGGGAAGTGGGGGAGTTGGTGGAAGTGGGATGTGTGAGAAGAAAAGGTAGAAGAGAAGTTGATGGATTGATTGAAAGGATGGGGGGTTTACATAGGAGATGAGTTGGAAACTAGCCTAGGTGAACATTATTGGACCCCAACCAAGGAGTTGGGTTGGGAGATTATTGGTGGGGTCCAATAATGTTGGCCAAGTTGGAGTTGGGCCAACATTATTGGAGGGGACCAATAATTCTACCCATCCCAACCCTTGGGGTCCAATAATTGGACCAAGGTTGGGTTTCCAACCTACAAATTGGGTAACCCCTGCTTGTACACCCAAACTAAGTTTGGGTGCTTATCTCTAGCCTATCCTATAGCATATATGCAGGTTACAAGAGAGGAGATATTCTAACACAACCCCTTAACCTGCAGAGATGCGGAAAGGCTGGAGAGCAGCAACCCCTGAATCAAGGCGCTCCTGGAGGAGCGAGGCCAATGAGGCGGAGGAGAGCAGAGTGCGCGGGGCGAAGAAGTGCTTTGGTGAAGATATCCGCCAAATTGGCTTCAGTGGCGATCTTGCGGACGGCGATAAGATTCTGTCGGACGAGGTCGCGGATGAAGAAATAACGGAGCTCGATATGCTTGGAGCGACCATGAAAGACTGGATCCTGGGTGAGGTGGATGGTGCTGGCGTTGTCACACCAGAGCGTGGGACAGCGCTGGGGGGCACCAAGCTCTGCCAGAAGAAAGCAGAGCCAGCGGGACTCTTGAGCGGCCATGGTGCCCGCATAGAGCTCAGCTTCGCAGGAAGAGAGAGCGATGGCGGAGGAGCGGGTGGAACGCCAGCTGATAAGTCCGCTGCCGAGGGTAAAGCCATAGCCTTGGGAGGAGCGGCGGTCTGGCTGATTGTCTGCCCAGGAGGAGTCACTGAAGCCCGAGAGAAGGGGAGGGGAGGATCCACCCAGTGTGAGAGCGTGATCCTTGGTGCCGCAGAGATAGCGAAGGACCCGCTTGGCGGCAGCCCAGTGTTCCTCAGTGTGACGTCCAGGGCCGACGAACCGAGCAAGGACGCTGACAGGGTAGGCGAGGTCGGGGCGGGTGCACATCATCGCGTACATCAGCGACCCAACGAGCTCGGCGTAGGGCCGGGAGGAGGAGGAGGGGGAGGTGGGTGGCGCAAGTTGGTGACCGAAGGGGAGGGGGGTGGAGACTGGTTTGGCCTGCGCCATCTCAAACCTCTCCAGGACCTGGCCGATGTAGTGGGACTGGGAGAGAGTGATGGTGCGGGCGGATCGATCACGGGTGATAGCCATGCCGAGGTAGTTCTGGAGGGGACCAAGGTCCTTGCACTTGAGTCGTTCCTGAAGTGACCGCTTCATCTGGTCCATGTCGGCCCTGGAATCCGCCAGCAGGATCATGTCGTCAACGTAGACCGAGATGAAAAAGCGACTGGGGGAAGAGCGGATGAAGAGGCTGGCGTCGGAGTGGGAGGGGGAGAAGCCAAGGGACTGGAGAGTAGCAGATAGCTTCGCATGCCATTCTCGTGGTGCCTGCTTCAGGCCATAGACCGGTCGCTTCAGCTGCCAGACGGTGTTGTCGGGGAACTTAGCATGGAACCCGGGAGGTCGGCGGAGAAAGATGCGTTCGTGCAGTTCACCTTGCAGGAAAGCGTTGGAGACGTCCATGGAGTCAATCTCCATGTCGTCTCTTGCACCGATGTCAAGAAGGGTGCGTAGGGTGGCCTGCTTGACGGTGGGGGCGAACGTGAACCAGTAGTCCTCAGCCCAGGTCTGGGTGAACCCCTTGGCAACGTAGCGGGCTTTGTAGACTGGTTCTTCTCCCGGCAGCTGCTTGACTCGAAAGATCCACTTGCCCTCAACCAGGTTGGCGTCAGGAGGGAGGGGAACGTCAATGAAGGAGTTATTGTGGATGAATGCTTCACATTCCTGAAAGATGGCGGCTATCCACTTATCGGCGTCAGGGCAGGTGATAGCCTCTTGGAAAGTGGAGGGGACGAAGATGGTGGGAGCGGGGATCGCGCTAAGGAGTAGGGCGCCGAGGAGGTCAGGGGAAAGTACTGTGAGAGAGGGAGTGTGGCGCCGGACCATGGTGAACTCCTCATGGGAGTCCTCCAGTTGGTTGAGGGAGGGAGGAGACGGTGCACCAAGGATGGGGTCAAGGGAGCGGGTGTGCATGCGAGGGAGGAGGAAGGGTGAGGAGCGGGCAATTGCCCTGCGCCGCTGCTGCTGCTGGTGCTGCTGGAACCCCTGCTGCTGCTGCGGCTGCTGCCCCTGCTGCTGCTGCTGCGGCTGCTGTTGCTGTTGTGGCTGCTGCGGCTGCTGCTGCTGCCGCTGCTGGTGCTGCCCTTGCTGCTGCTGCGGCTGCTGCTGCTGCTGCTGCCCCTGCTGCTGCTGCTGCTGCTGCTGCTGCTGCTGCTGCTGCTGCTGCTGCTGCTGCTGCTGCTGCTGCTGCTGCTGCTGCTGCTGCTGCTGCTGCTGCTGCTGCTGCTGCTGCTGTGATGGATGAGGAGGGGAGTGGGAAGGGGAGGGGGGAGGGGGAGCCGTTGAGTGTGCGGGGGAGGCAGGAGCAGTGGGATCGTAGACGTCGGCGGATGAAGGTGGCGGAAGCGGGGTGGGGAGGGGTGGGAGAAGAGGTGCCGGAGGGAGGAGGGGAGGGAGGACGGTGTCGGCCCAAGCGAGAGGACGTGCGGGAGGAGGGAGGGGGTTTGGTGGTGGGGAGGAGTAGTACGGGGTGGTCTCATCGAACACAACGTCAATGCTGCGGATGAGGCGACCAGAGGGAGGGTGAAGGAAGAGGTAACCAGGCGAGTCGCGGTTGTGTCCGAGGTAGACACACTCGAGGGCGCGAGGAGCGAGCTTGCCTTGGGTGCGGTCGGGTGGAGGAATAAGCACATATGCCTTGCAACCCCAGACACGGAGACCGGCAGCGTCAGGTTTGGTTCCTGACCAGAGCTCCGTGGGGGTAGCGGCAGTGTGTTGGGGATGGGAGTGAAGGTTGAGGAGGAGGGCAGCATGGAGGAGGGCATAGCCCCAGAGAGAGGGAGGGGTGGAGGCGTGAGCAAGGAGACAGCGGGCGATCTTAGTGATTTCGCGAATGCGGCTTTCTGCAACGCCGTTCTGCTGTGGGGAGTGGGGAAGAGTGTGGGTCTGTTGGATGCCATGGGTGGCGCAGTAGTGAGAGAGAGTGCGGTTGAGGAATTCGCCTCCCCCATCAGAGTGGAGGCGGCCGATGGGACGTTTGAAGTGGGTGCGGCATTGCTCTGCCCAGTTAATGATAATGGTCGGCGCCTGGTCTTTGGTGTGGAGGAGGAAAATGGAGGAGTAGCGGCTGTGATCGTCAACAAGAACCAACATGTAGCGATGGCCTTGGCGTGAGCGGGTGGGAGAGGGCCCCCAGAGGTCCATATGGACAAGGTCAATGGGTGCAGGAGCGAAGGATGGGTGGCTGTGGTGAGGAGATTGTTTGAGTTTGCCGTGGATGCAGGAGGGGCATGGGGGGGCTGGGGAGGAGGGAAGGGGAGGAAGAGTTGGAGGGAGGCTGTGGAGAAGTCGTGAGGTGACGGCAGTGCGGAGAGCGGCAAAATTCGGATGGCCGAGTCGGTGATGTAGGAGAACAGCGGGGTGGGAGAGATGGTCGGAGGTGGAGGGGATTGGAATGAGTGAGGAAGGGATGGAGGAGTGGGGAGGAGACGGAGTGGGAGGAGAGGGAGGGAGATGGGGAGGGCTGGTGGAGGTACCCGCACGAGTGGTAACATGGCAGGAGGATGGCCACGGAGTGCGGAGAGTGTAGAGGCGAGTGCGAGGGCAGAGGGGTATGCGGAGGAGGAAGCGGCCGGAGGCAGTGTGGTAAAGGTCACAGTAGGTGGCATTACCAGGATAGACGGCAGTGATACCTGCACCTTGGATTTCACGGTGGGAGAGGAGGTTGTTTCGGAGAGTGGGGATGTGGAGACCAGTTACCTTGCCAGAGGGGAAGAGTGAACAGGGGAGAGTGGAGAGGTGTGTGCATGGGATGGTGAAGCTGCTGTCAGCACCGTGAACTTGAGTGGGAGGGGAGAGGGGTGTGAGTGTACCAGCGTCTTTGAGGGCGGTCTCAGTGGCCCCACTGTCAAGGACAAAGTCCAGAGTGGGTGAGGAGGAGGAGGAAGACACTGAGTACTGGAAAGTGGTTTCATTAATGTTGGATGGGTACATGGAAGGAAGAGAGGGCGAAATAGCTATGTTGCCAAGGAAGCTCTCGTGAGTGAGAGGGGTGGCAGTGCTACTGGGGGGGGGTGGGGCACCCCAAAGGGGGGCAAGTGAGGCTTGAGCGGCCATGGCTGCTGTGCCAAAGTTCAACTGCTGCTGCGGCCAGGGAGGAGGGCTGGGTCCCCACTGTGGCTGGGGTCCTGACCCCCATGGGTGCTGCGGCGGCTGTGGCTGCTGCTGCTGCTGCTGCGGCTGAGGGTGAAACAGCTGCTGTAACTGCTGCTGCTGCTGCTGCTGCTGCTGCTGCTGCTGCTGCTGCTGCTGCTGCTGCTGCTGCTGGAGGTTGAGGAAGGGTGTGGGGGGAGCAAGGAGGCGGAGGTGGGCTGGGAGGTAGGCTGGATTGGTTTGGATATCGGTGGGGGAGGGGCGTGGGGAGATGTTGCCCCACTTTGGAGGAGTGCCAACGTTACCCCGCGCGTACCAGGCATCGTCGAGAGCCTTGAAGCACGTGCCAGGGGGATGGTTGGTCTGTCCGCAGGGAGTTCCAGCCCGAGGACCATAGCGGCGGACATAGGTGCAGGGAGGAAGCGTGCCAGGGCGACTCCCGCGACTTGCAGTGGGTCCACCCGAAGTGGTGGTGCCGTGCTCATCCCCAGTGGTGCCACCACGGTTGTTGCTGCTTCCCGAACCACCACCTCCCTTGCCCCCACCTCCTCCTTTGCCGTTGTTCTTTCCCTGCTTGCGAGGCTGGGTAGCGTTGAGGGAGGAGGAGGTGGGTTGGGAGGAGGCGAGGTTGACGATGGGTGTACGGAGTTTAACTTCGGTGTCGATAATCCACTGTTCAACGGAGGCGAGACCGGCCATGGGATTGGCTTCGGTAAAGGCGTGGAGGCGGGATTCGTAGTCTGGGGTGAGGTTAAAGAGGAGGCGGTGGATTTGAAGAGGTTCGGAGAGGCCGGCCTGGCGGGCTTCGAGGCGATCAGCTACCTCGCGCATGCGTCCGACGTAGTCGACTGCTCCGTCACAGGTGGCGAGGGTGATGGAAAAATACTCTTGGAAGAGGATGCCGACGGAGCTGATGTCGCGGCGCTCAAACATGGCATGGAGTTCTGCCCAGATGACCGAGGCACGGAGTTCCCGAGCCTGGAAGCGACGCATGAGGGAGTCAGGGAGAGCTCCAAGGAGAACGGTGCAGGCACGGGTGTCAGCAGCTGTCCAGGCGATGAGTCTGGGGGTGAAGTCAGCCATGTCGACCTTGTATTTGGCGACGACCTCGAGGTGAGCGTCGCGACCAGCAACCGCCTGATCATAGGCCTCAACTGCAGCATCGTACTCGGCTTTGCGGATGAGGTATTCACGGCGGCGTAGGATAAAATCAGTGTCCGCAGTGGCTTGGTCGGGGGTGATCTGAAGATCGGGTTCACGAGGAGGGTCGTCAGGAGTAGGAGGAAGAGGAGGAGTCTCGCCGGGGTGGGGAGGTTCGGTGGGGGGGAGGGCATGGGGGCGGCGGAGGATGACGTCAAGGACACGGTAGGGGGGAACCCATGCGTCGGAGAGAACGCGTCGGATGCTGCCGACGAAGGAGTGCCAGTTGACTGCGGACTTGTCCGCGGCGAGCTGGAGCTTATCAATGGAGGACGTATCAATAGGGGGAGGAAGTGGGGAGGGGGAGGGTGTAGGAGTAGCCATGATGGACGGATGCAGGTGGATTCGCAGTGGTCACAGAGGAGCAACGGCGACGAGGCCGCCGGGGGGGGGGGGGGGGGGGGGGGGGGGGGGGGGGGGGGGAGTGGCGCGGGCAGCAGCGGCTGGCGAGGCCGCGGCGGTTGGCGCGGAGGCGGCGTTGAACCCGCGGAGGGGCGCGGACGGCGGCGGCTGGCGAGGCCGCGGCGGTGCTGGCGGGGAGGCGGCGTCGAGGCCGCTGGAGGGGAAGGCGCGGGCGGCGGCTGGCGAGGCCGCGGCGGCTGGCGCGGAGGCGGCGACGAGGCCGCGGAGAGGCGCGGGCGGCGGCTGGCGAGGCCGCGGCGGCTGGCGCGGAGGCGGCGACGAGGCCGCGGAGAGGCGCGGGCGGCGGCTGGCGAGGCCGCGGCGGCTGGCGCGGAGGCGGCGACGAGGCCGCGGAGAGGCGCGGGCGGCGGCGGTTGACGAAGCCGCGGCAGTGCCGGCGCGGAAGCGGCGACGGGGTCGCGGGAGGGAGCGGCGCGAGCGGCGGCGGCTGGCGAAGCCGCGGCAGTGCAGGCGCGGAGGCGGCGACGAGGCCGCGAGAGGGAGCGGCGCGAGCTGCGGCGCTGGCGAGGCCGCGGCAGTGCAGGCGCGGAAGCGGCGACAAGGCCGCGGGAGGGAGCGGCGCGAGCGGCGGCGGCTGGCGAAGCCGCGGGAGTGCTGGCGCGGAAGTGACGACGGGGTCGCGGGAGGGAGCGGCGCGAGCGGCGGCGGCTGGCGAAGCCGCGGCAGTGCAGGCGCGGAGGCGGCGTCGAGGCCGCGGAAGGGAGCGGCGGCGGCGACGGCGGCCGCAGTGGCGTTGGCGCGGAGGCGGCGTCGAGGCCGCGGGATGGGGCGGGCGGTGGCGGTCGGCGGGACCGCGACAAGGCGAGCGCGGAAGCGGCGGTGGGGCCGCGAGCCGTGATGGCGTGGGAGGCCGTGGGGCTGCGAGGAAGGGAGTGCTTGAGGAGAGGGGGAGGGTGGCGAGATAGCCGCGGAGAAATGAGAGAGGAGGCCGGGGGTTGCGGCGGCCTTTGAAAAAAAACTAGGAGCGTAGGCCTAGGATTTTTAAGAGCTCTATACCATGTGAGAAGAAAAGGTAGAAGAGAAGTTGATGGATTGATTGAAAGGATGGGGGGTTTACATAGGAGATGAGTTGGAAACTAGCCTAGGTGAACATTATTGGACCCCAACCAAGGAGTTGGGTTGGGAGATTATTGGTGGGGTCCAATAATGTTGGCCAAGTTGGAGTTGGGCCAACATTATTGGAGGGGACCAATAATTCTACCCATCCCAACCCTTGGGGTCCAATAATTGGACCAAGGTTGGGTTTCCAACCTACAAATTGGGTAACCCCTGCTTGTACACCCAAACTAAGTTTGGGTGCTTATCTCTAGCCTATCCTATAGCATATATGCAGGTTACAAGAGAGGAGATATTCTAACAGGATGTACAAGGGGTTGTGTAGTGGGCTGCTGCCTTGGCAGATGTACCTCGCTACATCTGCCTCCACCTGCCTCCACCTGCCTCCACCAGCTTTCATCTGCTGTCACTCAGCTGAACGTATTATCCCTGTATTAGCTGGGTCCTGTGTTTTCCTGCCTCTCCCTCTGCATGCGTTTGACTGCCTCTCTCCCTCTGCACTCCCTTCCGTGCATCGCACCTGCCTCTGCACCCTCTGCCATCCCCCTGGCCCTGTACCCCCCGCATGCTCTACTCTCCATGCCTGCTGGGAGGAGAGCAGCGGAGGAGAAGGCGCCATACGAGAGCAAGGCGCGGGACGACAAGGCACGGTACGCGGACCAGATGCGCTCCTACAAGGGCGCTGCTGCTGATGATGACGCCCACGACTAGCCTCCACTGACCACCGCATGCTGCACTTGCTGATGTGGCTTGGTGCCTTGAGGGCAAGCTGTTCGCCTGCTGGTTTGCTGGCCTACGGTACATCTGAAAAGCACCCATGTACGGTTGTTGCTGCTCAAATAAACATTCTTCACCCTTGTGAGCTTGCCTTCAACAGCCAACGAAGTGTACACTGCAGGTGTTACAGTGGCATTGCAAGGTGAAGCAGTGTTGCTGTACTGACTACACACAGTGCAGCATATGGCATGGCACAAGCCACCATACCGTAGCTGCAACAGCCAGCTGTGACGAAAACCATGCACGATGAGTTACCCCCACCAGGCCCTCAGATTCACTTTGAGGGACGTAGATGGATCAGGGTCCCTCTGCGTGAAATCCCTGATTGACAGTGTCCCCTAGAAAAAAAAGCCTGAAAGATCAGTGCCACTAAAAAAAAAACCTTGAAGAATCAGTGTTCCCTAAGAAAAAATGCTGTTTTTACTCGACCACACGGCTGACTGCCTCCTCGTACACCAGGCAGGAACGCGAGGCAACCCCCTGCGGATGGAAAGCGTGGAGCAGAATTTGTCTCGTAGTCACCGCCAGGCACTGCTGACACTGCGGGAATCTGAGATTCCCTGTAATTCCGGGCAACTACACTCGGACCGTGTAGGAATCGCATTCAGTCAGTTTCGGTACAACGTAGTGGAATCAGTGTCCTAGAACCAAAAAAACCTGAAAGTTCTGAGTCATCTGGCAGGAAAAGGCTGAAAAATCAGCCCCACAAAAAGCTGAACACTGGAAAATCAGGGTAGGTACAAAAAAATCCCTGAAAATCAGGAATTTCAGGAAAAAAATCCTGATATAGAAGGGCCTGACCCCCACCCTACCTGCACAAGCTACTAGGGGCAGGGGGTTTGAACTGAGGCGGGTGGTATATACAGGTGATTACATATACCGTACATGAAACCCCACAAGAAAATTGAAAACGAAAACCAACAAGAAACAACCCCAGCGAAAACGAATTACCTTCGCAAGGAGGGTGGGCGGAAATTTTGATGGAAATGCGAACACGAGAAACACTCATTTCACCCAACCCCTTGAGTTTAGCTCACAGCACAGACTGAGTAGCGACTGGTTTCTAATTAAAGCCCCAGACACCACTATAGTACTAAGGGTGCGTCAGATCCGTTACAAAGTAATTTGGCTGGAATTTGGTCGACAATTTGGTCGACTAAATCTTTCGCCAAAGTCGACAACAGGGTCGACATAAAAAACGAGCACTATCCGGCCACATTTACAGGGCCGAAAAATCTGACACATTTGGTGGCCGATTTGCAGGCCGCTTTGCAAATGTGTCAGATTAGCAGGTCGCGAGGGTGGCCGGATTGTGTGACGCAGTCGCAGATCTAATATTTGTGTGACATGTTGCGTCGCACGACTTGACGACGTTGTCAAACATTATATGTCTATATGATTGTAGGCTGTAGTGGGTTACACCTTAAGGGGTACACTAGATTAGGGTTTCCTACTTGTATCCAACTTTGTGCTAGTACAGTCATTCCTGTCCGTTCATTCTGACATGGTTTCAGAGCAGGTCCATCGCTAGGACCGTTTTAAGGCCCACCGTTAACTACCTACCTACCTACCGTGCGCCCTCGTGCGCCTACGCGCCCTCGTGCGCCTTCTACCTACCGCGCGCGCGCAGCCCGCCAGCCAATCGCGCGCGGCTCGTCTTTTTTTTTATGCGCGCGACCCGCTAGCCGCCCGCGCGCGGTCGATTTTTTTTTCGCGCGCGACCCGCTAGCCGCCCGCGCGCGGGCGCGGCCTCGCGCGCTGCCTGCAACCTGCTCCGCGGTCGCGCGCCGCTGCAGCTCCTGCTGTCGCGCCCGCTGCTGCTGCCGCCCGTCGCCAGCTGCCGCCTGTGCGCTCGCGCGCCACTGCTGCTGCCGCTGCCCGCGCGCCGCTGCCTCTGCTCTAAGCCTGCGCGCGGCTCACTGCTGCCCCTTAGCCGCCGTAGCGGACTCTTACCCGCTCGTCGCAGCCCCTTACCCGCGCCTCGCAGCCCCTTAGCTGCTCGTCGCGACCCCTCAGCCGCCCCTTCGCGGCTTCGTCGCTGCCGGACCTACAGCAGCTACCGCCGCCTAACCTGCCACAGCAGCCGCCGCTCGACCTGCAGCAGCTGTCACCGCCGAGCCTGCAGCAGCAGCCGTCGCCAGACCTGCAGCAGCTGCCGCCGCCGAGCCTACCGCAGCTGCCGCCGCCGAGCCTGCAGCAGAGGCCGCCGCCGGACCTTCAGCAGCTGCAGCCGCCGAGCCTGCAGCAGCAGCCGCCGCTCGACCTGCAGCAGCTGCCGCCACCGGCCCTCCAGCAGCAGCCGCCCCCGACTCTACAGCAGCTGCCGCCGCTGAGACTGCAGCATCTGCCGCCGTCGACCTTACAGCAGCTGCCGCCGCCGACCCTGCAGCAGCTGCCGCGGAGCTCCCTGCTGCGACCTGGCCCCGCCCCGCAGTTGCAGCGGCCCCGCTGTCACCACCGTCTTGCGCCCGCCGCGCCTACCACTGGTGAGCTTTGCCCTGCCAGCACTACTCCCGCTACTGCTGCTGCTCCTGACGTGGCCAGATGCAGCTCCAGCAGGCTCGTGAGTGGTACGCCAGTTTCTGCTGTCGGGGTCGCCGTAGTGGTAGTCGCTCTGGAGTGCGTCGCTCGGAAACCTCTGGTAGTGGACAGGTGCAGCAGCCGTGCCCTCTTATGCTCCAGCAGGCTCGTGAGTGGTACGCCGGTTTGGGCAGTCGGGGTGGCCGTAGTGGTAGTCGCTCTGGAGTGCGTCGTTCGGGAGCCTCTGTTAGTGGACAGGTGCAGCAGCCGTGCCCTCTTATGCTCCAGCAGGCTCGTGAGTGGTACGCAGGTTTGGGACGTCGGGGTGGCCGTAGTGGTAGTCACTCTGGAGTGCGTCGTTCGGGAGCCTCTAGTCGTGGCCAGGTGCAGCAGCCGTGCCCTCTTATGCTACAGCAGGCTCGTGAGTGGTACGCCAGTTTGGGCTGTCGGAGTGACCGTAGTGGTAGTCCCTCTGGAGTGCGTCGTTCGGGAGCTACTGGTAGTGGAGAGGTGCAGCTGCCGAGTCCTGTGAGTGAGGCTGCCGCTCTAGGTGCTAGTACGTCTGTTGCCCTAGGTGCAGGTGAGGCTACCACTCCCGGTACTCACGTGTCTACCACTCCAGCTACTGATGAGCCTACTGCTCTAGGTACTAGTGAGACTGCCACTGCAGGTCCCCTCGTGTCTACCACCTCAGGTGATGGTGCGCCTGTCGCTCTAGGTGCTAGCGAGTCTGTCTCCCCTGGTACTGAGTCGACTGAGGCACTGCACACCTTCACCCTGGACTCAGGTGCTTCTCGCTGTTTCTTTCGTGACCGCACTGTCCTTGAGCCACTCGCTCGGCCAGTTGCTGTCTCCCTCGCTGACCCCTCTGGGGGTCCGGTCATTGCGACCTCCTCCACTGTCCTTCCTTGTCCTGCAGTCCCGTCAGGCACACTGTCAGGTCTCTACCTCCCCTCGTTCTCTACGAACTTGGTGGCAGGTAGTGCGCTCCAGGACGGGGGTGTTCACCAGTTCACCCCTGCTTACGAGCGCGTGACACACTGCATGTGTGCTCGGACGGGCCGTCACCTGGCTACCTTCACTCGGCAGCCGGGGTCGGACCTGTACACACTGACCACTGCGTCCCCTCAGGTAGCTGCGTCCGCGTCTGCGTCTGCGTCAGGTCAGCTGTCCGCCCCCTGCTCGTGTCGCTCTCTAGCGCATGAGACTGTCCTCTGGCACCACCGCCTTGGTCACCCGTCTGTGCAGCGCCTTCGGGCCATGCACAAACGGGACCTTGTTGCTGGTCTTCCCAGGGTTCTACCTCCCCTCCCACCCTCGCCTGCTCCTCCCTGTCTTCCCTGTGTCGAGGGGCGGTAGCGCGCCGCTCCTCACTCCTCCTCCTTCCCCCCGACGACTGCTCCTTTGCAGACGCTCCACAGGAGCCCTCTCCTCCCAGCAGCTGCAGGAGAGGTACCTACAGTACTGCCGCCTCCGGAGAGGTGCTGCTGGAGCTCGTACCAGTACTTCCCCTCCTGCCCAGGAGCTCCCCCCCATTCAGCAGATCCGAGAGTGGTACGCGCGGCGCTGCAGTCTTCGGAGTGGTGCTCCTGGTGCTGCAGACCCTGGGGGTGGCGCTGCTACTGGTACTGAGGACCTGCGCGGTGGCGCTACTGCTGCTGTTGAGGACCCGGGCGTTGGAGCTGCCGCGGGTGCTGAGGATCCGAGCGGTGGCGCTTCTGCTGGTGTTGCGGACCCGGGCGTTGGAGCTGCTGCTGGTGCTGAGGACCTGGGCGGTGGCGCTGCTGCTGGTGCTGAGGACCCGGGAGCTGGAGCTTCTGCTGGTGCTGAGGACCCTGCTGCTGGTGTCTCTGCTGGTTCTGGAGACGCTACGCGGCCGCGACCGTACTTCGTACCGCTCCTTCAGCAGGTTCTTGGTCAGGCTCCTTCTCCTTGTCCTCCTCCCTCCGTAGAGTGTCCTCCGCCTGTCCAGCCGCAGTCACAGTTACCACCTGCCTCACCTCTCCCTGCTCCCTCTCCTTACACTGGTCCCACGGGAGGTCTTACAGAGCGTCGTGAGCCTGAGTCTCGTCCTGCGTCGCCTGTTCGTACTGCTCGCACTGGTCGTCGTGTCCCACGTGAGCGTCCTCCTCCTGTCCCTGGCACTCACTACATGACTCTGCGTCCCTCCACTGCTCCTCAGCGTGTCCCGCTACCGTCTCCTCCTGCTTCCTCTCTTCCTACTCTTCCTGACCCGGAGTCTGACTCCCGTCGTGCTGCCAGTCCCACTGTCACGCGTCTCCTCGCTACTGTTGTCACTGACCCTACCTTTGAGTCCTCTGCTGCGTCTGCGCTGGTTGCTGAGTTGGTTGACTTTGCTGCCCGCTGTCGTCTAGACTACGCCGCTAGCCTTGTCGCTGAGTCTGCGTCTGAGTCTGTCTGTCCTCCGTCCGTCGGGGGTGAGTGTGCTCTTGGCACGGACGTCCTTGAGGACAGACAGGAGGAGTTCCAGTGCCTTGCTGCTGTTTTGCCCCGTCTCGTGTCCTTACTAGTTGCCCCTGAGGGAGACCCGGATGCACCAGACATCCCGACCCCGCGCACTTACGCTGAGGCGATGGCGGGTCCCTACTCCTCTCAGTGGCAGACAGCCATGGACGTAGAGATGGCTTCTTGGAAGTCCACAGGCACCTACGTCGACGAGGTTCCCCCACCTGGGGCGAACATCGTCAGTGGCATGTGGATTTTCAGGGTGAAACGGCCACCGGGTTCTCCTCCTGTCTTCAAGGCGCGCTACGTTGCTCGAGGCTTCAGTCAGCGAGAGGGAGTTGACTTCTTCCAGACCTTCTCCCCCACCCCGAAGATGACCACTCTTCGGGTGCTGCTACACATAGCCGCTCAGCGCGACTACGAGCTTCACTCACTTGACTTCAGCACTGCTTTCTTACAGGGCAGCCTACACGAGGAGATCTGGCTACGTCGCCCACCTGGCTTCACTGGGTCGGTTCCTCCTGGTACCCAGTGGAGGCTCCAGCGGCCGGTCTACGGTCTCCGCCAGGCACCACGTGAGTGGCACGACACACTGAGGACGACACTTGCGGCTCTTGGGTTCGCTCCCTCTACTGCTGACCCGTCACTGTTTCTACGCACTGACACCTCGCTGCCGCCGTTCTACATCCTCGTGTACGTCGACGACTTGGTCTTTGCCACTGCTGAAACTGAGGCTCTCGCCCACGTGAAGTCGGAGCTGCAGAGGAGACACACGTGCACAGACCTGGGTGAACTGACGAGCTATCTTGGCTTGCGGATCACCCGGGACAGAGCACGGCGCACCATCACCTTGACTCAGTCACACATGGTGCAGCAGATCCTCCAGCGCTTCCGCTTCACGTACTCCTCGCCTCAGTCCACTCCTCTGCCTACCGGTCACTCGCTCTCAGCTCTGCCTTCGGATGAGTCCGTAGAGCCGAGTGGCCCGTATCCAGAGCTTGTGGGCTGCCTCATGTACCTGATGACCTGCACTCGACCTGACCTGGCATACCCTCTTAGCATCCTTGCACGCTATGTCGCTCCTGGCCGTCACAGGAAGGAGCACATGGATGCTGCTAAGAGGGTGTTGCGCTACTTGTGCAGTACGTCGGGCATGGGGCTAGTGCTTGGAGGGCGAGACCGAGTTGTACTCACAGGACACTCAGACGCTTCTTGGGCAGACGACCAGGCTACTCAGCAGTCGTCTCAGGGTTACACCTTCAGCCTTGGCTCTGGCTCAGTTTCTTGGCGTTCTACACGCTCTTCTTCTGTTCTCAGCTCCAGTTGTGAGGCTGAGACCTACGCCACAGCCATGGCTGCCCAGGAGCTACGCTGGCTGACCTATCTGCTGACCGACCTGGGAGAGCGGCCTCGTTCTCCTCCAGTGCTGTACGTCGACAACCAGGCTGCCATTGCCTTGTGTGAGGAGCACAGACTGGAGCACAGAACGAAGCACATCGCCCTGCGGTACTTCCTTGCTCGAGAGCTGCAGCAGCGCGGTCAGCTTTGTATTCGTTACGTGGCCACTGAGGCCAACACTGCTGATGTGTTCACCAAGGTGCTTCAGCCTTGTGACCATCAGCGCTTCTGCACTCTGTTAGGCCTTGTGCCTACTGGACCTCATTTGCTTACTTCTTGACCATGCTTGTACTGTGATCACTATATATATATATATATATATATATATATATATACCTGCATGTTCACTCTTGTTAGGTTGTGATCACTGTATCTCTTGCTCTATTATAAACTTGCATGTGGACTGGTCTTGTGACCGCTTGCTTGTGCTCGGAATTTGTGTGGAATCCTTGAGATCCACCCTGAGCTTGCCTTCCTTTGCTTTGACTGGTCTTGTGACCCTGTGGTTGTCTCCCACTGCGCCTATGGGGGTGTGTCAAACATTATATGTTTATATGATTGTAGGCTGTAGTGGGTTACACCTTAAGGGGTACACTAGATTAGGGTTTCCTACTTGTATCCAACTTTGTGCTAGTACAGTCATTCCTGTCCGTTCATTCTGACAGACGTCGCGTAGTTATTGTAGCGATTTCAGGTCGACAAACTGGTCGACTGGCGAGAACTTTGTCGAATGCGGAACCGGCCATCAATTTTTTTACAAATGGCCGGATTTGGCGAAATGCACGAAAAGCTGTGCGACTGTCGTATACGCGTTAATTTCGTTAATTCCGGCCGGCCGGATTTTTCCGACAACGGATCTGACGCACCCTAATGGACACTAACTGGCGCCAGGAACAGTTCTACCACTAAGAAAAGCGCGAGATGCGAGGGGACACGATTCACATAGCAGGCACAATTTTAGAGTAAGCCATTCTACAAAGACCTTTTTCACGGATAGACTCGTTCAAGGTCATCGTGGGAGGAGTTTCAATAGCCTTCGGCAACGCGCACCACATCCCATGCGGTGCCCGCCGGCGACATTCTAGCCGAATCCGCAGCGCGCGACACCTTCTTAGCACGTCACCCGCATCGCGCCTAATACCCCGCTGCGCCCTCCTCGCTTAGCGCGGCACCGCGCGGCGCCTCACTGCTAAGCGCCTCACCGCATAGCGCAAAACCGCATAGCGCCTCACCGCTTAGCGCCCCACCGCTTAGCGCCTAACCACTAAGCGCCTCACCGCTAAGCACGCGATCGCTAAGCCCCTCACCGCATAGCGCCTCTCCGCTTAGCGCCTTGCCCTCTTTGCGCGTCACCCGCTTAGCGCGTCACCCGCTTAGCGCCTCACCCGCTTAGCGCCTCACTCGCTTAGCGCCTCACCCGCTTAGCGCGTCACTTGCTGCGCCTTGCTTTCCCGACCATCCTGCAATGCAATCGTTGCTCCCGTCGCGTTGCCCTCGGCGGGCTCGCCGCATTCCATGCGTTGGTTGGGCCTGGCTATCATAGGCCTTACCCGATTAGCGCATCACCCGCTGCTCGCCTCACCCGCTTATCGCCACCTGCTTAGGGGAATGGCATCCGTTTTCGCATGCACCGCTGCTTGCATCTGTGTCTTCATGTGTTCGGGTTTTCCTGGTTGCATGCTTGCATGTGCGTATGTGCATATATGTGCATCTGGGCATATGTGTGTATATGTGCATACGTGTGCATGTGTGCCTATTTGCATGTGTGCATGCTTGCTTGAGTTCATGTATGCGTGCACGCATGTGTGCTTTGTGCATGCGTGCAAGGTGGCATATGCATTGGCATGTGCCCTCCACCACATAATGAGGGCAAGGTGGCGGATCTAGTGCTCAATTCATGGTCAGCGCCCTCCCCCTCCGCTCCCCTCCGCTCCCCTCCGCTCCCCACCGCTCCCCTCCGCTCCCCTCCGCTCCCCTCCGCTCCCCTCCGCCCACCTCCGCTCCCCTCCCCTCCCCTCCGCTCCCCTCCACTCCCCTTGGCTTCCCTCCACTCCCCTCCACTCCCTCCCGTCCCGTCCCCTCCGCTCCCCTCCCCTCCCATCCCTCCCATCCCTCCCATCCCTCCCCTCCCCTCCCATCCCTCCCATCCCCCCACCCCTCCCATCCCTCCCATCCCTACACCTCATCTGTCTCCCTCCCTCTTCTGCTTTCCTCTCGCCTTGTCTCATCCCCTCCTCTCGTCTCCGCTCTCATCTCGCCCTGCCTTCTCACATCATGCCTTGTCTCATCAAGCCTTTGTTGGAAACAAGTGATTTAAGCGCCTCAGTTGTGTCGAAACACTAAGTCGTAAATGAAGCGAAACACAACGGAACATCGGCGAGTCAACCCTCGGAGGTGGAGAAGAAAAGCAACCGCTGGAGGTTACGCGAAAGTCAAAGGTCAGCGACCTTTGACCTGACAAGTACAGCACGACAGCAAGGACAAAGAACTGACTCGTTATTGAGCAGTTGTTCGAGTCGTCACTGTATCGAACCGCAACAGCAACAGTAAAACAGTTATTAGTTGTATCTCTTTATATTCCCTGTACTCTTATAAAAGCCTTGTATCTCTTTGTTTTAATCAATCTACTTTGCCCTCACATACCAGCGCAAGGTGGTTCAAAGACTTATCATTAAACGTTTCCGTTACTACAACCTTTTCTACTCAGAGTTTAGCCTTGTAAAGATCCTAGCCCAACATGGTATCAGAGCTGTCACGGCAAACTCAACTACTACCAAGACACCTACAACATCAGAAGACATGGCAATGCAGAAGGAAAGAAGCTCCTCTAATGGTTCTCCCGGCACTACTCCTACTCCACCTCCTGCCTCTGGCCTACAGACAGAGGAGGGCACGGCAACAAGACCAGCAACATGGCCCAGTGAAACTCCCGCGAATCAAACTGCAAGCTTTGACCCAAGCATGATGGAGAAATTTTTCTCCTTCATGTCCTTCTACGAGCAACACCAGCAAGCGGCACCTGCGCAGTCAAACAACAGCAACAACAACAACGATGTGACTCCCATGAGTCTCGACGGCTCATTCTATGTGCGCGAAAATCAGCAGCAGCAGCCTACCTTTGCTCCATACGAGCCCCAGCGCGGCTCCATCAGCTTCATGCCGCACCCGCAGCCTTCACCTGGACAAGAGAAAACATTGGATGCACTTCAAGTTCAATCGCAGTTCGCGCACGTTCTAAAACTGCAAACGTCAAGGCCATTCGATGGTAAAGACTTTTGTACCTGGTCGTTCGAATTCGAGCTGATGATGGAAGGCGCGCAGATTTTTGGATTCTTCGACGGGTTCCTGCCATACCCAACACACGGAACGCAATACGACAAGCAGCAGTACACCTATCAGTCGATGATGACATACACGATCCTGCTGAGGAACATAACTCCAAACCAGTAGCAGAACATTCGGTCTTATCGGGGATACGGCAACTCCGCCGAGCTCGCGTACAACCATTTGAAGAACCTGTATCAAGCAACAGACATCATCAATCAGAGTCGGTTAATGGCACAACTGACGATAGTGGAAATGAAACCAGACGAAAAGGGGATGGCGTATATCAGCCGATGTCGCGAATTGCGCGACAAACTCCTTCGATGCGGAGGGTCAATATCTGAAGACGCCTTTGTCATAGTCGTTGTTGGCGGTCTTGGTCCTCACTGGCGCTCCACTCGCGCCGTACTCCGAGCTCACGGGAAGATCTCCGAAGCAGCACTCTGCGCCGAAATCCACGCCGAACAGCAGGACATGGACCTGCATGAAGAAAAGCACAGGATGAAAACGTCAGTGCCCAAATTTGCCTTTCAAACCCAACGGCGCTTCAACAACTCCAACCGACAGAGCAAACAACAACAGCAACAGCACGTACCGCCATTCTGTCATCTCTGCAAAACGTCCGGGCACCCTCGCACACACTGCCCAAATCGACGGCAGTCAACTCCAACGTAGCGGCAACTTCGACCTTCAAGCAGCCAAGTCGCCTCAACGCAAGCGAATCCCACCACTCAAGTACAAGCCTCAACAACATCGATGACACAGCCTGCACAAGGATCAAGAAACATTGTCAGTTGCATGGCGAAGATAACCGACTCTTGCATCACCAAGTCACCGCCACACTACTCACCGGAAGAACAGCTCGACGAGAGTACCCCTTTCCGTGAAACTCTGGAGCCAAACCCGACATACACAGCTATCGCCCAAAGCGATCCGTCCGGAAAAGATACTTGAAGAATAACATCTTCGTCCTCGACTTCGTTCTAGATCTAGGCACCGCCGACATCGACGGAATCGTGACCTTCACCTCCAAGATACATCCACCGGATCTTGACCCTGACTTCAGCCCCGGCGGCTTCTGGTATTCGCACACTATTCTTGAGGCAGAACGAACAAGAGCATTAGCAACGATTCAACATTCGGCAGCAGCAGAGACAACAACGGCAGCAGCAGAGACAACAACGGCAGCAGCAGAGACAACATCGACAGCAGCAGAGACAACAACGGCAGCAGCAGAGACAACAACGGCAGCAGCAGGAACAACATCGGCAGCAGCAGAGACAGCGGTAGCAGCGGCGGCAACATCAACACCAATCGCTGGCCCTTCAACGGCACCGATCTTCATCGACTACACACCACCAACCTTCGAACAGCAGCTAAATCTGACTCCACGAGAAGTCCACCGAAGCGCCAACTTCACCGCCAGCTTCTACTCCAACTCCGACATGTACAGACGTTCACCCAGACATCGCGCCATCGAAGGAACCTGGCACGCAAGCATGGGACACCCAAGCAACCCGACGTTAAATAACACGATAAGAGCAGGCGTGCTCGACAAAGATTCACTGCTTCTAACTGACGGCAGAGAACTCCAGCGAGTTCGTGGAATCTGCTTCACATGTCCTAAAGCCGACTTACCATTCGTCTCTCACCACAACCTGAGCGCACCAGCGTACGCACCACTGGAAAAGGTATACAGCAACATCCTGTACAACCGCGAACCTGGACAAGGAGCGTACAACTATGTCATCACGTTCATCGACGCCGCCACACGATACGTCTGGCACCTCAATCTTCTCAGCCGCGACATGGCCTTCGAAGCCTTCGTCGCATGGCTTCCAATAGCAGAACGAGAATCAGGCGTGAAGCTGAAAAGCTTCCAGTTAGACAGAGGAGGAGAATATGCATCACAGAGGTTCAAGCAGCACCTGGCAGAAAGAGGAATCAAGCGGCTCATCTCCCTTCCCTACGCCCATCAACAGCAGGGTGTAGCAGAAAGGATGAACAGGACCCTCCAGAACACCATGCGCAAGCTGCTACGTGGCATGCACCTGCCCAACCACCAGTGGCCCGAGGCAATGGACCACGCCGTAATGCTGCACAACTTGCTCTCGTCATCATCGCTCCCGAACAACGCATCACCGCATCTGCTGTGGACAGGAAAATTGGGCAGCACAAAAATGTTGCGAGTGTTCGGCTGCATGGTACAGTACAGTCCCCCATTTGCAAGAGCCGGTTGATTGTCCCAACAGACACAGCGGGGACTACACCCGGGCATCGAAAAACATTACAACGCATGGAAGATTTTCGACATCAACACAAAAGAAACAATAGCAGCACGTGATGATCTTCTACGAGAACCTCACCCTCCGGACATACCTTGCCAACGTGGATTCCTTGGCACCCGAGCCTTCGCTTCGGCAGAAGATGAAGCTGACTGGGACGAGCAGAACGTGGAAGGAGCCTCGGAGGAAGCCGGACCTCTTCCCTACTGTTCAGACGATGTTCCGATGGACGACGACAATCCTCGCGACAGCATCAACGCCGACGTCTATTACCACTTCGCCAACAATGGTTACGTTGCCCCTGCACAACTCAACACCGACGAAGCAGAACGCGTAGGACCCAATTCCAATCCTGATCCGGAAGCGGGAGATGAAGCATCTTATCCCGAGGACACAACACTCCCCCGCTACACACAGAGTGGACTCCAGATACTTGGGCTCGTCACCGCAGTCCACGGCGCGGCGCCCTAAGGAGCCTGCCACAGTTCAGCAGGCTCTGGGGGGGGAGCATAGGGAAAAATGGCGCGAAGCCATGGACAGGGAGCTGAAAGCACTGGAAGAACGAAACATCTAGAAAATCGTTCCCATTGGCGTGGCACGCAACAAAACGGTACTCACCGGAAAATGGGTCTTCCGTGTGAAAACAAAGGCAGACGGTACCATCGACAAGTTCAAGGCGCGCTGGGTCGTACGCGGTTTCGACCAAGAGCACGGACGTGAATTCACCGAGACGTTCGCACCAGTCAGCCGACACACTTCGCTGCGAATTCTCCTCGCGGTTGCCACCATGAAGAAGAAGAAAGTGCGCCAAATCGACGTCGCAAATGCTTTTCTCTACGCACCTGTTGACGCAGAAATCTTCGTGGAGCTACCACACGGCTCCAACGGAGATCCTAACCAAGTCTGCCAACTGCTAAAGTCCTTGTACGGCATCAAACAGGCCCCGAGACTGTGGCAGCAGTACCTGCACGCACGACTCATCCGCATCGGATTCCACCAGCTACCGCATGACCAGGGCATGTACCGACTGACAAAGGGCACCGACTACATCTTACTGATCGTCTATGTAGATGACCTACTCTACATTGGCTGGACTGGTTCGAAGGGGAGCTGCAGCGGGATCTCACCCTCACGGTGTCATCGACCGTCACGCAATACCCCGGCCTCAACATTCAGGAAGAGGAAAACGCAATCTACTTCAGCGCCGCAAAATACGCCGATACCATCGCCAAACGCTTCGGACTCACCCCGACCACCATCTCCACGCCATACCGCTACACCGCCGGAAATCACAAGGAAGGCTCCGCTCCGCTCAAGCCCGCAGGTATACGCGACTACCTGCGAAAGCTGGGATGCCTCCTCTTTGCGGCAGTCACCTGCCGTCCGGATCTATCGTACTCTGCGAGCCAACTCGCCACCTACCTCAAGAAACCTGAAGCGGAACACATGGCGGAGCTCGACCGCGCTCTTCACTACCTCGTCAGCACCCAGGCGATCGGCCTAATCTACCACAAGACCGGAACCACAACACCTAAGTTTATCGGCTATGTCGACGCCAATCACGTCGGAGACTCCGACAATAGGCGCTCGCGCACCTGCTACATCTACCGACTCGAGCCTATCGGACCTATTTCGTGGTAGTCGAGCAAGCAAGAGCTAATCGCCCTCTCCTCAGCAAGCAGAATATATTGCACTCTGCTCAGCCACCAAGGAAGGACTTTACCTTCGCGAACTGCTGGAAGAAGCGAAGTTGGCTCAGTTACCCAGCTTCTCCCTGTTCTGCGACAACCAGTCAGCAATTCGGATTGCCAACAAGAACGGATTCGCGGACAGGACAAAACGCATCGCCTTGCGATACTTCTTCGTGAAGGACGAGATCGAGAAGGGGAGACTCGAGCTGTCATACTGCCCCACGTCCGAGATGGCAGCTGACTACTTGACCAAGAAGCTTAGAAAGCAGATGTTCGAATATTGCATGCTGCTGACTGGACAAAGCCACGTCACCAGTAGCGATACTCCAGAAGCGAAGGGGAGTGTTGGAAACAAGTGATTTAAGCGCCTCTGTTGTGTCAAAACACTAAGTCGTAAACGAAGCGAAACACAACGGAACATCGGCGAGTCAACCCTCGGAGGTTGAGAGGAAAAGCAACCGCTGGAGGTTCCGCGAAAGTCAAAGGTCAGCGACCTTTGACCTGACAAGTACAGCACGACAGCAAGGACAAAGAACTGACTCGTTATTGAGCAGTTGCCCGAGTCGTCACTGTATCGAACCGCAACAGCAACAGTAAAACAGTTATTAGTTGTATCTCTTTATATTCCCTGTACTCTTATAAAAGCCTTGTATCTCTTTGTTTTAATCAATCTACTTTGCCCTCACATACCAGCGCAAGGTGGTTCAAAGACTTATCATTAAACGTTTCCGCTACTACAACCTTTTCTGCTCAGAGTTTAGCCTTGTAAAAATCCTAAGGGCTTTTCTCAGCCCATCAGCCTTCTCACATCATGAGTAGTGTGGATAGGGGTGGAAAGGGTGGGCGCGTGGTGCTGCTGGGTACGGCTCTGCCCGTCGGCAACTTGTGCTCTTGGCGTGTCGCGCGCCCACCTCACATGCACATACAATCACATTCCCACTTCACACCCAATCTCATTCATTGCTGCCGGGGCTGAACACGGGCAGCGTGGTGATGGTGGGGAGGGAGAGGTAGGCGAACCTGGCGGGACACGCACACGGTTTCATTCAGTCTAGGGTTGTGTGTGCCCTCACTGTATCTTGACATCAGTAGAATGTTACAACACATGCATATTCCAAATGTTCCCACGCATTCAATACATAGCATGTGATCTCTGTCTTTCCAACGACTAGGATCATTCAATAAGCCATCTATAAGTTTGCAAATGAGCACAGTATGATGTCGCACAAAGTAGCTTTGAGAGTTTTATGTACACATGGATTTTCATCGTCAATATACAAAACATCACCATCCTCTACTCTTGGTGCCATATTCATGTCTCGACACACTCCTAGAACATGATGCCCCTCCCTTCACGCCGCCAAGCTCGCTGAAGTAGAGGGAAATGATATGGAGCTGACTTGCTTGCAAAAACGGCAGCGTTGCGTATGCATATAGGTTGTACGACACCTGGTTTCGCAGCGGTATCGTATCGCCCCGGATAGTAGCGCCGCCTGATTATAGGCGCCGACGCTTCTATCTGGAGCCATGCGCTTATGGTTGGTCCTCAATTATAAGCGCACCCCCTAGAATGCCTGTACTTTTTATAAGCGCATCCCTTCCCCCCCCCCCCCAAGGGGGCAATCTTTCCACTAATTCTATATCTAAACATTTTAACGTACACTACCATCACTTCTACAAATGCCTCTACCAATGATCTCATTTCACATTAACATTTCCGCACATTCCTAACTAAAAATATACTCGTCGTCAGACTCCGGCTCCTCGCAGTTGTTGCCGAAGAAGCCGTTGGCAATGATCTCGTCATCGACGTCGACCTCGTGGGTCAGCTGGCTTTGCCTGTCCGCCATGGCAAGGTTGTCCTCACTGCCGTCAAGCGCGTTGCTGATGCCGCAGGTGAGGAACGCCTTCTTGATAAGCTCAGGTGGCACGGCCTTCCAGGCCCGTGAGATCCACCTGAGCACCACCGCAGGGGGCGGCTTCTTGATGTTCCCTGCACCACAAGTCAGAGTGGGGGGGAAGGTGTTAGAACCAAATACGGGCAGAAAGGAACCAGCTCTCTAACCATCAATGGTGAAGTTCTTTTCTGCAGGCGTCAGCCGCTCCTGGCCCTCCTCTTCAAACCAGGTTTGGTACTGTTGGCGGATAGAAGCTTTGAAGGACTTGTTGATGGCGACGTCGAGAGGCAGTACTTCCGCCGTACAGCCCGACGGATTCACCGCCGGAACGATGTCGAGGTCGACGAACTTATGCTTCACTTCGTCCGTGAGATGTCCGCGGTAAGAGTCGAGGACGACCATGGCGCTCCTCGCATGCCTGCCGAACCGAGGCCGGATGAAGGGCTTGACGCACTCCTCGAGCCAGCGCATGACGCCGTCAGCGTCCATCAAGCCGTTCGGGTGCACCGCCACGACGACATCTGCGATGTCACAAACGGTAAAGAAACAGGCGTTAGTATTGACGACAGGAAAACCAAACATTAGGAACCACCGTGAATTCTTACCGGGCGAGAAGTCACCCTTCGGCACCATCTTCCGCTTGAAAAAGACCCACGCCTTGAGCTTCTCGCCGTCGGCCGTGCACGCCAGCATCACGGTCACGCGTTCCTTCTGGTACCCCCCGCTCCTGATGGGCACTGAGCGAACGCCCGTCTCGTCCACAGTAGTCGTGGCGGGCATCTCCAGCCACAGCGGCGTCTGGTCGGCGTTGATGATCCACGTAGCGGGTTTCGATGCCGTGCTCACGCCGCTTGTCTCGAACGTACTGCCAGAAAGCCTGGCACAGCTCCGCGACATCTGTGCACACACAGACAGCGTTAAGAGACAGCGGTTAGTCAGTACCGTTGATTGAAAATCAGAACACGCATACGGTGCAGGAAGATTTTAATTTCACGCTCGGCGGTTTTCTGAGCAATCCTCGTCTTCATGCGCACGCTCAGATTCCACCGTTTCCGAAACCGCTCCGACCACCGCTGGCTGCCCTTCCACTTCAGGTCCGGGAACAGAAGCTTCATGAACTCCTTTGACCACTCCTGCAGGCGACCGACGGAGACGACCGTTCCTTTGTGGCGCCACTCGAGAAGCTTCGCGTAGACTTTCAGCTCCATCGGCCTGTACCACGATGCCCTCCCACGCCCGTGCATCCGCTTTCGTGCTGAGTGCGCTTCCTTGAGCATGTCGGCGGCTTTCTTCCACTCCGCCAGACACTTGCGGTGGATTCCAGACTCGCGAGACAACGACCGCAGCGACAGCGCCACATCCATGCGCCCAATCCATTGCAGCTTCTCCTGCGCGGTATAAGCGTTACGCTTATGCTGGGAGGGCTTGTGCCTGGGAGAGGGGGGGCGGGCATCACGGTTCTCAGAAGAGGGGTGGGGGTGCTTGCGGTTAACTGGAGGAAACGAAGGAATTGGAAGCTTCTCGAGAAGTCCGTCGCGCGACCAATACTCCACACCGTCGTCGTCCTCGCCGCCCAGGGCACCCTCGGAATACACATCTGCCGCGGTGCCGGCCTCGGCGCCAGTGTCGGTTCCAGTGTCGGTGCCGGCCTCGGTGCCAGCCTCCGTGTCGGGCACATCGTCGTCAGCGCCCACACCAGATTCGTCCCATGCACAATCTTCCGGCTGGCCCCATCGTGGTGCCGGCGGCTGTGCTCGAACGTAGACGTCGAGGGGCTTGCTGTCAGAATGAACGGACAGGAATGACTGTACTAGCACAAAGTTGGATACAAGTAGGAAACCCTAATCTAGTGTACCCCCTAAGGTGTAACCCACTACAGCCTACAATCATATAAACATATAATGTTTGACACACCCCCATAGGCGCAGTGGGAGACAACCACAGGGTCACAAGACCAGTCAAAGCAAAGGAAGGCAAGCTCAGGGTGGATCTCAAGGATTCCACACAAATTCCGAGCACAAGCAAGCGGTCACAAGACCAGTCCACATGCAAGTTTATAATAGAGCAAGAGATACAGTGATCACAACCTAACAAGAGTGAACATGCAGGTATATATATATATATATATATATATAGTGATCACAGTACAAGCATGGTCAAGAAGTAAGCAAATGAGGTCCAGTAGGCACAAGGCCTAACAGAGTGCAGAAGCGCTGATGGTCACAAGGCTGAAGCGCCTTGGTGAACACATCAGCAGTGTTGGCCTCAGTGGCCACGTAACGAATACAAAGCTGACCGCGCTGCTGCAGCTCTCGAGCAAGGAAGTACCGCAGGGCGATGTGCTTCGTTCTGTGCTCCAGTCTGTGCTCCTCACACAAGGCAATGGCAGCCTTGTTGTCGACGTACAGCACTGGAGGAGAACGAGGCCGCTCTCCCAGGTCGGTCAGCAGGTAGGTCAGCCAGCGTAGCTCCTGGGCAGCCATGGCTGTGGCGTAGATCTCAGCCTCACAACTGGAGCTGAGAACAGAAGAAGAGCGTGTAGAACGCCAAGAAACTGAGCCAGAGCCAAGGCTGAAGGTGTAACCCTGAGACGACCGCTGAGTAGCCTGGTCGTCTGCCCAAGAAGCGTCTGAGTGTCCTGTGAGTACAACTCGGTCTCGCCCTCCAAGCACTAGCCCCATGCCCGACGTACTGCACAAGTAGCGCAACACCCTCTTAGCGGCATCCATGTGCTCCTTCCGGTGACGGCCAGGAGCGACATAGCGTGCAAGGATGCTAAGAGGGTATGCCAGGTCAGGTCGAGTGCAGGTCATCAGGTACATGAGGCAGCCCACAAGCTCTGGATACGGGCCACTCGGCTCTACGGACTCATCCGAAGGCAGAGCTGAGAGCGAGTGACCGGTAGGCAGAGGAGTGGACTGAGGTGAGGAGTACGTGAAGCGGAAGCGCTGGAGGATCTGCTGCACCATGTGTGACTGAGTCAAGGTGATGGTGCGCCGTGCTCTGTCCCAGGTGATCCGCAAGCCAAGATAGCTCGTCAGTTCACCCAGGTCTGTGCACGTGTGTCTCCTCTGCAGCTCCGACTTCACGTGGGCGAGTGCCGCGGTGTCAGCAGTGGCAAAGACCAAGTCGTCGACGTACACGAGGATGTAGAACGGCGGTAGCGAGGTGTCAGTGCGTAGAAACAGTGACGGGTCAGCAGTAGAGGGAGCGAACCCAAGAGCCGCAAGTGTCGTCCTCAGTGTGTCGTGCCACTCACGTGGTGCCTGGCGGAGACCGTAGACCGGCCGCTGGAGCCTCCACTGGGTACCAGGAGGAACCGACCCAGTGAAGCCAGGTGGGCGACGTAGCCAGATCTCCTCGTGCAGGCTGCCCTGTAAGAAAGCAGTGCTGAAGTCAAGTGAGTGAAGCTCGTAGTCGCGCTGAGCGGCTATGTGTAGCAGCACCCGAAGAGTGGTCATCTTCGGGGTGGGGGAGAAGGTCTGGAAGAAGTCTACTCCCTCTCGCTGACTGAAGCCTCGAGCCACGTAGCGCGCCTTGAAGACAGGAGGAGAACCCGGTGGCCGTTTCACCCTGAAAATCCACATGCCACTGACGATGTTCGCCCCAGGTGGGGGAACCTCGTCGACGTAGGTGCCTGTGGACTTCCAGGAAGCCATCTCTACGTCCATGGCTGTCTGCCACTGAGAGGAGTAGGGACCCGCCATCGCCTCAGCATAAGTGCGCGGGGTCGGGATGTCAGGAGCATCCGGGTCTCCCTCAGGGGCAACTAGTAAGGACACGAGACGGGGCAAAACAGCAGCAAGGCACTGGAACTCCTCCTGTCTGTCCTCAAGGACGTCCGTGCCAAGAGCACACTCACCCCCGACGGAAGGAGGACAGACAGACTCAGACTCAGACTCAGCGACAAGGCTAGCGGCGTAGTCTAGACGACAGCGGGCAGCAAAGTCAACCAGCTCAGCGACCAGCGCAGACGCAGCAGAGGACTCAAAGGTAGGGTCAGTAACAACAGTAGCGAGGAGGCGCGTGACAGTGGGACTGGCAGCACGACGGGAGTTAGACTCCGGGTCAGGAAGAGTAGGAAGAGAGGACGCAGGAGGAGACGGTAGCGGGACACGCTGAGGAGCAGTGGAGGGACGCAGAGTCATGTAGTGAGTGCCAGGGACAGGAGGAGGACGCTCACGTGGGACACGACGACCAGTGCGAGCAGTACGAACAGGCGACGCAGGACGAGACTCAGGCTCACGACGCTCTGTAAGACCTCCCGTGGGACCAGTGTAAGGAGAGGGAGCAGGGAGAGGCGAGGCAGGTGGTAACTGTGACTGCGGCTGGACAGGCGGAGGACACGCTACGGAGGGAGGAGGACAAGGAGAAGGAGCCTGACCAAGAACCTGCTGAAGGAGCGGTACGAAGTACGGTCGCGGCCGCGCAGCGTCTCCAGAACCAGCAGAGACACCAGCAGCAGGGTCCTCAGCACCAGCAGAAGCTCCAACGTCCGGGTCCTCAGCACCAGCAGCAGCTCCAACGCCCGGGTCCTCAGCACCAGCAGCAGCGCCACCGCCCAGGTCCTCAGCACCAGCAGCAGCTCCAACGCCTGGGTCCGCAACACCAGCAGAAGCGCCACCGCTCGGATCCTCAGCACCCGCGGCAGCTCCAACGCCCGGGTCCTCAACAGCAGCAGTAGCGCCACCGCGCAGGTCCTCAGTACCAGTAGCAGCGCCACCCCCAGGGTCTGCAGCACCAGGAGCACCACTCCGAAGACTGCAGCGCCGCGCGTACCACTCTCGGATCTGCTGAATGGGGGGGAGCTCCTGGGCAGGAGGGGAAGTACTGGTACGAGCTCCAGCAGCACCTCTCCGGAGGCGGCAGTACTGTAGGTACCTCTCCTGCAGCTGCTGGGAGGAGAGGGCTCCTCCAGGTGTAGCACGCTCAGTCTCAGCACCCCCAGGCTCAGCACCCCCAGACGCAGCACCCCCAGACGCAGCAACTCCAGGCTCAGCACCTCCAGACTCCGCACCCCCAGGCTCAGTACCTCCAGGCTCCGCACCCCCAGGCTCCGCACCCCCAGGCTCCGCACCCCCAGGCTCAGCACTCCCAGGCTCCTCACGGTCAGGCTCAGCACCCCCAGCAGGACGAGAGTCAACAGCTACCTCGACAGGCTCAACCGGGTCTACCTGGGACACACCTGAGGGAGCGGCACCCTGAGGGGGGAGGGGGTCTGGTACCTCAGCACCTGGAGCGAGGAAGAGAGGCGGGGGGGGGAGCGGGGCAGTGCGGTAGGGGAAGAGGCGGTAGTAGGGGACGGACTCGTCAAAAGTGACGTCCTGAGAGGCCAGGACACGACGCGAGGTGGCGTGGTAGAACTGCCAACCAGGCGCGTCCGGGACAAAGCCAAGGAAGACACAGGGGACAGCTCGACGGGAGAGCTTGTCCGCGGACGTATCGCGAACAAAAGCTCGAGATCCCCAGACCCGAAAACGCGACGCATCGCCAGCCTCTCCCGTCCAACGCAGTGTCGGAGAAGTCTCCGGTAAGGAGACACGGGGCCAGAGGTTGAGCTGATGCGCAGCGTATCGGACTGCAAACGGCCACAGAAAGTGGGGGGCAGCCGCATGAACCAAGGAGGTACGAGCGACCTCCATGACCAAGCCAATGCGGCGCTCAGCAACCCCATTCTGCTGTGGAGAGGCCGGAAGCGTGAACGACTGCTCAATGCCCTCCTGCTGACAGAAGGCCTCCAAGAGGCCAGAGGAAAACTCCCCACCTCTGTCAGAGTGCAGACGCAGGACAGGGAAGTCGGAGCGGAAGCGCTCACTGAGCTGGAGACGAGCTCTGCTGATCCAAGGGATCAAGACATCAGGGACGTCACCCTTGGTGCGCAAGGGGAAGACCGTGGTGTAGCGCGAGAAGTCGTCAACAACAATCAGGAAGTACCTCTCCTGACCCTGACCACGGACGCGGGCTGGGCCCCACACGTCCATGTGGAGCGTCTGCAAAGGAGCAGTCGTCGGGGGGAAGGAGGAGGAGTGAGGAGCGGCGCGCTGCCGCCCCTCGACACAGGGAAGACATGGAGGAGCAGGCGAGGGTGGGAGGGGAGGTAGAACCCTGGGAAGACCAGCAACAAGGTCCCGTTTGTGCATGGCCCGAAGGCGCTGCACAGACGGGTGACCAAGGCGGTGGTGCCAGAGGACAGTCTCATGCGCTAGAGAGCGACACGAGCAGGGGGCGGACAGCTGACCTGACGCAGACGCAGACGCGGACGCAGCTACCTGAGGGGACGCAGTGGTCAGTGTGTACAGGTCCGACCCCGGCTGCCGAGTGAAGGTAGCCAGGTGACGGCCCGTCCGAGCACACGTGCAGTGTGTCACGCGCTCGTAAGCAGGGGTGAACTGGTGAACACCCCCGTCCTGGAGCGCACTACCTGCCACCAAGTTCGTAGAGAACAAGGGGAGGTAGAGACCTGACAGTGTGCCTGACGGGACCGCAGGACAAGGAAGGACAGTGGAGGAGGTCGCAATGACCGGACCCCCAGAGGGGTCAGCGAGGGAGACAGCAACTGGCCGAGCGAGTGGCTCAAGGACAGTGCGGTCACGAAAGAAACAGCGAGAAGCACCTGAGTCCAGGGTGAAGGTGTGCAGTGCCTCAGTCGACTCAGTACCAGGGGAGACAGACTCGCTAGCACCTAGAGCGACAGGCGCACCATCACCTGAGGTGGCAGACACGAGAGGACCTGCAGTGGCAGTCGCACTAGTACCTAGAGCAGTAGGCTCATCAGTAGCTGGAGTGGTAGACACGTGAGTACCGGGAGTGGTAGCCTCACCTGCACCTAGGGCAACAGACGTACTAGCACCTAGAGCGGCAGCCTCACTCACAGGACTCGGCAGCTGCACCTCTCCACTACCAGTAGCTCCCGAACGACGCACTCCAGAGGGACTACCACTACGGTCACTCCGACAGCCCAAACTGGCGTACCACTCACGAGCCTGCTGTAGCATAAGAGGGCACGGCTGCTGCACCTGGCCACGACCAGAGGCTCCCGAACGACGCACTCCAGAGCGACTACCACGACGGCCACCCCGACGTCCCAAGCCTGCGTACCACTCACGAGCCTGCTGGAGCATAAGAGGGCACGGCTGCTGCACCTGTCCACTAACAGAGGCTCCCGAACGACGCACTCCAGAGCGACGACCACTACGGCCACCCCGACTGCCCAAACTGGCGTACCACTCACGAGCCTGCTGGAGCTGCATCTGGCCACGTCAGGAGCAGCAGCAGTAGTGGTAGCAACAGCAGTGGCAGTGGGAGTAGTAAGGGCAGGAGCAGCAGTAGTAGCGGGAGTAGTGCTGGCAGGGCAAAGCTCACCAGTGGTAGGCGCGGCGGGCGCAAGACGGTGGTGACAGCGGGGCCGCTGCAACTGCGGGGCGGGGCCAGGTCGCAGCAGGGAGCTCCGCGGCAGCTGCTGCAGGGTCGGCGGCGGCAGCTGCTGTAAGGTCGACGGCGGCAGATGCTGCAGGCTCAGCAGCGGCAGCTGCTGTAGAGTCGGGGGCGGCTGCTGCTGGAGGTCCGGTGGCAGCAGCTGCTGCAGGTCGAGCGGCGGCTGCTGCTGCAGGCTCGGCGGCTGCAGCTGCTGAAGGTCCGGCGGCGGCCTCTGCTGCAGGCTCGGCGGCGGCAGCTGCGGTAGGCTCGGCGGCGGCAGCTGCTGCAGGTCCGGCGGCGGCTGCTGCTGCAGGCTCGGCGGTGACAGCTGCTGCAGGTCGAGCGGCGGCTGCTGTGGCAGGTTAGGCGGCGGTAGCTGCTGTAGGTCCGGCAGCGACGAAGCCGCGAAGGGGCGGCTGAGGGGTCGCGACGAGCAGGTAAGGGGCCGCGACGAGCGGGTAAGGGACCGCTACGGCGGCTAAGGGGCAGCAGTGAGCCGCGCGCAGGCTTAGAGCAGAGGCAGCGGCGCGCGGGCAGCGGCAGCAGCAGTGGCGCGCGGGCGCACAGGCGGCAGCTGGCGACGGGCGGCAGCAGCAGCGGGCGCGACAGTAGGAGCTGCAGCGGCGCGCGACCGCGGAGCAGGTTGCGGGCAGCGCGCGAGGCCGCGCGCGAAGAGACGGCCGCGCGCGGGCGGCTAGTGGGTCGTGTGCGAAAAATCGACCGCGCGCGGGCGGCTAGCGGGTCGCGCGCGAAAAAAAAAAAAAAAAAAGACGAGCCGCGCGTGGGTGGCTGGCGGGCTGCGCGCGCGCGGTAGGTAGAAGGCGCACGAGGGCGCGTAGGCGCACGAGGGCGCACGGTAGGTAGGTAGGTAGGTAGCGGTGGGCCCTAAGACGGTCTTAGTGATGGACCTGCTCTGAAACCATGTCAGAATGAACGGACAGGAATGACTGTACTAGCACAAAGTTGGATACAAGTAGGAAACCCTAATCTAGTGTACCCCCTAAGGTGTAACCCACTACAGCCTAGAATCATATAAACATATAATGTTTGACACTTGCTGCTGTCAGGTTCAGACAAGTACTCGTCGAACGCCGACGGGTGCAGGAGCGTCAGCACAGGAGGAATCGATGGGCCTACAAACACGGGGGGGCTTGGAGAAGCAGGTGGAGCTGGAGGTGTAGGAGGACATGGAGGAGATGGAGGCGTCGGCGGCGCAGGAGGCTGTGGTGGCTCTGGGGGCGATGGTGGGATACGGGTATACCAGCCATCAGCGTCGACACGGTACGCGAGCCTAGGTTTCTTCTTAAAAAGGAAGTGGGTGCCAGTGAATTCCGCCATGGCTTCTGCAGCCTGGCAGGCGAAACATGCTAAACTCAATCAAGGCAAGCAAGAAATGAGAAGAAATGGGCTTCGGACGGGACCCCTGCGGGGAAGCGGCTCGCCGTCCTCGTCAATAATAGACGGGTACCCCCACAGCCTGAACCTGCAGAGGAGGGAAATGGGCAGCACCCATGCTGCGGTGGCAGGGCATATTCGATCCCTTTTAGAGGGATCGGATGAGCTGTCCCTGCCTGGCAACGCATGCGAACGGGATTGGGCCGCACGGCAGCTTCCGAGTCAGCGTTGGCAGATGCGTTGCTCCGGGACAGGATTTTGTGCGATGGGAAATCGAGTCGCTGCTGTTTTCGCCTGCATTTCATACACGAAACTGACCTGAACGTTTTACGGGCGCGTTCGCCTTAATGAGAGCTTCGATTTGGTGCCCTTAAAAACAAAATTCATTTTTCCATTTCTGAAGCGCATGCGCTTATGCCCTTTCCTCATTTATAATCACATCCCTTAAAAAAAATGATTTTATTATAAACGCATATGCGCACTATCCGGGGGGATATGGTAAATGGGGCCCCAAACCTGTGGCACGTAAGGCAGGGAGGTGCGATGGGAACTCAGGGAGGAGAGATGGGAAGACAAGGAGGTGAGATGGGTAGTAAGTGAGGGGAGATAGGAAGGGAGGGAGGGGAAAAACGGAATACAAGCGAGTACACGATTTAGAATCAATGTATGGTGGCAAAATGATGGAAACAACGGGGAAGAAGGGGGGGTTGATTACAGGAAGAAAGAAGGGAGGGATGGCGGTGGAAGAGTGCGACGGAGAGGGATGGGGTGATTTGGAGGAAGGAGAGGGGATGGCTGCAGCTACAAGCAGGTCAAAGCGTGGCCCGGTGACAAAGGAGGGGAGAAGGAGGGGAAAGAAGGGGAGAAAGGATGAAGGCATGTGTGAGGTCATGGAATGAGTACAGTGGGCGAAAAGGATGGGAGAAGGGAGCTGGGAGAGGCACAAAGAGGGGGAGGTACAGAGGCTCACAGGCGACTGCAGCGATTAGTGAGCGAGAGGACGCGGGGAGGCAGGGAGGGGAAATGGGGATGCAGGAAAGGGGAGATGGGAAGGCAGGGAATGGTGGTGGGAGGCCTTAAGGGGAGATGAGATGAGGAGGCATGACTTGCACACCGAGGATGAAAGGAAAGGAGGTATGCGAGCTGAGAAGGGAGGCAGCTCTCATGGGGGGGCGGGACAAGGAGATGGGGAGGCGGGACGAGGAGATGGGGAGGCGGGACGAGGAGATGGGGAGGCGAGACGAGGAGATGGGGAGGCGAGACGAGGAGATGGGGAGGCGAGACGAGGAGATGGGGAGGCGAGACGAGGAGATGGGGAGGCGAGACGAGGAGATGGGGAGGCGAGACGAGGAGATGGGGAGGCGAGACGAGGAGATGGGGAGGCGAGACGAGGAGATGGGGAGGCGGGGTGGAGGGGTGAGGATGAAGAGGTGGGAGAAAAGGGAGAGAAAGGAGGGAAGGGAGAGAAAGGAGGGAAGGGAGAAAAAGGAGGGAAGGGAGAGAAAGGAAGGAAGGGAGATGAGGGAGAGAAGGGAGGGAAGGGAGAGAAGGGAGGGAAGGGAGAGAAGGGAGGGAAAGGAGGAAAGGGAGGGAAGGGAGAGAAGGGAGGGAAGGGAGAGAAGCTAGGGAAGGGAGAGAAGGGCGGGAAGGGAGAGAAGGGAGGGAATGGAGAGAAGGGAGAAAAGGGAGAGCGGGGAGGGAAGGGAGAGAAGCTAGGGAAGGGAGGGAAGGGAGGGAAGGGAAGGAAGGGAAGGAAGGAAGGATGGAAGGGAAGGGAAGGGAGGGAAGGTAGGGAAGGGAGGGAAGGGAGGGAAGGGAGAGAAGAGAGGGGGAGATAAAGAGAGAATGGAGGGAAGGGAGAGAATGGGGGGCGTGCAAGGGGGTAAAGGAGGGCGTGCAAGGGGGTAAAGGAGGGCGTGCAAGGGGGTAAAGGAGGGCGTGAAAGGGGGAAAAGGAGGGCGTGAAAGGGGGAAAAGGAGGGCGTGAAAGGTGGGGAAATGAGGGCAAGCAGGGAGGGAAATGAGGGCGTGGAAGAGGGGGAAACGAGGGCGTGGAAGAGGGGGAAACGAGGGCGTGGAAGAGGGGGAAACGAGGGCGTACAGGTGGGAAAGTGAGGGCGTGCGAGGGGGGTTCTTGAGGGCGTGCGGAAGCACAGTCGTTGCAAGAGTGGGAGCGGGAGCCAAGTGCAATATCCGAGTGCGGCTCGCGAAAGGAGGTCGTTGCGAGACGCGGAGAGGCAGCAAGGGGAGGCAAGGTGAAGCCCCTCACGCAGGCTAGAGGAGCACGCGCGGGGAGGCGAGAGGAGCACGCGACGAAAGGCGAGAGGAGCATGCGCGGGAAGGCGGAAGGAGGCCGCGCGGGGAGGCAAGAGGAGCACGCGCGGGGAGGCGAGAGGAGGCCGCGCGGGTAGGTGAGAGCGAGTGCGCGCGGGGAGGCGAGAGGCGGCCACGCGGGGAGGCTAGAGGAGGCCGCGAGGGGAGGCGAGAGGAGCGCGCGGTGAGGCGAGAGGAGCACGCGCGGGGAGGTGAGAGGAGCACGCGCGGGGAGGCGAGAGGAGCACGCGCGGGGAGGCGAGAGGAGCACGCGCAGGGAGGCGAGAGGAGCACGCGCGGGGAGGCGAGAGGAGCGCGCGCGGGGAGGCGAGAGGAGGCCGCGTGGAGAGGCGAGAGGAGAACGCGAACTGCGAGGCGAGAGGAGCAGGCGCGGTTAAGGCTAGAGGTTGCGAAAGAGCGCGGGTGGCGAGCAGGGAAGATGGGATGGCGGAAGCGGAGTTCGGGCAGAGGGATGGTGAGATGCGAGTAGGGCCTTGCTTCCCCCTTCCCACCGCAAAATAAGCTGGAGGATGCGAAGGAGCGTACACCCTCTCACATCTGTGCGACGACTCGAAGAGGCCGCGAGTGGAACACGATGAGTGTGACCTTGTTCCGTCGCGAAGCGAGACCGAGCGAAGAGCGAATTCTGTCTGTTCGAGCGCGCGCGAAGTAGGCTTACGCTTTATCTTTAACTAGGAGAAGCGCGCGTCTAAAATCAGGTACGTGGCGAGGCCTACTTACGATGTAAGTACCTCTTTCCTAGGCAGGTGCAGGGCAAAACCTCCTTCCCATCAATCTGTCTCCTTATGCAAATCCTTAGGATTTGAATATGAGCGAGTAGCGCTTGTGAGGGGGGTCGGAACGAGCTTGTGGGCTTGTTATTTGGTAGCCATTTTCAAATTCCTTAGGATTTTGAAAACCCAACTTTCAAAAGTATACCGTTGCTTTAAAGCCCAAGGTCAGCATGGTACTTTTTCAAGTTATGTGGGGTTGAAACAGTCTGGCAAAACCCTGAAAATCGTGAATTTCGAAAATTTGTGTGGGGCGAAAGCGAATTCAGGGAGGCGGATAAAACAGCCTTCGCCACGATATTATGCGACAGCTGTCTCCGAGGATATGGGAGTGCCGAACGACCCAGTGTGCGACACAGCACTTCTCCCACCCCACCATTGGTGGGGCACTCAGCGCTTCTCTTGGTGCCACCATCCCACTGGTGGGGCACTCAACAAAATGGTGGGCAACGTGAAACCCACGCGAGTAAGAGGGAGGCAGTGTACTGAACACTATTTTCTACAATTTCTACTCAACTAAAATGTCTGGATAATTTTGAGACTTCACTTCATTATAACAAAACATTTCAAGTGCTGGATTGGCGCAGAAAAGCATCGAAAGCAAAATGTGAATCATAAAAATGACATATCAAGAAGCACATTAGCAATACATTTCCAAACATACACTCTTAAGCTCAGATCCTGCAACTCATAAGGGTCTCGGCCGGCCATAGCGACAAACCGTGCCTTTCCCTGCACCAATCTGCAGTCCCCTGGCCCACCGCAGCGCAGACCAGCCTTGCCCCATGATCCACCTTCAACTCCTTGCCTGCACAGTGCTGGCTGCCAGGCGGAGCGGCTCCCAATCCCTCCGTACATGCAGGGGCGGGGGAACAGAGAGAGTGCAGGGCTTCATAGGGCGCAGGTCAGCAGAGGGTATGGGGCAGCAGGGAAGGCTGAAGGCAGTCTCGAGAGGAGGCTGCCTCACAGCTCCGCCAGCTCGCCTCAGGGCAGATCCAGTCGAAGATCTGCTGGATGCGGTGCTTCGGTGGGCTGCCGCGAGGAAGAGGGGGAGCTAAGGGGGAGGGAATGGGGAGAGAGTAGAGTGAGTGGAAGAGCGAAAGGGATTGGGCACATATAGAAACAGAAGGGGAAAGGGAGAGGTGGGATGGAAGGCGTGGACAGCAGGCGGCAGGCATAAGGGGGGGCAGAATTGCGGCGAAGTGAGAGAGAGAGAGACGCTCATCACTTGTGCTAGGGGATCCAGTCATCCAAGAACTTGAGCATGCGCGTGCGTGTTGCTGCGCACCGTGTAGAGATCGCCGTTGGAAACGACAATGCGCGAGTTGGCACCCCAGAGAATCGCACGATCAATGAATACCACGTCGTACCCCAGCACCAACATGCTCCGCACCACGTGCACCGTCCGCCACACCTGGGAAGCAGGGAAGGGAATGGAGGGAAGCAGGGAAGGGGATGGGGGGAAGCAGGGAAGGGGATGGGGGGAAGCAGGGAAGGGGATGGGAAGAGGCAGGGAAGGGGATGGGGGGAGGCAGGGAAGGGGATGGGGAGAGGCAGGGAATGGGATGGGGAGAGGCAGGGAAGGGGATGGGGGGAAGCAGGGAAGGGGATGGGGAGAGGCAGGGAATGGGATGGGGAGAGGCAGGGAAGGGGATGGGGGGAAGCAGGGAAGGGGATGGGGGGAAGCAGGGAAGGGGATGGGGGGAAGCAGGGGACAGGATGGGGGGAAGCAGGGGAGGGGATTCGGTGAAGCAGGGGAGGGGATGCGGTGAAGCAGGGAAGAGGATGGGGGGAACGGGGGCAGATTCCGGAGAGAGACCTTGGGGGAGGACGGTGGGGAGCAGAGAAGGCTTCGAAACGCTGTTCGATTGGCGTTGGCGACCACCTCTGTTCCTCCCCCTTTGGAGTTGGTGAGATGGGGAGAGGGGAAGAGCGGATGGAAACGCTGATGACGAGGGGAAGCGCGAGTGACTGGGAGGCAAGGGCGACGACGGGACGTGCGAGCGACGAGGGGAGGCGACGATCGGCAAGGGTGATTGGGGGAAGCGTGAGCGATGTGAGGGAATGTGGGTGACTAAGGGAGGTGAGGGCGGCGAGGATCGGTGCGGGTCGACGAGGGTGATGAGGGGAGCGTGGGTGGACGATCTGAAACGCGGTATGTTTTCTATTTGTGATTGCAACGATGGGATGTGTGGTTGACGTGGGAAAGCGCGGGCGACTAGGGAAACATATGCGACCAGAGGGTCGGCGAGGGTGATGAGGGAAAGGCGGGCGACGAGGAAAGCGGTCTGACGTGGGAAAGAGCGGCCGACGAGGGGGAACATATGCGACTAACGGCTGCGTGCGTCACGCGAAGCAGTACGGTATTCGCGTGAACGGCCCGTGCCTAAAACGGTACGATCGTGACACGAGCCTTAACCGCAGCAAGTTTGAGAAGAGCCTGAGTGTGCGGCGCGAGCTAGGTTGTAATAACATCTGCACCAAATGCACTACAAAACAAACCAACTACGTTCCGACTATATTCGTCTACACAGACCCTGCTCTGGCTTCGCAAATCCATTGTGCAAGCAGCTCCAGTTCCCCCACTGTTACTATCCACAAGACGTAAAAGCTGTTAAGAGAAAGCGCTCTGCACAACCCAGTCACTATAGTTCATCAGCCTATGACGATCCCTGCTATCCAACCCTTACCCCTTCCTCCCATCAACCATCCCTCTACAAACCTAGCATATAGCCGTTGCACTTTCCAATCCAACCAGTCGTTACAAATTCCACCAGAGCTGACCGTCTCTTAGTCATTTGTCAACCCCAACCCAAACAGTTACACTGTCACCTTTGACCTGTTGCGAGCCTACCCTAATCTGTCAATGCCGCATTGGCCATGAATTTTCCTGCTGGGGTAGTTAGAATTTGCTACTGAGCCATAATATACCCGAGTTTACTGCGCTATGGTGTTTATCGCATGGCGGTCCCCCCCACTCCAGACTTACCCCCCTCCTTCCATGAACCACCTCTCTACAGCCCATGGCAACTAGCCGTTGCACCTGCAGATTCACTTAGACGTTGCAATATTCCACCAGAGGTGACTGACACCCGCTGTCATTGGCCGATCCCCATCCCACACAGTTACCCTGTCACCTTTGAGCCGTTACAAGCCTACCCTTATTTGACGAGCTCGCATTGGCCTCGAATGGCCCCGCTGGCGAAGTTGGCATTCGCCACGGAGTTAACTCAGAAGTCAACTCGTCAACTCAGAAGTCAACTCGCTGAGCCCATACGAGCCTACCCTCATTTGTCGAGCCCGCATTGGCCGCGAATGGCCCCGCTGGCATAGGCAGAATTCGCCACTAGGCCATAGTGTGCGTGAGTTTTTGCCGCGAGGTTGTTGATCGCATCATTCATGGGCGTCCCATCAGCAGCGGTCAGGCCACTCATCGCGATCCACGACCCGCAAAACACATAGTTGAACCTGAGAGGCGCGGAGGATTTCGAAAACCACGAGACGATTCCGAAGCTTTGGGACCGGGACGCGTTTAACTAGGTAACCTGCGCGCCCGAAATCGATCACAGTGGAGCCATCTTCATCCTCATAGCTTGAGTTGATAACCGCTGCAATGGGGATTTCAGGCTCCTTGAGTTTAACAAAGCCGCCGTAGTAGGCGTCGAGATCACCATCGTCTCTGTGGGAGGGAGGAAAGAGGGGAATAATAGGGAAGGAAGAGATCACGTGCGCTTTCAATCAAGGGTCTTTGAGCTTCACAAAGCCTCCGTAGTAATTGTCGAGATCTCCATCATCTCCGCGGGAGGGAGGAGACATGAATTGCTATGCAAACAGGTGTAAGATTTTCAGTAAGGAGTAAGGAGCAAGGTGCACATCATAACCATGAGGACGCATGAAGTAGCAAAGGAAAAGACAAGCGCACCTCATATAAACGAATATAGAAATGAAGCGAAAGGCATGATCCTCCCCAATCTTTTGAGTCGTCTCAAAAGTCACAAGCAAACCTCATATAAACGAGGATGGAAATGAAGCCGAAGGTATGATCCCCCCCAATCTTGTTCCCCTTGGAGTCTCTGTCAAACTATATGTGCTGCATATTGTTTAGGCTGTAGTGGGGTAGCCCATATGGGGTACAACCCAATTAGGGTTTACTACTTGTACTCCTGCATCCTGTTAGTTCATCCATTCCTGCTGCTAGATTCTGACATGGTTTCAGAGCACTAAGGTCCGTAGGACCATTTTTTTTTTCGGGCCCACCTACCGCTGCGGTTACCGCGCTACCCCACGTACCTGCCTGCCTTGCCTTGCCTTGTGACGTGCTGCACTATGCGCGCCGTCCAGCAGCCCTAGCGCTGCCTCCTGCTGCCTTAGGCCAGCGCGCTGCCCCTAGAGGCCCGTAAGGCCCACGCGCCGCCCCTAGAGGCCCGTAAGGCCCGCGCGCCGCCCCTAGAGGCCCGTAAGGCCCGCGCGCCCCCTCTACACGCCCGTCAGGCCCGCGCAGCCCGCTGCAGCCGCGCGCAGCCTGCACCGAGCCCACGCAGCCCGCGCCGAGCCGCGCGCAGCCCGCTGCAGCCGCGCGCAGCCCGCACCGAGCCGCGCGCAGCCCGCTGCAGCCGCGCGCAGCCCGCAGCCGCACGCAGCCCGCGCCGAGCCCACGCAGCCCGCGTCGAGCCGCGCGCGGCCTGCTACGGCCTCGCGAGGCCCGCGCGCGGCCCGCAGCAGCCCGCGCCGAGCCGCGCGCGGCCTGCTACTGCCTCGCGCGGCCCGCGCGCGGCCCGCAACAGCCCGCGCCGAGCCGCGCGCGGCCCGCTACTGCCTAGCGCGGCCGCGCGCGGCCTGCAGCAGCTCAGCGCGCTGTCAGCGCAGCCCGCGCCGAGCCGCGCGCGGCCCTCTGCCTCGGCCCCGACCTGCCGCTGATGCGGCCCCGCCCTGCAGCTGCCACGGCCCCGACCTGCCGCTGATGCGGCCCCGCCCTGCAGCTACCACGGCCCCGACCTGCCGCTGATGCGGCCCCGCCCTGCAGCTTCCACGGCCCCGACCTACCGCTGACGCGGCCCCACCCTGCTACTGCCACTGAAGCGGCCCCGCCCTGCAGCTGCTTCGGCCCTACTCTGCAGCCGGTGTTGCGGCCCCGACGCCGCCGCTGTCGTGCGCCTACTCGGCCGCCGCCGTCGAGCGCCGGCCCTGCTCGCCCGGTGATCGCCTGCTCTCCCAGCCTTTGGTGAGCGCCTGCCTGCCTGCCTGACGGCCTGCCTGTCTGCCTGCCTGGCTGCCTGCCTGCCGGCCTGCCTGCCTGCCTGCCGGCCTGCCTGTCTGTCTGCCCGCCTGCCTGCCTGCCTGCCTGTCTGCCTGCCTGCCTGCCTGTCTGCCTGCCTGCCTGCCTGCCTGGCTGCCTGCCTGCCTGCCGGCCTGCCTGCCTGCCTGCCTGCCTGCCTGCTTGCCTGCCTGCCTGCCGCGCCTGCCCTGCCCGCGCTACTGCTGCTGCTACTGCTACTGGCAGGTGGCCAGATGCAGCTCCAGCGACGTTCACGCGAGCCTCTCACGCCCCAGCAGCTTAGTGAGTGGTATACTAGCTGGGGTTGTCGCAGTAGCCGTCGTAGCTGTCGCCCTGGAGCTGGTCAGTTGGGAGCGTCTGGCAGTGGCCAGCTGCAGCTGCAGGGGCGTCCACGTGAGACACTTACGCCCCGGCAGCTCCAGGAGTGGTATGCTCAGTGTAGCAGGTCTACGCGTACAGTTCGCTGCCCGTACGTCATTCGCACAGGTGCTAGGACTGGTCAGCCTTGTGGGACGCTTGGTCACACACAGTCCCGCTGCTTCGCCCGTCTGAGCGACGACTGGCGCACAGTGTTTGGCGACGAGGCTGAGCTCCCCACCTGGCTGGAGCTGCATGGACAGAGGGTAGATATCTTTGCGCTTGACTATGATGCTATTCTCACTGCCATGTATGCATTGCCTACTAGTGCTGACCGTGCCTGTTACCTGTGCGTACCGCCTGACCCTGGTATAGAGCCTGCTGCTCTTGGTGCTGGTGAGGCTGCTGCTCTAGGTGCTAGTGCGTCTCCTGCTCTAAATGCTGGTGAGGCTGCTGCTCTCGGTGCTAGTACGTCTTCTGCTCTAGGTGCTGGTGAGGCCGTGGCTTCAGGTGCTGGTGAGTCTGCTCTCTCTGGTACTGCGCCCTCTGCGGTCTCGCACACCTTCACCCTTGACTCAGGAGCTTCCCGCTCCTTCTTTCGCGACTGCACCACACTCACGCCGCTCAGTCGGCCAGTTCCAGTCTCCCTGGCGGACCCCTCCGGGGGCCCAGTCCTTGCCCACTACTCCACGGTTCTGCCGTGTCCGGCCGTCCCGTCTGGCTTCCTGTCAGGTCTTTACCTCCCCTCGTTCTCTACGAACTTGGTGGCGGGAGCTGACCTCCAGGATGGAGGGGTTCACCAGTTCACTCCTGCGAGTCAGCGAGTGACCCGCTGTACGTGTGCTCGGACGGGCCGACACCTGGCCACGTTTACCCGTGCGCCTGGCTCGAGTCTGTACACACTCACCACTGAGTCCCCTCAGGTAGCTGCGTCTGCGTCTGTGTCTGGTCAGCTGGCGGCCCCCTGCGAGTGTCGCGCTTTGTCGCACGACACTCTCCTGTGGCACCACCGCCTTGGTCACCCCTCCTTGCCTCGCCTGCGTAGCATGCACTCTCGCTCCCTGGTCTCTGGTCTTCCCAGGTCTCTGCCTGCCCTCCCTCCCTCGCCTGCGCCGCCCTGCATTCCTTGCGTCGAGGGGCGGCAACGCGCCGCTCCTCACTCCTCCTCGTTTCCTCCCACAGAGGCTCCACTGCAGATGCTCCACCTGGACGTGTGGGGCCCAGCCCGCATCCAGGGACAGGGCCGCGAGCGGTACTTCCTGCTGGTCGTCGACGACTACACGCGTTACACCACGGTCTTCCCCTTGCAGAGCAAGGGGGACGTCCCTGATGTTTTGATCCCTTGTGTCGCTCGTGCGCGTCAGCCGGCTGTCCCCAGCGCACACCTTGTTGTCCGTCGTCCTTCCTCTGCTCCGCAGCCTGTTCCTCTGCCGTCTCCCCCTGCGTCCTCTCTGCCTGCCGTTCCGGACCCTGAGTCTGACCGGTTTCGTACTGAGCACCCTACTGTCACGCGTCTCCTAGCCACTGTTGTCACTGACCCGTCGTTTGAGTCTACTGCTGCGTCTGCCTTGGTCGCTGAGCTTGTTGACTTTGCTGCTGCCTGTCGTCTAGACTACGTCGCTAGTCTTGTTGCTGAGTCTGAGTCTGTCTGTCCTCCGTCCGTCGGGGGTGAGTGTGCTCTTAGCACGGACGTCCTTGAGGACAGGCAGGAGGAGTTCCAGTGTCTTGCTGCTGCTTTACCTCATCTTGTGTCCTCGCTACTTGCCCCTGAGGGAGACCCGGATGCACCAGACATCCCGACTCCGCGCTCTTACGCAGAGGCAATAGAGGGTCCCTACTCCTCTCAGTGGCAGGCAGCCATGGACGCAGAGATGGCTTCCTGGAAGTCCACAGGCACCTACGTTGACGAGGTTCCCCCACCTGGGGCGAACATCGTCAGTGGCATGTGGATTTTCAGGGTGAAGCGGCCGCCGGGTTCTCCGCCTGTCTTCAAGGCGCGTTACGTGGCTCGAGGCTTCAGTCAGCGAGAGGGAGTTGACTTCTTCCAGACCTTCTCCCCCACCCCGAAGATGACCACTCTTCGGGTGCTGCTGCACGTTGCTGCTCACCGTGACTACGAGCTTCACTCTCTTGACTTCAGCACAGCTTTCTTGCAGGGTAGCCTGCACGAGGAGATCTGGCTGCACCGCCCCCCGGGCTTCACTGGGTCGTTCCCTCCTGGTACCCAATGGAGCCTCCGGCGGCCGGTCTACGGTCTCCGCCAGGCGCCACGTGAGTGGCACGACACACTGAGGACTACGCTTGCGGCTCTTGGGTTTGCGCCTTCTACTGCTGACCCGTCGCTGTTTCTGCGCACCGACACTTCCCTGCCGCCGTTCTACATCCTCGTGTACGTCGACGACTTGGTTTTTGCCACTGCTGACACTGAGGCTCTCGCCCACGTGAAGTCGGAGCTGCAGAAGAGACACACGTGCACAGACTTGGGTGAGCTGCGCAGCTACCTTGGCTTGCAGATCACCCGAGACAGAGCACGTCGCACCATCACTTTGACTCAGTCACACATGGTGCAGCAGGTCCTTCAGCGCTTCGGCTTCACCTGGTCTTCAGCACAGGCCACTCCTCTGGCTACAGGTCACACGCTCTCAGCTCCACCTTCGGACGAGTCCGTAGAGCCGAGTGGTCCTTACCCAGAGCTAGTCGGCTGCCTCATGTACCTGATGACTTGCACTCGACCTGACCTCGCGTACCCTCTTGGTCTTCTGGCTCGCTACGTGGCTCCTGGTCGGCACCGACCTGAGCACATGGCTGCTGCTAAGAGGGTACTGCGCTACTTGTGCAGCACATCAGGCATGGGGCTAGTGCTTGGAGGGACGAGCCCAGTTGTCCTCACTGGACACTCAGACGCTTCTTGGGTTGACGACCAGGCTACTCAGCGGTCGTCACAGGGTTACACCTTCAGCCTTGGCTCTGGTTCAGTTTCGTGGCGTTCTACACGTTCGTCTTCAGTTCTCAGCTCCAGTTGTGAGGCTGAGATCTACGCCACAGCCATGGCTGCACAGGAGTTACGCTGGCTCACCTACCTGCTGACTGACTTGGGAGAGCAGCCTCGTTCTCCTCCAGTGCTGTACGTCAACAACAAGGCTGCCATTGCCTTGTGTGAGGAGCACAGACTGGTGTTAGAAGAACTAGGCAAGAATGAATGCATTGAATGGAACAGTTGGGTACAAGTAGCAAACCCTAGTTGGGGTTGTACCCCATATTGGCTACCCCACTACAGCCTACCAACATATAACACATTACAATTTAACACACCCCCATAGGCAAAGTGGGGGAGAACAAAGGGTCACAAGACCAGTCCAACAAAGCAACGCAAGCCAAGGGTGGATCACAACGTCACCACACTCTGAGCACAAGCAAAGGCCACAAGGCCAGTTCACATGCAGTGCTAGAGATAGTACAAGACAAGCAACACAGTGATCAAAACCTAGCAAGCAAGCAACAGGATATATATAAAGTACAGTACAAAGAATGTCAAGCAGTGAGCAAGTGAGGAAACGTGGACACAAGGCCTAAAGAAGTACAGTGCCGCTGATGATCACTAGGCGGGAGCGCCTTGGTGAAGATATCAGCAGTGTTGGCCTTCGAGTCCACGTACACAAGCCGAAGCTGACCGCGCTGCTGAAGCTCTCGAGCAAGAAAGTAGCGAAGAGCAATGTGCTTCGTCCTGTGCTCCAGTCTGTGCTCCTGACACAAGGCAAGAGCCGCCTTGTTGTCACCGTACAGAACTGGAGGAGAACTAGGCCGCTCTCCCAAGTCAGTCAGCAGGTAGGTGAGCCAGCGTAACTCCTGTGCAGCCATGGCTGTGGCGTAGATCTCAGCCTCACAACTAGAGCCGAGAACAGAAGAAGAGCGGGTGGACCGCCACGAGACAGAACCAGAGCCAAGGCTGAAGGTGTAACCCTGTGACGACCGCTGCGTAGCCAGGTCGTCCACCCAAGAAGCGTCCGAGTGACCAGTGAGGACAACTCTGTCGCGTCCTCCAAGCACCAGCCCCATGCCTGATGTACTGCACAAGTAACGCAGCACCCTCTTAGCAGCCTCCCAGTGCTCTCGCCTGTGTCTCCCAGGCGCAACGTAACGAGCAAGGATGCTAAGAGGGTACGCGAGGTCAGGTCGCGTGCAAGTCATCAGGTACATGAGGCAGCCTACAAGCTCTGGGTACGGGCCACTCGGCTCTACGGACTCGTCCGAAGGTGGAGCTGAGAGCGAGTGGCTGGTAGCCAGAGGTGTGGCATGTGGTGAGGAGAACTGGAAGCCGAAGCGCTGAAGGACCTGCTGCACCATGTGTGACTGAGTCAGGGTGATGGTGCGGCGAGCTCTGTCCCGGGTGATCTGCAAGCCAAGGTAGCTACGCAGTTCACCCAGGTCAGTGCAGGTGTGTCTCTTCTGCAGCTCCGACTTCACACGAGCGAGTGCCTCAGTGTCAGCAGTAGCAAAGACCAAGTCGTCGACGTACACGAGAATGTAGAACGGCGGCAGCGACGTGTCTGTGCGCAGAAACAGCGACGGGTCAGCAGTAGACGGCGCGAACCCAAGAGCCGCAAGTGTAGTCCTCAGTGTGTCGTGCCACTCACGTGGCGCCTGGCAGAGACCGTAGACTGGTCGGCGGAGGCTCCACTGGGTACCAGGAGGAAACGACCCAGTAAAGCCAGGTGGACGGCGCAGCCAGATCTCCTCGTGCAGGCTGCCCTGCAGGAACGCTGTGCTGAAGTCAAGAGAGTGAAGCTCGTAGTCACGCTGAGCAGCAACGTGCAGCAGAACCCGAAGAGTGGTCATCTTCGGGGTGGGGGAGAAGGTCTGGAAGAAGTCGACCCCCTGACGCTGACTGAAGCCTCTAGCAACGTAACGAGCCTTGAAGACAGGCGGAGAACCTGGCGGCCGCTTCACCCTGAAAATCCACATGCCATCGACGATGTTCGCCCCAGGAGGGGGAACCTCGTCGACGTAGGTGCCTGTGGACTTCCAGGATGCCATCTCTGCGTCCATGGCTGTCTGCCACTGAGAGGAGTAGGGACCCGAGATCGCCTCTGCGTAAGTGCGCGGAGTGGGGATGTCTAGTGCATCCGGGTCTCCCTCAGGGGCAAGCAACCAGGCCACGAGATGAGGTACAGCAGCCGCGAGAGAGTCAAAGTCCTCCTGCCTGTCCTCAAGGACGTCCGTGCCAAGAGCACACTCACCCCCGACGGACGGAGGACAGACAGACGCAGACTCAGACTCAGCAACAAGGCTAGTAGCGTAGTCTAGACGACAGGCAGCAGCAAAGTCAACCAACTCAGCGACCAGAGCAGACGCAGCCGAGGACTCAAAGGTAGGGTCAGTGACAACAGTAGCTAGGAGACGCGTGACAGTAGGGTGCTCAGCACGATACCGGTCAGACTCAGGGTCCGGAACGACAGGCAGAGAGGACGCAGGAGGAGACGGTAGAGGGACACGCTGAGGAGCAGTAGATGGACGCAGAGTCATGTAGTGAGGACGCTCACGACGGACACGACGACCAGTGCGAGCAGTACGAACAGGCGACGCAGGACGAGACTCAGGCTCACGACGCTCTGTAAGACCTCCTGTGGGACCAGTGTAAGGAGAGGGAGCAGGGAGAGGCGAGGTAGGCGGTAACTGGGACTGCGGCTGGACAGGCGGAGGACACTCTACGGAGGGAGGAGGACAAGGAGGAGGAGCCTGTCCAAGAACCTGCTGAAGGAGCGGTACGAAGTACGGTCGCGGCCGCGCAGGGTCTCCAGAAGCAGAAGAGACTCCAGCGGCCGGGTCCTCAGTACCAGCAGGAGCTCCAACGTCCGGGTCCCGAGCACCAGCAGCAGCGCCTCCGCTCGGGTCCTCAGCTCCAGCAGCAGCTCCACCAGGTGGGTCCGCAGCACCAGCAGCAGCGCCACCCCCAGGGTCCGCAGCACCGCTAGGAAGAGCACCCCCAGAGTCGGCAGCTCCAACTCCGCTAGCACCGCCAGCTCCAGAGTCCCCAGCTCCAGCAGCTCCAGTCGTAGTGCTCCCAGAACAACCAGTCCCGGCAGCTCCAGCACCCCCAGTACGAGCACCCCCAGGACGAGCAGCTCCAGCACCCCCAACTCCAGCCGAGCCACTAGGACGGCGAAAGCGCCGGACGTACCAGTCACGAAGCTGCTGCGGTGTGAGAGACTGCTCAGCACCCCGAACCGGAGCACCCCCAGACGCAGCAACCCGAGGCTCCGTAGGCTCAGTAGCAGCACCCCCAGGCTCAGTACCCGCAGGCGCAGCACCCCCAGACTCAGCACCCCCAGACTCCGCACACGCAGGCTCAGCACCCCCAGTCGTAGCACCCCCAGGCTCAGCACCCCCAGGCGCCGAACTCTCAGGCACAGTACCCTCAGCTCCAGCACCCGCAGTCCCAGCACTCCCAGGCCCAGCACCCGCAGGCTCAGCACCCCCAGGCTCAGCACTCCCAGCAGTACCACCTGCAGCAGCACCTGAGTCACCAGTGACCTCGACAGGCTCAGCGACGGGAGGAGGGTCTACCTGAGAGACACCTGAAGGAGCAGGACCCTGAGGGGGAAGGGGGTCTACCGGAGGGGGACCAGGAGCAAGGAAAAGCGGCGGGGGAGGGAGGGGGGCAGTGCGGTAGGGGAAGAGACGGTAAAAAGGGACCGACTCGTCAAAGGTGACGTCCTGAGAGGCGAAGACCCGGCGCGAGGTGGGGTGGTAAAACTGCCAGCCCGGCGCGTCAGGGACAAAGCCAAGGAAGACACAGGGAAGCGTGCGGGAGGAGAGCTTGTCCGCGGACGTATCGCGGACAAGGGCACGAGCACCCCACACCCGGAAGCGCGACGCATCGCCAACCTCCCCCGTCCAACGCAGTGTGGGCGAGGTCTCCGGCAAGGAGACACGGGGCCAGAGGTTGAGCTGATGTGCGGCGTACCGGACAGCAAACGGCCACAGAAAATGGGGAGCCGCCGCGTGGACCAAGGAGGTACGAGCGACCTCCATGACCAGGCCAATGCGGCGCTCAGCAACCCCATTCTGCTGTGGGGAGTCCGGAAGCGTGAAGGTCTGCTCGATGCCCTCCGCCTGACAGAAGGTCCTCAAGAGATCGGAGGAAAACTCACCACCTCTGTCAGAGTGCAGACGCAGGACAGGGAGATCCGTCCGGAAACGGCGGCGGAGCTGGAGACGAACTGTGCGGATCCAAGGGATCAGAACAGCAGGGACCTCACCCTTGGTGCGCAAGGGGAAGACCGTGGTGTAACGCGAGTAGTCGTCGACAACCAGCAAAAAGTACCGCTCACCGCCCTGGCCACGAACGCGGGCTGGGCCCCACACGTCCAGGTGGAGGGTCTGCAGAGGAGCCTCTGTCGGGGGGAACGAGGAGGAGTGAGGAGCGGCGCGCTGCCGCCCCTCGACGCAAGGAAGGCAAGGCGGTGCAGGCGAGGCAGGGAGGGGAGGGAGGGACCTGGGAAGACCAGACACAAGGCGGCTACGGTGCATGCCACGGAGGCGTGGCAAGGAGGGGTGACCCAGGCGGTGGTGCCAGAGAAGAGTCTGGTGCGACAGGGAACGACACTCACAGGTGTGGGCCACCAGACCTGACGCGGACACCTGACCGACAGCAGCGACCTGAGGAGACGCAGTGGTCAGTGTGTAGAGACTCGACCCCGGCCGACGGGTAAACGTAGCCAGGTGACGGCCGGTCCTGGAGCACGTGCAGATCGCCACACGCTGTCCTCCAGGGGTAAAGGTGTCAACCCACTGATCCTGGATGACAGCGTTGCTCACCAGGTTCGTCGAGAACGAGGGGAGGTGGAAACCCGACAACGAGCCAGACGGAACCGCCGGACAAGGGAGCACAGTGGTGGACTGGGCAAGGACTGGGCCCCCAGAGGGGTCAGCCAAGGAGACTGGGACCGGTGCAGGAAGCGGTGTGAGCTCAGTACTGTCACGAAAGAAACAGCGGGAAGCACCTGAGTCAAGGGTGAAGGTGTGACAGGCCTCAGCCGGTGCGGTACCTGAGAGAGCAGTCTCTGTGGGTGCTGTACCTGAGAGAGCAGACTCGCAAACAGCCGGGACAGCACTGGAGGGAGCAAGTACAGGGGGCACTATACCAGAGAGAGCAGACTCACTAGTACCCAGGGCAGCGGGCTCTATACCTGGGTCAGGCGGCACACACAAGTAACAGTCTCCCTCGGCACTAACAGTCAATGCATACATGGCAGCAATAATAGCATCATAGTCAAGAGCAAAGATATCAACACCAGCCCTCATGAGTTCAGCCCAGCGGGGGCGCTCAACATCCTCGCCCATCTCCTCACGCCAAGCGTCGTCAAGGCGGGAGAAGCAGCGGTACGGGGTGTGGAACCTCCCACACGTCTGTCCCTTGCGGTCACCTGTGCGAATGACATAGGAACAGCGGCCACTGCCCCCCGACGTCCCACGCTGAGCAAGCCACTCACGAAGTTGCTGGGTCGTCTGGGGACGCTGCTGCTGCTGGGAGCTCTGGGCCGAGCCAGTGCCTCCACTCCGACCTCCGCCGCCACCACTACCACCGCTCCGACCGCCACCGCCACCACCGCCACCGCCGCCGCCGCCGCCACCGCCGCCGCCGCCACCACCGCCACCGCTCCCTCCGCCGCCCCCGCCTCCGCTGCCGACCCCACTCCCACCAGCACTCCCGCCACCGCTCCCTCCAGCACCGCCTCCTCCCCCACCTCCCCCACCTCCTCCCCCCCCAGCGGTGGTGGGCCCTTAAAAAAAAAACGGTCGGTAGGTCCTAGGGACCTCCTGCTCTGATACCATGTTAGAAGAACTAGGCAAGAATGAATGCATTGAATGGAACAGTTGGGTACAAGTAGCAAACCCTAGTTGGGGTTGTACCCCATATTGGCTACCCCACTACAGCCTACCAACATATAACACATTACAATTTAACAACTGGAGCACAGAACGAAGCACATTGCTCTGCGTTACTTCCTGGCTCGAGAGTTGCAGCAGCGAGGCCAGCTTCGTCTTCGCCACGTGGCCACTCGGGCCAACACTGCTGATATATTCACCAAGGCACTTCCGTCTGGTGATCATCAGCGCTTTTGTACTCTGTTGGGCCTTGTGCCTACGTTTCCACACTTGCTGTAGTCTCTGCTTGTACTGTGATCTATATATATACCTGCATGCTGGCTCTTGCTAGGTAGCCATCACTGTACTGTTATTGCTGCATATATATCTCTGCATGTGAACTGGCCCTGTGGCCTTTTGCTTGTGCTCGGAATGCGTGGTGACGTTGTGATCCACCCTGAGCTTGTTTTGCTTCTCTTGACTGGTCGTGTGACCCCTTGTTCTCCCCCACTTTGCCTATGGGGGTGTGTCAAACTATATGTGCTGCATATTGTTTAGGCTGTAGTGGGGTAGCCCATATGGGGTACAACCCAATTAGGGTTTACTACTTGTACTCCTGCATCCTGTTAGTTCATCCATTCCTGCTGCTAGATTCTGACAGTCTCTTCCCCTCATGACACACATTGTAGCCGCTGAAGGGTTTATGGTTAAAAACATGGAGCGGGAGGTGGGAGATGGGGATCAGAGCTTGAATGATTGTTGTTATTCTACTTATTATTGTTTCCCCCTCATGAGGTACGTTATGGGCACTGCCGAGGGGACTCCATGCATGCCTAATGGGGAGAGGTAATTGTCTCATAACCATGGATCTCACAAACCTGAACCACTCAATGGGAAAAAAGGGGGGAACGCAAGCCATTGGGAAAGGGGAGAGAGGGAGCCTACTCTTCGTGTGTGAATCGCACGGGCTACTATCTAAGCCACTGTGTCGCAAGACCATGTGACGCAGGTCAATGTGAACTGACTTACTGTGCAAGCCGAAGTAATTGGTCATCTTGTCTGCAGATGGACTGTCAACGAGACACAATGTAACGCAGGCCAATGTGACAAAGGCCAACGAGACACAAGACAACGTGACGCAAGACAATGTGACGCAGGGCAATGTGAGCCGGATTACTGTGCAAGCCGAGGTAGTTGGTCATCTTGTCTGCAGATTGCTTGGCGGCGTAACTTCTTGCTTCAGTCCACATCCGACTCATCCGGAGCTGCTTCAGCTTCGCCTGAAATCCCCTGTAATACTCGTTGCTCTGTAGCCCCGCTATAACCTTTTCCAGCCCTTCTTGTAACGGGTTGGCCGCAGCATTCAGGGTTGCTGCAAAGGGGAACGGGAAAAGAATGGTGGGACGGAGGCAGTGGGGGTTTGTGAGTGTGTCGGATGGGAAACCGATGGGTTGACAGCACTGGTACTGCAGGGTTGATAGCTGCACAATAACCGAGCGATAACCGCGCGATACCCGCGGAATAGCCGCGCCTGCACTAGCCGTGCGACCATCCGCGCGTTGACTGCGCAATAACCGCGTCATACCCGCTCTAAATCCTCTATAACCTCGCTTGCACTGCGGAGATAACTACTACAACGGGAGCTAGACTACGGGCTAGGCACAGGTGCTCGTGTGATCTCTGCGTTCATCCACTTAGTCGTTTACTCGTGCTTACACTACTTGCTGGTTCACAGGGAAAGTTGGCAAGAGTTTCACTAGCAAAAGTTCACAACAATGGTACAATGAAGTTGGCAAGACTAGACTACATCAGAGCTAGCATGCAAGCAAGTCTACTACCAGCGCAGCACGGTCGACCGCGTGCCAGCATGACTTGGTCGACCGCGCTCCAGCAGTGCAGAGTCGCGGCTTGCCAATGCTGCAAGTCAACGGCGTGCCAACATCGCAGGTTGACATGGTGCCAACGTTGCTCCCGCAGGACAGCAGCGCACCCGCTTCGCAGATGCTCGCAGATGATTGGCGTGCAGTGCCTCGTCACCTACACAGCGCACACACCAAGTCAACTTCGTGCTGACGACTGCTTCTGATCAGCCACGTCGACCTCGGGATACCACCACCGAGGTCAGTCTCGCCAAAACCACCTGGGCGACCGTCGCACTCTTCCGCAGAACCTCGTCACCCAGGTAACCTGGTCGACCGGGCAACCATGTCGACCAGCTGCTCCTGTATGTGCCCGTCGACCTCCCAAGTCGACGGCCACCTCCAGTCGACCTCACCAGGTCGACCACTACCCCTGGTCGACCAGCTCCAGGTCGACGTCACTCCTGGTCGACCAGCTCCTCGTCGACCAGCACAGTTGTCAGCCGACCCCAAAGTCGGCTACCCGAAGTCGGCGCCATCCTGAAGTCGGCGCCCATGCAGTGGCACCCGTGCAGGTCGACTTCCTCGTCGACCAGCTCGCCCACTGCTGCAGGTCGGCTGCACCCCTACACCCGACCACAAAGTCGGCTCCGCCCAAGCGAGGACGGGGCCAACACACAACTCCCATTGACACTCCCCTGCCGCGTTCACGCTTGGGCCCCAGCCCACACGACAGCAGTTCTCGGAGAAAAGCTTGTCGGCGTGCACCCAACACACAACATGTCGTCACCGCACCAGCCATGCAAAAGGGCATGGCACCTACTGCTGCACGTTGTCGTCGCCGTCGCCATGTCGGTCAGACTTGCAACGGAGCACCGGTTGAAGGCCGGATAGTGCTTTGCCTTTGTCAGGAAGTTGGCCGGCTGCTCAGCGGCCGGGATGTACTGTAGCGAAAACTTCTCCCGCTTCACCATGCGCTGCAGCCAGGCCTGTCGCCGCTCCATGTGCTTGAGGTTGCCTGTCAACCCCATGCCCTCGGCGACTGTGATAGCCGACTTGTTGTCCACCCTGAGGAAAGTTGGCTTCCCGGCGTCAAGCTGCTGGAACTCTGCGAGCAGGAAGCGAAGGCGGCGTCCCTCCTTGCCGGCTTCGACGGCCGCCACGTACTCCGACTCGGTCGACGACAGCATCGCGCACTTGATGCGCTGGCTCGACCAAGAGACTGCGGCCCCTCCGTAGACGAACACGTAGCCACCCGTGCTCGTCCAGCTCTGCTTGTTGCCGGCGTCGTCGGCGTCCACGTAGCCGACCAGCTTCAGCGACTCAGGTCCACCGCCGAACTCTAGGGCGGTGTCACATGTGTTGGCGAGGTAGGCAAGGCAGCGGTCGACCTCGTGCCAGTGCTGGTCGCTCCTTACCGTGAGGCCGCTCCCCAGCTTGCTGCAGACGAAGGCGATGTTTGGCCTCGTCTTCGTCGCCGCGAACTGCAGCGAGCCAACCTTCTGCCGGTACTCCTCCTCCTTGCGCTCCTCAACCCCCTCGTCGTCGAAAGTGAGCTCAGCGTAGGCGTCGACCGAGACCGGCGTCTTCGGAGTGCGCCCGGCCTGCTCTTCGTCGAGGAACCGCCTACGCAGCTTGTCGACGTAGCCCTGCTGGTGGAGCCACAGCTTCCTCGCCGACCTGTCGCGCACGATCTCCAGCCCGAGGTACTTCTGCACCGGCGAGATCTCGTGCAGCTCGAAGGTGGCCTCTAGTAGGTCCTTCAGCTCCTTCAGCATCTCGGTGCTGCTGCTGGCGGCGAGCAGGTTGTCGACGTAGACCAGCACCCAGCAGGTCACATTGTCGGCGCCGACCGTGAAGTACAGAGCCTCGTCGACCTGGCTCTTCTTCCACCCAGCGCCGACCAGCACGTCGTTGAGCGCCTTGTACCACAACAGCGGCGACTGCTTCAACCCGTAGAGGCTCTTCAGCAGCTTACACACCCGGCCGGTCCCATCGTCGAAGTAGTCCGGCTGGTACATGTACAGCACGCGGTCGAGCTTGCTCTGCAGGAATATGTTCTTCATGTCGAGCTGCAGCAGGTTCAGGTCGAGGACGGCGACGATGCTGAGGAAGATCCTCAGCATGACGTAGCTGTTCACCGACGCGTACGTCTCGTCGTAGTCGGCGCCATACACCTGCGTGAAGCCTTTCACGACCAGCCTTACCTTCTCGCACTCTACAGTGTCGTCGATGCAGTACTTCGTCGTCAGCACCCACCAGTTCTTCATAATATTCACCCCAGGCTGGCGCTCGACCAGCTCCCAGGTTCCCATGCTGATGAGGCTGCGGATCTCCTCCGCCATGGCGGCCTTCACCGCCTCGCCCTTCCAGCTCGCCAACGCCTCCTTCACCGTCATCGTCGAGATGTCCCAACGGTGCTCAGGGTCGGCGTGCATGTCGGGGTCGAGCTCCGGCAGGTCTTCATCCTCGTTGGCGTCGTCGTACAGCAGGTCGTCGTCCTCGTCGGACACGTCATACACCGTGGTGAAGGCAGCCGGGATGAAGAAGTCGGGAGGCCTCCGAAGTCGGCCTGTACGCCGTGGTCCAGCCTGGACCTCCACCACGTCACTGTCAGTGGACTCCTCAGCGCCCGACTGCTCCCCTCCATCGTCACCGGCCTCGCTGCCCTCGTCGTCCTGCTGCACCTCGGTCGGCGTCCCAACCGACTTCTCCCCTGTGGTCGAATCCCCTGCCGACTGCCATGTCGCCGACTGCTCCTTGGTCGGCCTTGTTGCTGCCTGCTCCCCTGTCGGCTGCGCCTGCTCAGCCTGCTGCTTCCCCGGCTGCCCCTCTGTCGACTTCACTTCCAGGCCGACTTGCTGGGTGTCACGACGGCCACCGGCGATGCTCTTGGTCGGCGCCACAGGCGACGCCCCACTGCTCCCCTCATCGCCGGAGGCCGACGCCGGAGTCAGCCCATGCAGTTCGGCGACGAGGGGAGGGGCTGTGGAAGGGGAGGAAGGGTGGACGACCTCGACATCCTCATCAGTAAGCTCACCGACCTCGGCAAGCAGAGGCAGCCTCGCCGTCGAGGTGTCCGTCGGTGGGTTGGTCGGCGTCCGTCCCGATGTTGGTCCATGCTCCGACTTCCACACCTCCAGCGACATCGTCTCGTAGAACACCACGTCCGACGTGGTGACCACTTGGTTGTCGACGATGTCGAGGAGTTCCCAGCCCTTGCTCTCCTCCGACACGCCGAGGTGAAGGCCCCACTTGGCCTTCGGCTGCAGCTTCCCACCACGCTGCTGCTCGGGGACGAGGAATTGCGCCATGCAGCCCCACACGCGTGCCAGCGACAAGTCGGGCTTCTTCCCGGTGAGCAGCTGGAACGGTGTATTCCCTGGCGGCAGCGTCGACCTCTCAAGGCAGTTGCGGACCCAGACGGCCTGCCGCAGAGCGAGGTGCCACTAGTGGTGCTGCACGCCCATGTGCAGCAGCATTGTCCGCACCGACTCCACCACCGTCCGCATCTCCCGCTCCGCCATGCCGTTTTGCTGCGGAGTGTGCGTGCAGGTGAGGTCATGGAGGATCCCCCTGCCGACCACGAGGCCAGTGTAGTCCTTTCCGAGGAACTCCCCTCCCCGGTCAGAACGCAGCATCAGCACCGACTTCTTCGTCTGTCGTTCCGCCATAACCAGCCACTGCTCGAACTCACGCAGCACGTCGGACTTCTTGGCGACCGGCCTCACCCACACATAGCGGGTCTTGCGGTCCTTCAGCAGCAAGAAGTACAGGCTACCGTCCTTGGCCGCCACGTGGAATGGCCCGCACAAATCGATGTGCACAACGGCCAACACGTCGTCAGTGTCGGAGCCTTGGTCGGGGAAGGTATGCAGCGCCAGCTTCCCGCTGACGCACGAGACACACAGCGAATCGGCGCTGGACGCCGACTTGAGGTCCAGCCCGGTGGCGACCTCGTGCTTCGCCGAGCTCCGGATGGTGTCTGCACTGACATGCGCGAGTCTTGCATGCAGCTTCTCCGGCATCGACTTTGTCGCCGAGACGATCGCCCGCAGAGCCACCACTTCGTCTGCGTTCGTCGCCGAGCAGGGTCGTAAGTCGGTGCAGAAAACCCGGCCGGAATACGTTGCTCTACCAAGCACATCGCCCGTCGCCGAGACGAGCAGCATCCCGTCGCCGTCGTCCTGCAGCTTCACGTTGTTCCCCTTCAGCTGTCTGGCCGACAGCAGGTTGGCTGCCGTGCCCGGGATGTATAGCACGTCGGGGATGAGCACCCGCTTCCCGGTGTCTCCCTGCAGGGCGACGGTACCGCGACCCTGGACGTCCTGCAGCGCCCCATTGAAGCCGCGCACGTGCTTCACGTCGCCGCTTGGCCCCAAGTCGACGAAGGCGTCCTTTGTCCCCATCAGGTGATGCAAGCAGGCGCTGTCGAGCAGGGCCACCAACGGGTTCGCCTGCATGGCTGCTGCCACCGCCTGGAAGTCCTCGCCAGCCTCCGGCGCCAGTGGACGGTCACCTCCACGACGCCGACCAGAGAACACGAAGCCGACTTGTCGTCTCGCCCCTTGCCGCCAGCAGAGGAGTCAGCGTCCTTCGCCGAGGTCGACGACTTGGTCGACTGCTTCTCCTTGTGCGGCTGGTTTCCTCCTCGGCGAGGACGACGACTGCCAGACCTCCCGCGGCCTCCCTTGGCGTCGTCGTCGTCGGAGTCACTGCGGTTGGGGCACTCGAAAGAGAGGTGGTCGGGGTCGCCGCACAGCCAGCACTCCCGACGTCGACTTCCTCCTCCTCGACCGCTGTCCTTGGGAGACATCTTCTTGTCGACTTCCTTGGCCTGCTTCCAGCCACTAATACCACCGCCACCAGATTGCCCGCGCTGCCCGGGTCGACCTCCTTGCTTCCCCGGGACGACGTAGTTCACCCGCGCCAGGAGCTCCCGGGACCGCTCGGCCTTCTGCATCGCCTCGTCCTGCAGGATGTACGAGGTCAACGTGTCCTCGTTGAGTGTCGCCCGCGTGCTCGGCGCCATCGACAACCGCTTCAGCAGGTTGTAGCTGCTCGGGAGTCCCTGCATGACGTGGGTGACGTACGACGCCGTCGAGTACTACACGTTGGCCATTCTGATGGTGGCGAGAATTCGCCGAGCTCGGTTGCAGTAGTCCGTCGCCGTCTCCTGGTCGCCCATACGCAGGTGCGTCAGCTGCCCTTCAAGCTGGGCGATGAACAAGTCGTCGGTGACTTGGTAACTCAACTCGATGAACTGCCACGCCCGGTATCCGGTATCGAGGTGCTCCCTGCACGACTTCAGGGCAACTTGCACGCCCGGCGAGCAGCACCGCGATATGACCGTGAAGGTCAGCAGCTGCATGGCGCGAAACTCCGCACGTAAGTCGGGGTCCTCCGGCATCGCCACTGTACCGCGAGCAAAGTTGATCAGCCCGGCCATCTCCAGCTAGGGCTCGATGGCTTCCTTCCAGGTGAGAATGTCGGGTCGACCGACCAGCAGGGGAGTGACCAAGATCCTATCCGGCGTAAACTTGAAGTAGCCGTAGCTCGGTGCAATCCCGCCTGCTGTCACCCTGCGAGGAGCCTGCAGCCGCCGACGACCGCATCCCTCGCGCCTGAACGCCGCCGACTTCATCGGCGTGAATCACACCACGCTGCCTCGACGTGCCTCCTGCACCACTGCTGACTTGACCACCACCGACGTTGACGCCCACGCCGACGCCGCCTTCATCGTTCACCGGTCGAGGAGAGGCAGGTCGAGAAGGGTGCTCCGTCGCCCACATGGTGCGGAGTCCAGCCTCGACGACCGCCCAGGGTATTGCTCCGTACTCCTGGGCGTCATGGCGTCTCCTCGCGTCCTCCAGCCGTGCCTCCAGGGTGTCCACCACCCCCATGTCATGCGTCCCTTATGGCTCCTACCATAGCGACTACCGCACAGCTGCCGGCCTACAACTACAAATTAGGTAAGTGATGTCTACGTCGACCTGACTAAAGGGTAAGTCGTGTGCCGTCCATGCTCACCGGACCATGCGGAGATAACTACTACAACGGGAGCTAGACTACGGGCTAGGCACGGGTGCTCGTGTGATTTCTGCGTTCATCCACTTAGTCGTTTACTCGTGCTTACACTACTTGCTGGTTCACAGGGAAAGTTGGCAAGAGTTTCACTAGCAAAGGTTCACAACAATGTTACAATGAAGTTGGCAAGACTAGACTACATCAGAGCTAGCATGCAAGCAAGTCTACTGCCAGCGCAGCACGGTCGACCGCGTGCCAGCATGACTTGGTCGACCGCGCTCCAGCAGTGTAGAGTCGCGGTTTGCCAATGCTGCAAGTCGACGGCGTGCCAACGTCGCAGGTTGACGGCGTGCCAACGTTGCTCCCGCAGGACAGCAGTGCACCCGCTTCGCAGGTGCTCGCAGATGATTGGCGTGCAGTGCCTCGTCACCTACACAGCGCACACACCAAGTCAACTTCGTGCTGACGACTGCTTCTGATCAGCCACGTCGACCTCGGGATACCACCACCGAGGTCGGTCTCGCCAAAACCACCTGGGCGACCGTCGCACTCTTCCGCAGAACCTCGTCACCCAGGTAACCTGGTCGACCAGGCAACCATGTCGACTAGCTGCTCCTGTATGTGCCCGTCGACCTCCCAAGTCGACGGCCACCTCCAGTCGACCTCACCAGGTCGACCACTACCCCTGGTCGACCAGCTCCAGGTCGACGCTGCAGCACAATTGTCAACCGACCCCCCAAAGTCGGCTACCCGAAGTCGGCGTCACCAAGTTGACGCCCTGCTACTCGACGCCCAGCTGCTCGGCGTCCTGAATCCTTGTTATGAGTTGTAAAAGAGAGTGCGCGGGTAAATGAATAAAGAGACTATGATTACAAGAACTGCGAATACAATGAAGGCATAGACTAATGTGCGAGCTAGCCTAGCTATGAGGGAACCTCAGACGAGCGAGGTTGGGTGCAGGTTTGGCGATGGGAAAATGCCGAAGGCGACGCGAGGAGCCTCGGCAGCGTTGAAATCGGCCGAACGTGCAAAAACTGAAAATCGGGGTTGTACGCGAATCAGTCAGGCCCGATAAGGAATTCGGGAAAATTCTTTATACTACCCCCCCCCCCCCCCCCCCCCCCCCCCCCCCCCCCCCCCCCTTAAGAAAGGCTGTCAATATTTGAAGCATGCCTGCGCGGCAGGTAATCACCAACCAGTGGCGAGACGCGAGGCGGATGGCACTCAAGGTGGCGACCAGCTGCATCAAGGTGAACTCGATGTGCCAGAATCTTGGAAGAGTCAAGAGTCGGTTCCAGGACAGGTCGTTCTGTTGGGGCAGCATTTCGTCGCACGATGTCCGTCGTGGCAGGGACGAACTTGCGAAGCAGGCTGACGTGGAAGGCGTCATGAATTCGCCAGTCGTCCGGTAGCAACAGCTTCGCGGTGACAGGTGTCACCATCTTGATAACCTTGAAGGCCCCACAAAATCGTGTCCGTAATTTCGACGGGCCGGGCAGGTGCAGGTTCTACGTGTCGAGTAGCACTAGTTGCCCAGCTGTCAAGACAATTTCCCGGCGTTGAAGGTCGGTGTATTTTCGGGAAGTCGTATTTGCTTTGCGAATTGCATCCGCGGCCTTCTCGCGAATCTCCTGCAGCTCCGTCACAAATGTTTGTGACCGCAGGATGGGGTTGTCGAGTGTAGTCGTTCTTGGGACTGTCAGATCCATCCCGTAACTCAGGAAAAACGGAGAGTGATTAGTCGTACTGGACGGTGCGTTGTTAAACGCAAATTCCAGCACCGTGAGCGATTGTTCCCAGCGAGCCGGGTCGGGGCAGTTTGTTCTGATAAGCTGCTCCATGGTCTGATTGGTGCGCTCGGTCTGGCCGTCCGTCTGTGGGTGGTATGCCGATGAGAACTGTAGCTTCGTGCCGTACTGTGCCCTATGTCTCCTTCCAGAATTTGGACGTGAACTTCGGATCTCGGTCGCTGATGATCGCCGAGGGAATTCCGTGCAGTCGCACGACCGTTGAGATGAAGAGTCGCGCGATATCTTCGGCTGTGGTGGTTGCACGACACGGTGCGAAGTGCGCCATTATTGTTAAGCGGTCGACGACGACGAGAACAGCGTCATTGCCGGACGGTCCAGCTGGCAGCCCCGTGACGAAATCCATCGTCACTTGTTGCCACGGTCGTTTAGGTGGCGAGTTGACTTCATGGCTTGGCACACCCTGCATGAGGACACATATCGCTGCACGTCGTTAGAGGAGTCAGGCCAGTAATATTGACGGTGCAACAATTTCTGGGTTTTATCAACCCCAAAATGTCCGGAGAAATTTGAATCGTGGACCTCTTAGATAAGGAGTTCACGCAGCAGCCGGTAAGCGGGAACCCAAATCCGGTCGGTTCCGACTTTTAGGTAATAATCCCCTTTCTGCGTCGTGGCCTGCTGATGATCTCCAGTTGTGAAGAATGGGTCCGTAGTGTAGCCGTGGGTGAATAGTCCTGTAAGTAGCGGGTTCGAGTGGTTGATGAGTACTGTAGCGGATTGTACTGTCAGTCGGGTCAGGGCGTCGGCGATATTGTTTGCCCGTACGTAATGTGGTAGGTGAAGTGGCTCTCCATGTAGTCCAGCCACCGAATCTGTCGTGGGTTGAGGTTGGGCTGAGCTCGCAGGTACTGTAGGGACTTGTGGTCCGTGCGAACAGTGACGTCGGCGCCCACCAGGTAGCATCGCCATAGTTTAAACGCGTGGATGATGGCGCGCATTTCCTTGTCGTGGATCGGGTAGTTGCGCTCGGCTGCCTGCAGCTTGCGTGACTCATAGGCTATCGGCTGCAGCCCGTTCCCGAAATATGAGAACAAATCCGATGGCAAAATCTGAGGCGTCGGTTGTCAGAGGTCCACTGGTGATCCCCGTTGATCCTAGGGAAGGGTTACAGGCACGTTGGCCTGGGGGGTTATGGGCGCACTCACCCGCCACACAAACAAGCCCTTTTATCCCAGTGGTTAGTGGCTGGGATTCTGACATGGTATCAGAGCAAAGGTCTCGGGTTCGAATCCCGGTGTATGCACTTCGGGCATCCCAGTGCGGGGGGGTGTCAGAGGTCCACTGGTGATCCCCGTTGATCCTAGGGAAGGGTTACAGGCACGTTGGCCTGGGGGGTTATGGGCGCACTCACCCGCCACACAAACAAGCCCTTTTATCCCAGTGGTTAGTGGCTGGGATTCTGACATCGGTTACTAGTTCGAACGGCTTCGATGGGTCGGCGATCCACAGCATAGTAAGAAACAAGAAAATTCTTGAGCTCCTGGAAGGCTGCCTCTTCCTCCTCCCCCCACACGAAATTCTTGTCCTTGTGCAGCAGGTCGGTCAGCGGGCCGGTTATCCCCGCCATATTCGGGATAAACCGCCGGACGTAATTCACGAAGCCTAGAAAACTCTGAAGTTCCGTGACATTAGTCGGGGACTTCCACTCCTGTATGGTCTTGATTTTCGCCGGGTCGATTTTGATGTCGTCGCAGGAAATGACGTGTCCCAAAAACTCCAACTCCTACTTAAAAAACTCGCACTTAGATCCCTTGGTGATGAGGCAGTTCTCCTGCAACCGCTTAAACACTGCGTCCAGGTCGCGGAGATGCTGCTCCTATGTCTTGCTAAAAATGAGGATATCGTCCAAGTAGACGATGACACATCGGTCTAGAAGATCCCGAAAAACCCTGTTCATGGTCAGTTGAAATGTCGAAGGCGCGTTCGTGAGGCCGAAAGGCGTCACCATAAATTCGTAACTCCCGTAGCGTGTGTGGAACGTCGTCTTGTGACAGTCGTCGGCGAAGACGCAAATTTGTGGTAACTGCCACGTAAGTCAATCTTCGAGAAATAACGAGTGCCGTGAAGTTGGTCGAGTAGGTCGTCGGTGTGTGGGATTGGATAGCGAGACTTGATGGTCACCCGGTTCAACGCGCGATAGTCGATGCACATGCGAAGCCCGCCGTCCTTCTTCGGAGTGAACAGGATCGGTGCTGCGAAGGGTGAGGTGACGGGCCGAATGAGCCCTTCCTCCAACAGTGCATCAATTCAGCTTTGCAGCTCCTCGAGTTCCGGCTGGGTCAACCGCCACTGTGTCCGAACAGTCGGCTGCACGCCAGGTTCCAGCTGGATTTTGTGGTCCTCGGGTCTCTCGGGTGGCAGCCCAGGTGGCAGATTGTCGGGGAAGATGTCGGGGTACTGTCGAATCAGCTCCGCTAAATCCGGTGGTACAGCTGCACACAGCTTCTCGATGTCTTTTCCGTCGGTGTCAACTGCCAACTCGCGTAAGCAAACGGCGAACAGCTGCGCGCCTCGGTTGAAGTGGCGAGCTATAGTGATAGCTTTGACGCACGGGGCTTGGATGTAGTCAGGTGTCCATGCAGGCAGCTTAATTAGCCCCTCGTGCTTGCTGACGCCGCACGAACCCGTGGTCCAGTCGATGACGGGGTTGTGTCGTCGCAGCCAATCACGTCCCAGCAGCACATTGCAGCCATTCAGCGTCGTCGCGAGAAACTTCATGCTGAAGCCGAAATCGTCGCCGCATTCGATCCTGACTGTCCATGTTTCTTCCGTTATCGCCAGAGGCGTCCCATCCACGAGGCGGACGTCGATTTCGGGCGGACACATGTCAAGTTGCAGCTGGCATTTTTTTGCTGTCGCCAATTTGAAGAGACTATCCATCGATGAACATTTTTTAATTATGTTTTAACACCTTGCCAGCGACCAGCACAGGGTGATCCACATGATTATCCCCGTTATTCGGCCGAGTGCGATCGATTGCATGAATCGGAACCACGACTCGGTGGGGATAGTGGGATTCAGGCAACGGAGCGTAGTCAGTAAAGGGCCCGCTAATTACTGACTTTTCCCATTTCCCTGCTCCTTCCTGTCGTTCCCTGTCAGCGGCATTTTCTCGTGGCAGTCTTTCATATAGTGACCCGTCTTCCCACACCGGTAACACGGTCCCTTAGGAGGGCGGTCGGGTGTATGGACGGCGTTGATCGTGGCCCGATGGGTCTGGCCACGAAAGCGGTTTCCATCCCTGGAAGCTGCTCTCGCATGCTGCATCAGCGCGTCCGTAGATTCCGCCAGCCGTACCGCTTCAAAGAGATTATGTCGGTCGGCCCCTGCGAACCTTGTATTAAATCTCGTACTTGAGGCCGCTGATGTATTTATCAAACCACTCTGCTTCCGACATATCATCAACTTGGTCGGCGAGGCCCATGAACGACACTGTGTAGTCTTGGACAGATGCCATCTGCGACCATGCACGCAGCTTCATGCGAGCTTGCTCCGAGGCGGATACGTGCTCGAAGCGATTTCGCAAGGCTGCGCCCCACTCCTTCCACGTGCGTATCTTGGTCACACCGAAGATCGATTCTGCCACTTGATTAGTCATTGTAGATGTCCTGTCTGCCGCATACGTCACACCTGTCGGCGTCCCCGTTTCCAAGGTCCGGCGCCACCATTCAAGCGCTGCGCCTCGAAGAAGCGAAACCGCGTAATTAATACGCGTGGCATCGTCGTTAACGCCTGCTACAGTGAAGAAGACTTCGACACCGAACAGCCACCCCTTCACTGTAGTCGTCTTGTCCGTAGGATTAAACGGGGGCGGGTTGACGGGTTTAATCTTGATCGTTGTTACTCAATTGGCGCTGCTGCCGCTCGCTGCCTATCTTCTTCTTTGAAATCACGTGTGAGCGCATCCAACGGATTGCTCATCGCCTGACTGTTGCCCTCGCCTTCTTCGACAAGCGACTCCTGACGCGCTTCACCTTGCGACTGGCGTAGCTCGGCGTTTTCGTCTTGCAATGTTGTCACTTCTGCCATTGATGACTCCATGCCCTGCTTCATTTCTGCCACTTGCACCATCAGCCTGTTGACCGCCTTCTGATCCATCTGCCTAGCACTACGTCTGGTGGGTAGTCGGGTACCCGTGGCCTTTAGGCAAATGAAAACACGAACTATCGGAGTCGGGCAGGATTGAATTAACAATCCCTGCAGCCAACCGTCGTGTAGTCACTAAACCAGCCACACCCGTGCCACCAAACTACCCTCGGAAAGCGGGGTGAACTAAGAAAGAAGCTCTGATACCAGGTGTTATGAGTTGTAAAAGAGAGTGCGCAGGTAAACGAATAACGAGACTGTGATTACAAGAACTGCGAATACAATGAAGGCATAGACTATTATGGGAGCTAGCCTAGCTAGGAGGGAACCTCGGACGAGCGAGGTTGGGTGCAGGTTTGGCGATGGGAAAATGCCGAAGGCGACGCGAGAAGCCTCAGCAGCGTTGAAATCGACCGATCGTGCAAAATTCGAAAATCGGGGCTGTACGCGAAGCAGTCAGGCCCGATAAGGAATTCGGGAAAATTCCTTACAATCCCTCTGTCGAGGTCGACGTCGGCCCCTCCTTCGTCGACCATCAAGTTCGGTCTCACGCCTGGTCGACCAACCACCAAGTCGACCAGCAGGCCTGGTCGACCAACCACCAGGTCGACCAGCAGTCTTGTCAGCCGACCACCCAAGTCGGCTGCTCCAGGTTGGCGTTACCAAGTCGACGCCCTCCGCAGGTCGACTTCCCAGGTCGACCTCCCTGAAGTCGGCGCCCATGCAGTGGCACCCGTGCAGGTCGACTTCCTCGTCGACCAGCTCGCCCACTGCTACAGGTCGGCTGCACCCCTACACCCGACCACGAAGTCGGCTCCACCCAAGCGAGGACGGGGCCAACACACAACTCCCGTTGACATGCACGCTAGTGCAAAGCGACATCGGCGTGACAGTTGTATCAGTGAGAGGCGGGCGGCGACGGCGACATAGATGGAGACGGAGACTGAGACGGAGACAGAGACGCGCATGAAGTGAGACGTCTCGAAACTCGGACTCGAATTCTCTAGAATACATAGTGCGACGGCGACGGAGATTATTTTTTAGGCGCCTTGAGGATAGACAAGGAGTCGGACTCACGCGTCGCGAGAAGGCATAGAGCGGCGACGGCGACGGAGACGAGCACGAAGCGCCTCATGCTGGTGCGGCGCGATGCTCGATGGAGGCCCCCAATGTCGTGTCGAGGGACGAAAGAGACTTCTAATACTACCGGAAAAAATGTTGGTGAGTACTTGCGCGCTTGAGGCGAAGTAAACAACTATGAATAGTTTTTTTTTTTTTTGGCAGCTTATAAAACGTTGGAGAGGCGCTCGGAAGGCTCCTACTATGTTCGTGAATGATTGCGCGCACGGGACGAGTCGCAAAAAACCGTAATAAAAGGGACGAGTGATGAACGCCGTAACTGACAGTACTTGATGTGTTATGCGCTGCGGCGGTTCGGGAATGTGAAGAAGGAAACAAAGTGAGACGTGAAGAGGATAGCGCTCATGCTGTGAGCCGTGACCCGAACGGTTTTGATGTGTTACCACAATGCATGCTTCGGTCCACCAAAAGACTCACGCGCGGGTCCCTTGGTTAGCTCAGCTCACTCAGTGCACACGCATGATGGGCAAGGAAATCGGAGGGGGACGATGTAGTGTGTCAACCCACGTTGTGCAGCGCCAAATGGCACTTTTTTTCCGTACCCTTACCCTACCTAACCGATATTTCCCCTGCGCCTAATACTAGCCTCTCCCCATTTCTCCCCCACCACCCCCTGTCCCTCAACACAACAGTCGTTGGTCGGAGGTTTGGTTCGGTCGGGTAGTCGAGAACGCGGCGGGGCGGCTGGTTCTTCACGAGCCGAGCCCCCGTACACTTGCCCCAGCTAGGTAGGCCAGACCACCATCAGCGCCTGTACGTTCGGTATGGTCCACACCCGCAGCTAGGTGTTCTTTGCCTCAAGCCAAGGCAGTGCCGAACCAACCCTCCTCAGCGAAAATCGACGACCGAAAGCAGTTTCCAGTAGTTCCAAAGCCACAATGCCAAATTGCAAATGCGACACTGCAATCAACTAGCGATAGACAGCTTTACATCTCAGTAAGTGGCTACAGCGGAATGAGTTGCATTGAATGGATTGGGGTACATATTCCTACCTCTAACTGTTTGTACCCCCTACAGCACAACCCACTAATGGCTAGAATATTTGACACACCCCCATAGCCTAAGTGGGGAGTGCAAAGTAACAACAAACTGCCTAAGGTCACAAGACCAGTCACAAACAAAAGACAAAACAAAGCTCAGGGTGGATCACACCACACAGTCTGAGCGCAAACAGCGGCCACAAGGCCAGTTCAAGAGTGTATATGCAAATATATATAGTCACTCACTACTGCAGTCTACTCGACCCAGTCTCAACGAGGCCCAACTGCAGACAGAACCGGCGGTGGTCACAAGGCTGAAGAGCCTTGGTGAAGATGTCTGCAGTGTTGGCCTCGAAGGCCACGAAGTCCAGACGAGCCTGCCCGCGTCTCTGCAACTCTCGAAGGAGGAAGTACCTGACGTCGATGTGCTTCACTCTGCTCTCCAGTCGAGGCTCACGACACAGGAGAATCATCGCCCTGTTGTCAGCAAACAAGGTCGGTGCAGAGCTCGGCCACTCACCAAGGTCAGTGAGCAAAAAGGTCAACCAGCGTAGCTCCTGAGCAGCAAGGGCCCCAGCGTAGATCTCGGCCTCTGCGGTAGAAGTCGCAACAGAGGAGGACCGAGTAGACCTCCACGAAACAGCTCCAGAACCCAGGCTGAAACAGTAACCCTGCGTAGACCTCTGAGTCTCAACGTCGTCGGCGTAGGAGGAGTCGCAGTGACTGGTGAGTACAACTGGCTGTGTCCCTCCAAGTACAAGCCCCATGTCTGATGTCGCGCCGAGGTACTTCGCCACCCTCTTAGCCGCCGCCCAGTGAACAGGACGGTGTCTCCCAGTCGCAACAAAGCGAGAAAGGATGCTAAGAGGGAAGGCGAGGTCCGGGCGAGTGCACGTCATCAGGTACATGAGGCAGCCCACTAGCTCTGCGTAGGGACCACTGGGCTCGAACGGCTCGTCAGGAAAAGGCCCAGTGAGTCTGTGGTCTACAGCAAGAGGAGTGGGTGTAGGAGAAGAGTCCTGAAGCCCGAACCGCTGAAGGACCTGCTGCACCATGTGTGATTGAGTCAGGGTGATGGTGCGACCGGCTCTATCCCTGGAGATCTGCAGGCCAAGGTAGCGGCGCAGTTCCCCAAGGTCAGTGCAGGTGTGTCTCTTCTACAGCTCCGACTTCACCTCCGCCAGTGCACCTGTGTCGGCTGTGGCAAAACCCAAGTCATCAACGTAGACCAGAACGAAAAAAGGTGTGCGCCCACGACGAACAAACAGCGACGGGTCGGCGGAAGACGGCTCAAACCCGAGGTCGGAGAGAGTAGAGCGGAGAGTGTCGTGCCACTCACGGGGTGCCTGGCGGAGACCGTAGACCGGTCGTCTGAGGCTCCACTGGGTCCCAGGCGGGAAAGTGCCAGTGAAGCCCGGAGGACGACGCAGCCAGATCTCCTCGTGTAGGCGGCCCTGGAGGAAGGCAGTGGAGAAGTCAAGAGAGTGTAGCTCGTAGTCTCTCTGCGCTGCTACGTGCAGTAACACCCGAAGAGTGGTCATCTTCGGGGTGGGCGCGAAGGTCTGAAAGAAGTCAACTCCCTCACGCTGACTGAACCCTCTAGCCACGTAGCGTGCCTTGAAGACTGGGGGAGATCCCGGCGGCCGCTTCACCTTGAAGATCCACATGCCGTCAACGATGTTCGCCCCTGGGGGGGGAACCTCGTCAACGTAAGTGCCTGTGGACCTGTAGGAGGCCATCTCTGCGTCCATGGCAGCTCTCTACTGAGAGGCCCAAGGCCCTGACACTGCCTCAGCGTAAGTGCGAGGAGTAGGTATGTCAGGAGCGTCGGGGTCTCCCTCAGGAGCGAGGAGCATGGCACAGAGATGAGGCGAAGCAGCTGCCAGGAACTCTAGCTCAAACTGTCTGTCCTCTAGGACGTCACAGCCAAGGGCAGACACACCCCCGGCGGACAGAGGACGGACAGGAGGAGCAACCACAACACGAGTGGCGTACTGAAGGCGACGCGTAGTAGTAAAGTCAGTGACAGCGGCAGTGAGGACCGCGACGGAGGAAGGAGAGGCACGAGGGTCTGTAACAAGAGAGGCGAGAACACGAGAGAGAGTGGGGCAGTACGTCCGGTAGTAGTCAGTGACCGGAGTGGACAGGGAGGCAGTGAGGGACGACTCAGGAGGACGAGGAAGAACAGACTGAGGAGGACGAGGAGGACTAGAACGAAACTGCATGGTACAGAGGTCAGTGACAGGTGACGAGGGACGAGCACGAGGAGGACGAGAGGTCCAAGTGTGGGTGAGAGGAGGGGGAGACGGAGGAGACCGAGAACAAGGGAACACAGCCGGAGCTGAGTCCGGAGGAGGAAACGTAGGACCGAACACAGGACGAGAGAAGGGTAGACCAAGGGCCCGAAGGCTAGAAACAGGGGCCGGAGGCTGCTGCGGCTGCTGTTGCTGCTGCTGCTGCTGCTGCTGCTGTGGCGGCGGCTGCCGCTGCTGCTGCTGCTGCTGCTGCTCTCGCTGCAACTCCAACCTCTCACGCTCCACCCGCTGCTGAACCTCCAACCTCTCACTCTCCACACGCTGCTGCTCCTCGCGCGCAAGACGAAGACGGGCCTGGTGTCGAGTCGGGTAGGGGTGAGGAGGAGGAGTGGTGTCAGGAGACGACGAAGAAGAACCGGCTCCACCCTCGACAGGACCCGGCTGAGCACCCCCAGAGCGAGTACCCCCTGCGGCAGCACGACTAGTACCTGTAGGAGGTGTAATCGCAACCCCAGTCGTGGTGCCTCCAGTGGCACCAGCACCAGCCCCAGACTCTCCAGCTCCAGAAACACCACCAGCTCCAGCACCACCACCAGCTCCAGTACCCTCGGAACGGGCAGCCGCGGCAGGTGCACGCTCAGCGCCAACGCCAACACCCCCAGAACGGGCGGCTCCTGTAGGTGCACGAACAGCTCCAACGCCAGCACCCCCAGAACAAGCACCGCCAGAGCCCTACCTCGAGCACCAACACCCTCAGAGTCCGCAGTGGCCGGTAAAGGAAGCGCTGACGGCTGCTGCGGAGGCTGTGAGGACGACTGTGGGGAAGGAGGAGAGACCTGGGGGGGTACCGAGGGGGGGGGAGTAGCGTGGGACACACCAGACGGAGCGGGAACAGGGGGGGGTACCGGAGGAGCAGGGGCGGGAGGAGGAGGAGCTGGAGCCAGGAAGAGGGGAGGGGGGGGAACCGGGAGACCTCGACAGGGGTACCTGGCATAGTAGGGGACGGACTCGTCGAAACGGACGTCACGAGAGTCAAAGAACCGGTGGGAGGGAGGGTGGTAAAAGGTGAAGTCAGAGGAGTCCTCTGGGAAACCAAGGAAGACACAGGGGACGGCGCAAGATGAGACCTTGTCCGCAGAGGTGTCGCGGACAAGAGCCAAGCAGCCCCAGACACTAAACCTCGACGCAACACCAGGGGACCCTGTCCAAAGACTGGTCGGTGAAGCCCCTGGCCGAGAGACGCGAGGCCAGAGGTTCAGCTGGTGAGCGGCGTACCGAGCCGCGTAGGGCCACAGAAAATGGGGCGCGCGGGCGTGGATCATGGAGGTGCGGGCGATCTCCATGACCAGGCCTAAGCGGTGCTTAGCAATCCCATTCTGCTGTGGAGAGTCTGGAAGAGTCCAGGACTGGGTGATGCCCTGCTCAGCACAGAATCTGGCGAGAATGCCGGAGCGAAACTCACCCCCACGGTCGGAGTGGAGACAACTGACACGACGACCTCGAGTACCCTCGGTGGCGAGCAGCCACCGGATCAGCGTAGAAGTCACGTCGGACTTCTTCGCCAAAGGGAACACGGTGGTGTACCGAGAGTAATCGTCAACGACCACCAGAAGAAAACTCTCCCGCTCACGGCCAAGGCGGGGAGCGGGGCCCCAGACGTCTAAGCGCAGTGTCTGGAAGGGCTCGGTGGCTGGATGAAGGGAGGAGGAGTGGGGGGTGGCGCGCAGCCGACCCTGGACACAAGGACCGCACGAAGGTGCTGGGGACGGCGGGAGCGACGAAGGACTCGGGGGAGGCCTAATACAAGACGCTGACTGGACATAGCGCGGAGACGAGGGAGGGACGGGTGACCAAGGCGGTGGTGCCAGAGGAGGGAGGGGTGGGCAAGCGACCGACACGAGCACGACGCAGCAACTACACCTGACACAGCAACCTGACTGGACCCGGCTACCTGGTGGGACGGAGGAACCTGACGAGTGTCGGTGCGGAGGGTGTACAGACCAGAGCCCGGCTCCTGGTGAAACGTGGCCAAGGGGGCGTACGTGTCACCGTCCACACAGACTGCAGTGTCACCAGAAGGCTCAACCCAGACCCCGACGTGCTGTCTCGCCAGGGTGCCCACACCAACCAGGTTCCTAGAAAACATAGGAACGTGGAGGCTAGTCAGGGAACTGGAAGGAGCAGCCGGGCACGGGAGTGTAGTGGCGTGAGTCGCAATGACCGGTCCTGACGAGGGATCAGCCAGTGCTACAGGGACAGGCGCCGGTAGCGGAGAGAGAGTCGTGCAGTCGCGGAAGAAGCAGTGCGACGCTCCTGAGTCCAGTGTGAAGGAGAGAGACGCGTCCGCCGAGGGAGTACCTGTACTAGTAGCTAAGCAAGATCCTACACTAGCACCTACTCTAGCAACAGGCAAAGATCCTAAGCTAGGTACAGGCAAGTACACAGATCCAGGAGCACTATAGTCAACATCAGCATACATGGCATAAGACCTAGCATCATCCATAGTCATATCAAAAACAGCAATACCACGAGCAAGCAGCGTCCCCCAGCGTGGCGGCGGGGGAGCGGAGGGGCCGTGGTGCAAGCGGTAGAGGTCGTCGAGACGACTGAAGCAGCGTGCAGCAGAGTAGTCGTGGCGGCCACAGTACGAGTCCCTACGAGGACCCGTAAGGATCCAGTACTCACAGGGACCAACGTCGCGGCCGACTGAGCACGGTCCCTGACTGGAGGGGGCGCCACTGCGCCCAGTGCTCGGGGGACCCGCAGACCTCCACTGCTGCTGAGGGCCCCACTGCTGCGGCGGGCCCCACTGCTGCGGCGGGCCCCACTGCTGAGGCTGCCGCTGTGGCGGGCGCTGCTGCTGCTGTCCCTGCCGCTGCTGCTGTCCAGGCGGTGGCAGCTGCTGAGAAGTCGGCTGCTGCTGCTGCTGCTGGAACCCCTCACCACCAGTGAAAACTCCACCGTCGAGAGGAGGGCCGTCAGGGCCCGAGCCACCCCCACCACCACTCCCACCACCTGCTCCACCGCCACCGCCACTACCCGCACCACCTCCAGTACCCCCGCCGTCCTTTCCGCCCTTCTTGCCGGCCTTGCCACGTTTCTGTCCGCCAGAGACAGAAACAGCCGCCGTCTCCTCAGAGGCAGAAGACGTGGGGGTGGCAAGTGAGGCAGTGAAGGTGGGAAGCTGTGGTATTGCACACCCCTCAAAAAGACGAGGAGGAGGCGCGGAAGAGGCAGAGGCAACAGTGAGGAGGTTACTCTCGATCTTCGAGAGAGCGGTCTCAAGAAGATCGATGGTAAGCTCAGTGGGGTGCTTCAGAAGAAGCGCGTCGCGGGCTGTGGCTAGGCGGTCAGGGAGGCGAGTGACTAGCCAGTGAATAGTGAGCCACATAGGGGGCGGGGCAAGGGCAAGCTGGTCCTCAGTGCAAGCAGCGCGAAAGCGAGCGTCAAGAGAGCGCAGGTGGGTAGCGAGGTCAGAGACAGTCTCAAAGGAGGCGAGGTCAGGGTAGATAAAGGGTACGAGGAGGCGACTGAGCGAAGCAGAGGAGGGAGTGGAGTAGCGAGCAACAATAGCCTTATACAGATCTGCAGCAGACTCGACCTGAGCGAAGTGGACTGCCTCTGTCGGCGGGAGAAGCGGCGTCACGAGACTCCCACACGTCACGAGCGAGGAGCTGGCGCTGGTAGTCGGCCTCCTGCTCAGAAGTAGGCGGTGGGGTAGTGGGCAGCGGCCGAGGCTGCGGAGGGGCGGTCTGAGTGCCGGACGCGTGTGCGAACAGGTGCACGCCATCCTGCCGCTGGCTCTTAAGGTGGCGCTGCGCCTGCGTAAGCCACGTACTAAAATCAATCGGTCTCCCCTCAGGGTCAAAACGAAGTACTCGGGAGGTCGCCATAGAGGGCGAGACTGAGAGAGCGCGGCTGCCAGCCGCGGGAGGGGGGAGACAATCAGTAACGTGTGGGCAGGCGGGGAGGCATGCAGGTGGGTAGGTGGGCGGCGCAGTGCGCCGGGAGGTGGGCGGCGCAGTGCGCTGGCTGGTGGGCGGCGCAGTGCGCTGGCTGGTGGGCGGTGCAGTGCGCTGGCTGGTGGGCGGCGCGGCGCGCTATGGGGCGTGCGGGGCGGCGTACTGAGTGGCGGGCGGCGCAGCGGGTCGATGGGCGGGCTGCGCAGCTGGTCGACGGGCGGGCGGCGCGGCGGGTCGACGGGCGGGCTGCGCGGCGAGGCGACGGGCGGGCCGACGGGCGGGCTAGGCGACGGGCGGGTCTACGGGCGGGCTAGGCGACGGGCGGCCCGACGGGCGGGCTAGGCGACGGGCGGGTCCACGGGCGGGCTAGGCGATGGGCGGCCCGACGGGCGGGCTAGGCGACGGGCGGGCTAGGCGACGGGCGGCCCAACGGGCGGGCTAGGCGACGGGCGGCCTGAGGGGCGGGCTAGGCGACGGGCGCGCCTACGGGTCGACCGGCGACGTGGCGCGTTAGGGGGCAGCTGGCTGGCTTAGGGCTTAGCGCGCTAGCGCGCTGGTGTGTCTGGAGAGCTAGGGAAGGAACTAAACCCTAAACCTAGGGCCTAGGAGCGAGGAACCTAGCTGATACCATCTCAATAAGCGGCTACAGCGGAATGCGTTGCATTGAATGGATTGGGGTACATATTCCTACCTCTAACTGTTTGTACCCCCTACAGCACAACCCACTAATGGCTAGAATATTTGACATTACAGGTGCATGCACCAATTTATACTTCAAGTACAGTTAAACTGTAGTAACAACTTCATGAAAGCAACTACATCTTATATCAACTCTATCAAATACACAAATCCTAGGGTCAGCTCAAATTATCCCCATTCGGACGAATGTGGTCTCACAATGGTGCTCCCAGCCATTGCTTTTTGTGCATGCTCTTTCCTCTCGGCCTCCCAAAACCCAATGTTTGCCAGCAGCTGTTCCATTTCTCGGTTTCTAGCTCCATTGCATCCTGCAGTTGCATCTGCGTACCTCATCGTAAACCCCCGTATCCACCCTTTCCTCCCCCCAACTACCCCTCTTCCTTGACCACCTATTTGAAACCCATTGCAACCAGCAGGTGCAGTCATTGCACCATAACAACCCCGCCTGATCCACCCTTTCCCCCCCTTCTCCCCCTTACGAGGCACTTCACCAGCAGCCATTTGCCGATCCCATACGGTTACCCTGTTTCCTGGCAGCAGTTACCCGCCAATTCCTGACGTGTCGATCCCGCATTGGCCGCGAACAGCACCGCTGGGGAAATTGCTATTCGCCACGGCGCCATAATGCGCCTGAGTCTTCTTCGCAATTGCCAACACCGCATCGGTCAGTACCGAGCCATCAGCAGCAGTCAGCGCGCTCATTCCGACCCATGACCCGCTAAACACGTAGTTGTAACCGAGCGGAGCGGGCGATTTCGGGAACCACGAGATGATTCCGAAGCTTTGGGATCGCGACGCGTTGTACCAGGTGACTTCGGCGCCGAAATCGATCACTGTAGACCCGTCCTCCCCCTCGTAGCCCGTGTTGATAACAGCTGCGATGGGGACCTCAGGCTCCTTTAGCTTGACAAAGCCCCCGTAGTAGCCGTCATGATCACCGTCGTCTCTATCGGGAGGGAAGGAAAGAAGGGGAGAGGTGGGGTGGGGATAACCGCTGCAATGGAAAACCTCTTAAAAAGCGCACCGCCTAAAAAGGAGGATGAAGTAACGATGGCAAGCACACCTCATAAACGGGAGGATGCAGTAGCAATGACAATCACACCTCTTGAAAAGGAAGATGAAGAAGAATCCAAAGGCATGATCCTCCCCAATCTGGTTACCCTTGGAGTCCCTTCCCCTCATGACACACATTATGGCCGCTGCAGTGGGGAGGGTGGTTAGAAAGGGAGAACCGAAGGAACTTTTGAGTTGGAAAAGAAAGAACAGGAGAGGAGTGGAATGGGGGGACATTGGGGAAGGGAGAGGACTTGTTGTTCCAACAGTGTTGCCTTGCGTATCCCTTCCCCTCATGACATGACACACGTTTTGGCTGGTGCAAAGGAGGGACTGGAGGGGATGCAGGAAAGGGAGATCAGGGGGAGAGGGGAACGGGGAGACAGGGGCTGTGGGGAGCGGGAAGGCAGTTTTTCTCCAATAGTGTTACCCTGCGAGTCCCTTCCCCTCATGGGACACTTATGGCCGCTGCACAGAGTCGAAAGGAAGAAGGGGCGGGAGGGGGGGAAGGTGGAGGGGGGGAATGAGGGGTTGGCAAGGGACCAGCAGGTGACCAGCAGGTTCCGCGTGCCACAGTGCTCGCTCGCCTGCAGTCACTCAAAAGTGGGAGGGGGGAAGGGGGAGGTGGGGGGGAGAGGTAGGGAGGGGGGTTGAGGCGCCTCAATGCTTAGCCACTAAGCTCGTTCATCTGCAGTCACTAAAAGCGGGGAAAAAAAGTTTTGGGGCGGCTTAAAGCCGAACAACAAATCTCGCTCACATCGAACTTCCAACTTACTGTGCAAGCAATTGTAATTGCACGACTTACTGCACAATTGTGTAGCTGGCCATTGTTCGCGAATCGCAATGTGACGACGCGACTTTTGAGTCAGACTAGAACATCACCCTTGCAAGCCAATGTGATTGAGCGACTTAATGTGCAAGCAATTGTAATTGCCGAAATACTATGGTGACTGCCCGAAATTTGAGACGGGTGAAAAATAACAATAATAATAAACCCAACTTACTGTGCATTTTGGTGTAATTGTCCCACTCACGTCGCATCTTAGTGTAGCTGGCCATTTTGTCCGCGGATTGCTTCGTCACGTAGTTCTTAGCTTCTATCCGCATCCGGTTCATTTGGAGCTGCCTCAGCTTCTCCTGAAAGCCCCTGTAATACTTGTTGCTCCGCAGCCCCGCTGTAAGCTTTTCAAGGCCTTGCTGTAACGGGTTGGCCGTTGCATTCACGGTTGCTGCAAGGGGGAATGGGAGGAGAGGCGTGGTGGAGAGGTAGTGGGGGGTTTGTGAGTGGGTCAAACCTTGAACAGATGGGAAACGGATGGGTTGACAGCACCGGTACTGCAGGGTTGATACCAAAGGAATAGCCGCGCCTGCAGTAGCCGCGCGACCAGCCGCGCGTTAACGCGCAACAACCGCTATATACCCACGCACGGAATAGATCGCTCTATAACCTCGCTTGCACGCTAGTGCAAAGCGATATCGGTGCGATAGTCGTACAGTGGGAGGCGACGGCGACGGAGACGGAGACGGAGACGAGCACGAAGCGAGATGTCTCGAAACTCGGACCCGAACACCTCTAGAAGACATAGAACGACGGCGGCGGAGACGAAATTTGAGGCGCCTCGAGAAAAGACAATGAGAGGCGGACTCACACGTTGCGAGAAGGCATAGAGCGGCGACGGCGACGGAGACGAGCACGAAGCGCCTCATGCTGGTGCGACGCGATGCTGAATGGAGGCCCCCAACGATAGAGATTTCTAACAGTACCGAAAAAAATATTCTACTGATTAGTTGCGCGCTCGGGAGAATTAAAAAGATAAGAAGTAGCAGCTTATAAAGCGTTGGAGGGTCCCTCGGAAGGCTCCTACTATATTCGTGAATGATTGCACGCACGGAACGAGTCACAAAAACCGGGGATAAAGGGACGCCGTATCTGACGGTACTTTACGTGCTATGTGCTGCGGCGATTCGGAAATGCGAAGAAAGAAACGAAGTCAGCCGTGAAGAAGATAGCGCTGATGGTGTAAGCCGTGAGCACCAGTATTGATACGTTACCACATCGCACGCTCTGAACCACCACGACAAGACTCACGCGCTGGTCTCGCTCTGCTCACTTGATGCACACACACACAATGGGCAGGAGAATCGGAAGGGGACCGACGACTAGTGTGGCGTGCACTGTGTCAAGGGCAGCGCCAGTGGGTGGTGCTCGTACAACCCACGTTGTGTCTAGTCTAGGCGGCGCTAGTATAACCAACCCTTGATTGGCAACAAAACATACGAGATCATTCTGGACGGGAGTTCCGTTCGGGGGAGGCTTCGGATTCGCGAAGATGCAAAAAGCTGCGCTGGGGGTATTTGCCCCGGGGGAAAGACCACTTCCTTCCGCGCCCCTACCCCAACTACCGATTTTTTTCCCTGCGCCCAATGGCCTCTCCCCATTTCCCCCCCACCACCTTGGCTCTGTCTCTCGGCACAGGCGTCCATGGTTTAGGGTTCGGTTTCGGATAGTCGAGAAGGCGGCGGGGCGGCTGGCTCTTCACGAGCCAAGCCCCCGTACACTTGCCCAGGTAGGCCAAACCACCATGAGCGCCTGTATGTTCGGAACGGTCCGCACCTGCTGATTGGTTCTCTTTGCCTCGGAAGCGCAGCCAAGACAGTGCCGAACCAAACCTCAGTGAAATTCGACGACCGAAAGCAGTTCCCAGCGCCAGAAGAGAAGGAATCTGCACATATGCCACAATGCCAAATTGCAAATGCGACACGGCAATCGGCTTCGGATCGACCGCTTTACAGGTCCATGCACCAAATACTATGATTCCTACTACAGTAAAACTGTACTAACAACTTCATGACAGCAACTACATCCCATATCAACTCTCTCAAATACACACTTCCAAAGGTCAGCTCAAATTAACTACATTCAGACAAATGTCGTCTGACCATGGTGATACTGCACCCATCCATTGCTTCCCGTACATAATCTTCTCGCCCGACCTCCCCAAAACCCGATATGTGCCAGCAGCTGTTCCGGATCCTCCTGACCCACTATATCACTTCCCCTCTTTACCACCAATTCTAACTCCATTGCATCCAGCAGATGCATCTCCAGACCTCATGGTACACCCCCTTATCCACCCTTCCCTCCCCCCAACTACCCCCCTTCCTCGACCCTCATTCAAAAACCGTTGCAACCAGCAGATGCAGCCCTTACACCATAACAACCCCCACTGATCCACCCTTCTTGCCCCTCCCCCCTTCACGAGGCACGTCTCCAGCAGTCATTTGCTGATCCCATGCGATTACCCTGTTCCCTGGGAGCAGCTACCCGCCGATTCCTGACGAGTCCACCCCGCATTGGCCGCGAACGGCACCACTTGGGAAATTGGAATTAGCCACTGCGCCATAATGCGTTTGAGTCTTCTTTGCAATTGCTAATATCGCATCTGTCAGTACCGAACCATCAGCAGCAGTCAGCACACTCATTCCCAATCCACGACCCCCGGAAGTAGTAGTTGTACCCGAGAGGAGCGGGCGATTTCGGGAACCACGAGATGATCCCGAAGCTTAGGGATAGGGACGCGTTGTACCAGGTGACTTCGGCGCCGAAATCAATCACTGTATACCCTTGTAGCCCGTGTTGATAACAACTGCGATGGGGAACTCAGGCTCCTTCAACTTCACAAAGCCGCCATAGTAACCGTCATGATCACCGTCGTCTTTGCTGGAGGGAGGAAAGAGGGAAGAAGAGAGGGGGAAGAGAGGAAATCTTTTGAGTAACAAGAATGGAGAAGCTCTTAATAAACAGGTGTAGGCGTTATGTACAATGAGGATAGGGTAGATCCGAACGAGCACAGCGGTTACTAGAAATAGCAACGACAAGTGCACCTCTTAAGGAGAATGAAGAAGAATCCAAATTCTTGAAGATGTATGAAGTGGCAGCGGGACAAACACAATCACACCTCTCAAAAAGGAAGATGAAGAAGAATCTGAAGGCATGATCCTCGCCAATCTGGTTACCCTGTGAGTCCCTCCCCCTAATGACGCACATTATGGCCGCTGCAGGGGGGGGGGGGGGGAGGGGGGGTGTGTTTGTCAGAAACTAGAGACTGGAATGAGAATGACTAGTCGGGGCTTGGTACAAATATGAAACCCTGATGGGGTTGTACCCCATATCAGCTACCCCACTACAGCCTACACAACTATATAACATACATATAAGTTTGACACACCCCCATAGGCAACGTGGGGGAGAGCAAGGGGTCACAAGACCAGTCAAGAAAAGCAAAGCAAGCTCAGGGTGGATCACAACGTCACCACACACACTGAGCACAAGCAAAGAGCCACAAGGCCAGTTCACATGCAGAGATATATATGCAACAATAGAATCACAGTGATCACTACCTAGCAAGAGCAAGCATGCAGGTATATATATATAGATCACAGTACAAGCAGAGACTACAGCAAGTGCGGAAACGTAGGCACAAGGCCTAACAAAGTACAAAAGCACTGATGATCACCAGACGGAAGTGCCTTGGTAAATATATCAGCAGTGTTGGCCCGAGTGGCCACGTGAGCAAGACGAAGCTGACCTCGCTGCTGTAACTCTCGAGCCAGGAAGTAACGCAGAGCGATGTGCTTCGTTCTGTGCTCCAGTCTGTGCTCCTGACACAAGGCAATGGCGGCCTTGTTGTCAACGTACAGAACTGGAGGAGAACGAGGCCTCTCTCCCAAGTCAGTCGACAGATAGGTGAGTCGGCGTAACTCTTGTGCAGCCATGGCTGTGGCGTAGATCTCAGCCTCACAACTGGAGCTGAGAACAGAAGACGAGCGCGTGGACCGCCACGAAACAGAGCCAGAGCCAAGGCTGAACGTGTAACCCTGTGACGATCGCTGCGTAGCCTGGTCGTCAACCCAAGACGCGTCAGAGTGTCCAGTGAGGACAACGTCGCTCCGTCCTCCCTTCACGAGCCCCATGCCCGACGTACTGCACAGGTAGCGCAGTACCCTCTTCGCAGCATCCATGTGCACCTTTCGGTGCCGACCAGGAGCCACGTAGCGAGCCAAAAGGCCAAGAGGGTACGCAAGGTCAAGTCGAGTGCAGGTCATCAGGTACATGAGGCAGCCCACTAGCTCTGCGTAAGGACCACTCGACTCTGCGGACTCGTCCGAAGGTGGAGCTGAGAGCGAGTGACCAATAGCTAGAGGAGTGGACTGTGCGGAGGACCAGGTGAAGCCGAAGCGCTGAAGGACCTGCTGCACCATGTGTGACTGAGTCAGTGTGATGGTGCGGCGTGCTCTGTCCCGGGTGATCTGCAAGCCAAGGTAGTTGCGCAGCTCACCCAGGTCAGTGCACGTGTGTCTCTTCTGCAGCTCCGACTTCACCAGGGCGAGAGCCTCAGTGTCAGCAGTGGCAAAGACCAAGTCGCCGACGTACACGAGGATGTAGAACGGCGGCAGCGAAGTGTCGGTGCGCAGAAACAACGACGGGTCAGCAGTCGAAGGAGCGAACCCAAGAGCCGCAAGTGTAGTCCTTAGTGTGTCGTGCCACTCACGAGGCGTCTGGCGGAGACCGTAGACTGGCCGCCGGAGGCTCCACTGGGTACCAGGTGGGTGCCCTGTAAGAAGGCTGTGCTGAAGTCAAGAGAGTGAAGCTCGTAGTCACGCTGAGCGGCAACGTGCAGCAGCACCCGAAGAGTGGTCATCTTCAGGGTAGGGGAGAAGGTCAGGAAAATCAACTCCCTCATGCTGACTGAAGCCTCTAGCAACGTAACGAGCCTTGAAGACAGGCAGAGAACCCGGCGGCCGCTTCACCCTGAAAATCCACGTGCCATCGACGATGTTCGCCCAAGGAGGGGGAACCTCATCGACGTAAGTGCCTGTGGACTTCCAGAATGCCATCTCTGCGTCCATGGCTGTCAGCCACTGAGAGGAGTACTCACCCACGATCGCCTCAGCGTAAGAGCGCGAGGTCGGGATGTCTGGTGCATCCGGGTCTCCCTCAGGGGCAAGCAGCATGGCCACGAGATGAGGCGCAGCGGCTGCAAGACACTCAAGGTCCTCGTGCCTGTCCTCAAGGACGTCCGTGCTAAGAGCACACTCACCCCCGACGGACGGAGGACAGACAGACTCAGACTCAACAACAAGACTAGCGGCGTAGTCTAGACGACAGGCAGCAGCAAAGTCAACAAGCTCAGCGACTAAGGCAGACGCAGCAGCAGACTCAAACGACGGGTCAGTGACAACAGTGGCTAACAGACGCGTGACAGTAGGGTGTGCAGCACGAAACCGGTCAGACTCAGGGTCCGGAACGTCAGGCAGAGAAGACGCAGGAGGAGACGGCAGAGAAACAGGCTGCGGAGCAGAGGAAGGACGCAGAGCCATGAGGTGTGTGCCGGGGACAGCCGGCGGACGCGGACGAGGAACACAACTACAAGTACGATCAGTGCGACCAGTGCGAACAGGCGAGACAGGACGTGACGCAGGCTCACGACGCTCAGCAAGACCTCCAGGCTGCTCAGTGTAAGGGGAAGGAGCAGGCAGCGGTGAGCCAGGCTGTAACGGAAGACCAGTAGACGACGGGAGGGTAAGAACCTGGCGAAGTACGGTGTCGGGCGGTGGCAGAGACGACTTAGACGGCGGAGTGAAGAACAGTCGTGGCTCTGTTGTGCCTCAGCACTAGCAGCTCCAGCATCTCCAGTAGCTCTAGCACCTCCAGCAGCTCCAGCACCTCCAACAGCTCCAGAACCTCCAGCGCCAGCACCTCCAGGACCAGCGTCACCAGCAGCAACACCCCCAGAACCGGCACCTCTAGTCCCAGGGTCTCCAGCCTCAGTGTCTCCAGTAGCAGCACCCCCAGAACCGACACCTCCAGTCCCAGGGTCTCCAGCCTCAGTGTCTCCAGTAGCAGCACCCCCAGAACCAGCACCTCCAGTCTCAGGGTCTCCATCCTCAGCGTCTCCAGCAGCAGCACCCCCAGACGCAGTACGAGCACCAGCAGCTCAAGTACCTCCAGTACGAGCACCTCCGGGACCAGCGACTCCAGAACCTCCTGTAGACAAAGTACCAGCACCACTCCCAGCTCCAGCGACGACAGCAGAAACACCTCCAGCTGCAGAGCCCCTAGCTCCAGCAGCGCGGCCCTCACGGCGACCGTACCAGTCGTGCAGCTGCTGCGAGGTGAGAGGCACACGCGGACGAAGGCGGCCACTCCAAGGAGACCGCGGACCAGCGGTCTCAGTACTCGCAGGCGCCGTACCCTCAGAGACAGCACCCTCAGGCTCAGCACCCCCAAACGCAGCACCCCCAGGCGCAGTACCTCCAGTCTCCTCACGCTCAGGCTCAGCACCCCCAGGCTCCTCACGCGCAGGCTCAGCACCCCCAGACTCCGCACCCCCAGGCTCAGCACCCCCAAGCTCCTCACGCTCAGACTCCGCACCCCCAGGCTCAGCACCCCCAGAGACAGCACCCCGAGCAGGACCACCCCCAGCAGGACCTGAGTCACCAGTGACCTCAACAGGCGCAGGCACGGGAGGGTCTACCTGAGAAACACCTGAAGGAGCAGGACCTGGCGCGGGGAGGGGGTCTACCTGGGGAGGACCTGGAGCGAGAAAGAGCGACGGTGGGGGGCGAGGGGCAGTGCGGTAGGGAAAGAGACGGTAGAATGGGACAGACTCGTCAAAGGTGACGTCCTGAGACGCAAAGACACGGCGCGAGGTGGGGTCGTAAAACTGCCAGCCAGGCGCGTCAGGAGAAAAACCAAGTAAGACGATGGGAATGGCGCGAGCGGAGAGCTTGTCCGCGGTGGTATCGCGGACAAAGGCACGAGCACCCCAGACCCGGAATCGCGACGCATCGCCAACCTCCCCCGTCCACAGCAGTGTGGGCGAGGTCTCCGGCAAGGAGACACGGGAACAGAGGTTGAGCTGATGCGTGGCGTACCGGACCGCAAACGGCCACAGAAAATGGGGAGCCGCCGCATGGATCATGGAGGTACGAGCGACCTCCATGACTAAGCCAATGCGGCGCTCAGCAACCCCATTTTGCTGCGGAGAGGCCGGAAGCGTGAACGACTGGCGGATGCCGTGCTCCGCACAGAAGGCTGCCAAGAGGTCGGAGGTGAACTCACCACCTCTGTCAGAGTGCAGACGCAGGACACGAAAGTCCGACTCGAACCGCTCGCGGAGCTGGAGACGAACAGCGCGGATCCAAGGGATCAGGACAGTAGGGAAATCCGCCTTGCGCTGCAAGGGGAAGACCGTGGTGTAACGCATGTAGTCATCGACCACCAGCAGGAAGTACCGCTCGCGGCCCTGTCCCTGGACGCGGGCTGGGCCCCACACGTCCAGGTGGAGGGTCTGCAGAGGAGCCTCTGTGGGAGGGAACGAGGAGGAGTGAGGAGCGGCGCGCTGCTGCCCCTCGACGCAAGGAATGCAGGGCGGCGCAGGCGAGGGAGGGAGGGAGGGCAGAGACCTGGGAAGACCAGAGACCAAGGAGCGAGAGTGCATGCCACGAAGGTGAGGCAAGGAGGGGTGACCAAGGCGGTGGTGCCAAAGGAGAGTCTGGTGCGACAGGCGGCGACACTCACACTGAGTAGCTACCTGAGCAGACGCGTACAGCTGAGGAGACAAAGGGGTGTAGCGCGACGCAGTGGTGAGGGTGTACAGACTGGACCCAGGCGCACGTGTGAACGTGGCCAGGTGACGGCTGGTCCGAGAGCACGTGCAGATCGCCACACGCTGTCCTCCAGGAGTAAAGGTGTCAACCCAGTGATCCTGAAGGACGGCGGTGCTCACCAAGTTCGTAGAGAACGAGGCAATGTGGAGACCAGACAGCTCAACAGACGGGACCACCGGACACGGAAGTACAGTCGTAGACCGTGCAAGCACTGGGCCCCCAGAGGGGTCAGCCAGTGAGACAGGGACAGGTGCAGGGAGGGGTGTGACTGTGGTACTGTCGCGAAAGAAACAGCGGGAAGCACCTGAGTCAAGAGTGAAGGTGTGCAAGGCCTCAGGGAGCGGACACAGTACTAGGGAGAGCAGACTCACTAGCACCTAGGGCTCCAGGCGTTATACCTGGGTCTATACCTGGATCAGGTTGCACACACGAGTAGCAGTTACCCTCAATAGTACCAGCCAGAGCATACATGGCAGTAAGGATAGTGTCATAGTCTAGAGCAAATATATCTACTCCGTCTCAAAGAAGCTTAGCCAGAGGGGTAGCTCAGTCTCGTCGCCAAACCGTGCTCGCCAAGCGTCGCTCAGACGGGAGAAGCAACAGGACACTGTGTGACTAACTGTCCCGCAGGTCTGACCAGCCCGATCACCTGTGCAAATGACGTACGGGCAGCGAACAGTAGTCCTACACCCCCAACTCTGAGCGTACCACTCACTAAGCTGCTGGGGCGTAAGGGTCTCGCGCGGACGCCGCTGCAGCTGCATCTGGCCACCGCCAGACACTCCCCACCGAACAGCTCCACAGCGACTGCTACTACGGCCGCCACCACTCCCACTGCTGCCACCACCGCCGTCACCACTCCCACTATTATTACGAAGGGAAGTCATAGCGGATAAGCAAGGAGGCGCGCGAGGAGGAGGGCGATACGAAGGGAAGACAGCAGCACGAGCAGCAGCAACAGCAGTAAGAGCAGTAGAGCGGCCCGGTGAGGCTAGGCTGCAGCACCTCCAGCACTCCTAGCAGCACCTCCACCAGCAGCAGTAGTAGCACGAGCAGGAGGGCGGATCGGGTCGGGTAGGGCGGCTCGGCTCGGCCTGGGCTGCGCGGGTAGCAGGGCGCGCGCTGTGCAGGGCAGCAGGGCGCGACGCGCGGGCTGCAGCAGGGCGCGACGCGCAGGGCAGCAGGGCGCGACGCGCGGGCTGCAGCAGAGCGCGACGCGCGGGGCAGTAGTGCGCGACGCGCGGGCTGCCGTAGGGCGCGACGCGCGGGCCAGCAGCGCGCGACGCGCGGGCTGCCGTAGGGCGCGACGCGCGGGGCAGCAGCGCGCGACGCGCGGGCTGCCGTAGGGTGCGACGCACAGGGCAGCAACGCGGGCGTAGGGCAGGGCGCTGGCGCAGGGCAGGGCGCTGGCGCAGGGCAGGGCGCTGGCGCAGGGCAGGGCGCCGGCGCAGGGCAGGGCGCTGGCGCAGGGCAGGAAGGGAGGGGAATGGGAGGACATTAGGGAAGGGTAGAGGACGTGTTGCTCCAGCAGTGTTACCCTGTGAGTCCCTTCCCCTCATGGGACACGTTGTGGGTGAAAAAAGAAGGGGTTGAAAGAAGAGATGTATGGAGGGGGAGAGCAGGGGGAGAGCAGGGGCAGGGGGAAATGGAGAGCAGGAGGGAAGCTGGAAGGCAGTGTTGCTTCAACAGTGTTACCCTGTGCGTACCAATGTAATTGACCGACTTGCAGTGCAAGCAATTGTAATTGCCGAGATACTTTGGTAATTGCTAGTCTTCTTCCGCATCTTGGTGTAGCTGGCCATTGTATCGGCGGATGGCTCGGCTACGAAATTTGGGACGTTCCAGAAATACAATTGCCCAACTTACTGTGCATCTCAGTGTAATTGTCATACTCTCCTTCGCATCTTAGTGTAGCTGGCCATCTTATCTAAAAAACTATATAAATGCCCAACTTACTGTGCATGTTAGATTAATTAGTAGATGCCCGACTCACTTCACATCTTGGTGTAGCTGGCCATCTTATTGGCGGATTGCTTCGTCACATAATTTTTTCCTTCGTTCCGCATCCGAACCATTTGCAGCTGACGCGGCTTCTCCTGAAAGTCCCTGTAATACTTGTTGCTCTTCAAACCCGCTGTAAGCTTCTCTAGCCCCCGCAGCGACGGGGTGGCTGATTTCACGGGCACTGTAAATGGGGGGATGGGATGGGAGAAGAGGCGCGGCGGGGAAAAGGGGAGCGAGACGGGGTAAGTGGGAGGAACGGGTTGGTTGTTGTAATGCTGTAAGCTACTCCAGCCCCTGCAACGACGAGGTGGCTGATTTCACGGGCACTGCAAAAGTGGGGATGGGATGGGCGGAGGGGCGCGGTGGGGAAGGGGGAAAGGGGGTGGTGTGCGTGGGAGGAACGGTTAAGAACGGTGAAGGAGTCTGTTGAAACGGACATGCTGAGAGCACGGATACTGCAGGAGCGTGCGGGGCGTGGGGTCGGGTGGTGCAGGGGCCGTCGGGAGGGTGGGGAGTTCGGGGGTAAGGCGGGGAAAGGACGGGGGACGACAAATCACGGCGTATTCTAAATCGACACAAAACATACGCAGGGGACGTGGCGAGCGTGTAGGGAGCGGGGGATAAGGAGGGCAACGGATGGAGGATGAGAGGATAGTAACCATACAAGCACCGGGCCCGCATCGGTCTTGCAAATGAAGAATAAACGACTCGATAAAAGCACTGACAAGATTTTTGAGTTGACTAAAAATTGGGACGACAAAGACACTCATCCAAGCATTGGGCCCGCGTCGAGCTTGCAAGTGAACAATAAACGACTCGATACGAAGCGACGCAATGTACCTATAAGCGCGCACAAAACGCCTTAACATGTCGCAAATTAATAATCAGAGAGTCGATTCACGCTGAAAATCAGGAGCTTAAACATTTAAGCGCACACGGCATAACGAACAACCACGCTGCATCGTTTATTTACCCCTTTCCCATACGTGAAAGCGACCGCTCGCACATGTGGCGCAGGGTGCGCGCGAAGGCATGCGCGCAGAGCGAAGTGGCCGCGCGCGCGCGTTAGTACAAGGCGATATAACGAGATGCGTACGTCTCTTACAAACGTGTGAAGAAAGCACAATCGAGTCGCACATGTACCTAAGATACAAGCGGAAACAACGAGCCACGCACTCACTTGTTGCGAGAACGCATATGGGAGCAGAGAGACTTGGCTGTCACGTGGCTGGGACGTGACTGTAACCTGACATGGCGTAATACAAAGCTACTTAGGTGGCCTGCGTCACATAGTAGCGTACTTACGCGTCGCGAGAAGACATAGAGCGAAGGCGACGGAGAAGAACATGAATCGCCTCATGCTGTCGTACGCGAAACGTTGAATCAATGCACCTGACGTTGAATCTGAGTCGAAGACTTCAAGTTTGCAAGTTCGATCCTGGGTTTTCTAACGCTTGGAGCGAAGCGTCAGACGGCCAATATAAATCGATATATATTTTTGGTGGCTGAGGATCGCATGGGACTTCCCCGGACGGTTCGAAACGGGTATTCGTTAATGGTTGCACGCAACCGGAATAAACTGCCAAACGTGCGAGTAGCGGGATAGTTGTTGAAGAGTTGTGACTGGCGGTAGGAAGTGTGCTGTGGGGCACAGCGGTGTGTGTTGAGGAATGCAGAAGCGCAGCAATTTTGTGCGACAGAGTGAAGCAAAGCAATGAGATAAGGGGTTAGCTATCTTACAGCGACTGAAATTGAGCAGCCCTTGAAATGTCAATCAAGACACACACTGAAGGGAAACTGGTACAGTACAACTGTGGGACAAGACTAGCATGTTTGAGTGACGAACGGATGGTGTGACACACACACAGGAAATGCGTGGTGGATGAATGGGATAGGGTGGGGTGGGGTGGGGTGGGCGTGACGCATGAAAGTGCGGCGGTATCGTTCGGCCAATGAACGACAAGTGCATTGGGTAGCCTCCATTCTGGTTCGGCTGGCAGCCCGAGATTTACCCAGCCTTGGTCGGAGCTAGGGAGGGGTAGGTGTGGGCTTGCTTAGGGGATGCCCTGCCCCCCGAGATAAAATACGGGCTGGAGCGAGGCTTGGCTCGTTTGGGTACTATTCGGGGAATCGGGACGGACTGTATGTTCAGGAAAAGGCTTGGGGTTCCGCCGCGAGGAAGTTAGTCGTTGCGCCAGTAGTTGACCCCGCTTGAAAGGGCTTTTACCGAATGGAAGACTGCCCATCGCTTTCCACTCCAAATATCAAGGCCAGCCTCCCCCCCTACCTATGCCCCCTCGACACCCCGAACCCCCTCTTCATTCTTTGCAGCGATTCTGTCGAATCATATGTCGACGCATGGAAGAGAAGGCTGGGGAAGGCGGCGGGCGTGGGTTTCTCCAGAAGCATATTCCCCAACTAGGCAAGCCTTGGCGCCCCTACGTCAGGGATGGTTTCTCCATTTATTGGGGGGTTTGACGAAGCTTTGCCGAGGCAGTAACGAACCGAGCTGAACAACCTCAAAGTTGATTGAAAATATATGATCGAAATTCGTTCCCAGCTTTCACTAACGATCGGTTGGGCAAGGGGAATCGCGAACCACACCGAAAAGCTGCCTTGCAAATGGGACATGTACACGTACCTGGAGCACCCATTTGCAAAAAGGCAACAGCCGTTTTTCAGCATTGATTCTCCACTAGGTAAGTTCGGAACATCCGTGATGGAGGCGTGGCGACAGCATTCGCCTCCGGCATCAAAGAAAACACTAAATTTTGTAGCTGATATTTTGTAGCTTTCATATTATTAGAAAATATTGCGGAAGCGTCCATTAACTAAATGCTGCACAAAAATGTTTCATCAATGTAATAGAATATCACACCATACATACATACTTGTAACCGCTGGCATTTGTGCTATCCTTTCAAGCCACAAGAATTGCCCACATTACATCCTAATACTCATAAATGTCCTACTAGCTCCTATGCCTCAGCCTCTGAATCCTCCTCTTCAATAATTTAGCCACCTTATTTGCTAGCATCACCTTCTCGGAAACAAACTGCCTGCGGGCCGCGCCATTGGAATAACCAGATGTTGCAAAGAGCCCATAGTAACCATCCGGAGCAGCCATCATGGCATCCACCACCTGCTTGTACGTATTCACGTTAGCAACTGTCCTTGTACCTGCATTGTACCAAATCCTCGTAAATGCATATATGTAACCTACAACACCAGGATCCATTGGTGGAAAACCCTGAGATTGGAGGGCGAGATTGAACACCAGCGCTTCCAAACCCGAGGAGCTGCTTCAGGGCAGAGCACTCAGAGAGATCCAACTCCCTGAGCCTGGCTAGTGCACCAATGCTGGCGGGAAGGGAGGCCAGCTTGGGAGCATGAACCTTTAAGGAGGTCAGATGGTGGAGCTGAGAGATCGTTCCTGGCAGCACTTTCAGCTCCAATGCATTATCTATCTGCAAACGCCGCAGCTGCTTCTGACCCGAGCAGATGCTTCTTGGAAGCGCCTCAATGTCATTAGCCCTGGAGATCTCCAAAATCCTCAGGTGGGGCAGGGAAGACCAAGGAAATGCGAGCTCCTCTGCGTCGTCTGCCAACACCAATTCAAGATGCTCTAACCGCGGCAATGCATTGGGTTTAGACACACAAGCTCTTCCACACTCCACCAAATTCAATGTCAGCTTCTTGAGACACGGCAGCACAGGGAGGTCTGGCAGAAAAATGGAATGGTCGTAGCTACCCAGGGTGAGGGACTCGAGAAAGGAAGGGAAGGAGATAGGAGCTCCGTTCAGCCACATGACATTGTGGCACCCGATCAGCTCCAGGCGTCTGAGCTTTATAAGGCTGTCCAGCTTCTTTGGGAGTGACACGAGCTGCCAGCACATCCCAATTGTGAGGGTCTCCAAGTTATTCAGCTGTGTGATGGAACCTGGAATCTCTCTGAGATTGAAGCAGCACTGCATGTGCAGCTGACGCAGCTGATCCAGCTTCCCAATCACCTCAGGAAGCTCTTCATCAGAAATGAAATCCAGGTCAAGCTGGGCCAACGAAGTCAACTGGCTGAGTGAGTCCCCGAGTTGCAGCTGATTGAACTCTTGTCGGTGAAAATTGCTCCGGATGTTAGCCATTCCCCCCAGTCCTTCCGGAAGCTTCAGCTCTTTCTGCTTCACCATGCGTAATGTCTTGGGAGCTCCCAGGCGACCGAAATGCACTGGAAGCTGCTGGATCGCGCGGCAACCAAAGAGGAAGGATGAGACAAAGAGGGAGACATGCAAAGGATTCAGGAAGTTCCATGAGAGGGAGCATGCGTGTTATAGTCACAATAGGCTTCAATAGGCTTCAATGTGCCTAGAGCCAAAGATAGAGTGCGCAGTCAGATTTCTGCACAGCGGCTTCAAACGATCATAGCGATCTGGTCACAGCTCCAATTGACCTCATTCAACTTGGATCTGGAGCGTCTCAACGTCGCCTACAATAAGCAATTTAGATCGCACGATTTCATCAAGAATCGACTACAAAGCGTCGGTTTGAACGAACGGCACTATAGGAGCAACATAGTTTTAGAAACACAATTACGAACAACTAGGAAGAGTTACGAGTTGGGAAGGACTCCCAGCTCCTAGAAACCCCAAGAACCGAGCTACAGTGATGGGGAACAGTGCCACACTGTCCCCAACCAAGAAGGGTCTCGAAACTACCCTCCACAAGGGCCTACACCCACAGAAATGTTACACTACACATTGTAATGTAACTATCTTCAATATCTTGAGGTGTAGCCTTTTTTGGCGAGCTTCGAAAACACTTGAAGCTTGAACCAAGGCTCGGGTTCTTCATCACAAAACTCATCCTTGAGTTCTTGATGGGCCTGCTGCACACACCTGCGACACGCCGAACGTTCGACAATCGACAAAATAGAAACCGCGCACGACAAAATAGAAACCGCGCGGGACACACAAAATAACCGCGTAATACGCGGCTAGCGATAACTCGCTATTGACTCGACACACACACACTCAATGCATGACCCATCATGCACACACAATATAAGCATGAAATATATATTTATTTCATGCACTCATACCACTCCATGCACACATGCATGCACGCACACGGACAACAAGCCGAGTGCAAACCGTAGGTTGCACCAACAAACTCCCCCTCGGGTTGTTGGCCTTAGGAACTTGCTCTCTCAGTTCAGAGCCATCCCAGCCAGCTTGCAACACTTCCAGTGCTGCTGCTCCACCAGCCTCTTGGTCATCATGTCTGCCGGCTGCCCCGTCGTCTTCACGTAGCGCAACTCGACTTCACCCGCGGCCACCATGCTCCTCGTCCAATGCCACTTCACCCTCATGTGCTTGGTCAGACCATGTAACACAGGGTTCTTGGCTAGAGCTATGGCTCCCTGGCTGTCACAATAGAGAGGGGTTGGTCCTTGCTGCTCCTCCCCCAATTCAGCCAACAAACGCCGCTGCCACACAATCTCCCGTACGGCACGGAAGAGTGCCATGTACTCGGACTCCACCGAGCTCAATGCTTGGTCCACCTGCTTCTTGCTCTCCCAAGCAGTTGGGCCTCCACCAACACAGCAAATGAACCCTCCAACACTTGTCATGTCCTCTGGTTCAGAAGCATAGGAGGCATCCGAGAATGCGGTGAGGAACAAACGCCCGGGTTCCACACCATCCGCGCCCTTTTGGCGCCTTTGTGCCGCTGCCGAATATTGCAGCCCAACGGTCGGTGTTTGGCCAAGATACTTGGCCACCCTCATTCCAGCTGCTACCTGCTCCTCATTAGGGCATTGCACCACCCTAGCCAGCTGCCCGGTAGCAAACGCGACATCCGGTCGTGTGTTGACTGCCGCGTACATGAGGCTGCCCACCAACGAGTGAAAACGGCGCCTCTCCTCTTCACCCACGCTCTCCTCCTCTGGTCCCTTCACACACTTGAACCCAGAGGGAAAGGGTGTAGCCACATGGCCTTCATTCTGCCCAAAGTTGGCAGCCAATGCCTCTAGGTACTTCCGTTGGTGCACCCGCATGCACCGCTTCTCCACATCACGCTCGATGTGAAGCCCGAGGTAGAAGTTCACGTCCCCAAGGGACTTGCACTTGAACTTGTCTTGCAGCTTCAGCATCACCTCCTTCACAAGGTCAGAGGAGGGTGAGAAGATCAGGATGTCGTCCACGTACACCACCATGAAGCTCCTCTGCTCCCCCTCGCCAAGCATGAACAAGGAGTGATCGGCCGTTGAGGGAGTGAAGCCGATCTCCTCCAACACTTCGCGCAGCTTCAGGTACCATTGCCTAGGGGCCTGCTTCAGCCCATAGAGGGCCTTCTTCAGCTTCCACACTCTGCCGCTGCCGTCATCAAACCCCTCTGGCTGCGCCATGAAAATCTCCTCCTCGAGGATTCCGTTGAGGAACGCCGTGACGATGTCTAGCTGCTTCACCACCCATCCTTTGATCGCGGCTCCCGCGAGTAGGGTTCGCAGCGTCGTCGGCTTCACCATAGGAGCAAACAGCTCCTTGTAGTCCACATTCTCCTTCTGCTGGTACCCCTTGGCCACCAGCCTGGACTTGTAACGCTCGATCTTGCCGTCGGCATCCGACTTGATCTTGAAGAGCCACTTGGACGTTATCGCCGTACGCCCCTCCGGTAGCTCCACCAACTCGTACGTGTCGTTCTCCTCAATGCTCTTCAGCTCACTCTCCATTGCCTTCTTCCACTCCTCAGCATCACCACTCTCCAAGGCCTCCTTGAGAGTTGCTGGTTCTCCCGGCATCTCCACCGGAGAGAAGAACGCGAAGGCACACTCCTCGTAGTCGCTTTCCTCGTCGTCTCCGACCATCATTGCCGCTCCAGCTAGGGCCGTCTTGCCCTGCTTCCCCGGCGCATCGTAGGTCAGCCTATTAGGGGCTTGGACTCTCCTCTTGCCCCTTCCTTCCTCCTCAGCTGCAGGGACTTGAAGGCCTTGGCGCTGCTGCGGTGTGGTGCGGTTCCGTGGAGCGCTCGTAGTGCGGGAAGGGAGCGTCGGTGCACGCTCGCTCACTTGCTGCACCTCCTCCTCCTCCTCTTCCTCTGCATCATTGGCCTCCTCTCCCCCATTCACAAGGGAAGATTGCCTCGTGGTGGTGCTGCCGCTGCTCAGCTCCAAAGGCAGCTCCACGTGCTCCAACCCGGAACTCTTCACCTCTCCAAACCGCACGCCTATTTTCGCCTCATTCTCCGCCTTCCAATCCTTGTACATGAAGTTCTCCATGAACTTGCAGTCCCTGCTCACCATGAACTTCTTGGTGAATGGGTCCCAAAGAAGCCACCCCTTGCTGTTTTGAGCCATGCCCAAGTGCACGGCCCACACCGCCTTGGCACCAAGCTTGTTGTGCCGAAGATGCTTAGGTACGAGCGCCATGCACATGCACCCGAATACCCGAAGCATATCCACCTTTGGCTTCCTTCCAAGCCACTCCACATAGGGCACCCATTTGTCTGCTCCCACATGAGTCAAAACTCTGTTCTTGGCCACACACGCGCTCCGCACCGCATCAGGCCAGAAATAGTCGGGTAGCCCGGCTTCAATGAGCAACCCGCGTGCCGCCTCCGTGATCGTCCGGTTCGCTCGCTCGGCGATGCCGTTCATTGCAGGGGAGTATGGCATGGTGAGGGAGTGCCGAATGCCGTTCTTCTTCAGCCACAACCCAAACTCCTTGCCCAGGAACTCTCCCCCTCGATCGGTGCGGATCGACTTCACAAGTCGGTCTTGTTGCCGCTCCACCATCGGGAGAAAGTCGGTCTTCAACGTTTCAGCCACGTCACTCTTCTTGGCCAGCACGTACACCCAAGTCATGCGGGTGTAGACGTCCACTATGGTGAGGAAGTACTCTGCTCCAGCAGCTCCAAGCTTCAGGGGGCCCACCACGTCCATCACCACTTCATCAAGCGGTGCCTTTGCCGTTGTCTCCGCACTAGAGAACGGGAAACGGGTGAACTTGGCTTGCAAGCACGTTGGGCAGCCAAGCACCTCATCGGGCTCCCCCTTCACACGTATGCCAGCAACCATCTCATTCTTCACTAGCTGCTGCAAGATGGGTAGGGCCACATGCCCCATTCGCCGATGCAAGGTGAGCCAATCACACTCCCCCGTAGCCGAAGTTGGATTGGAGAATGCCGCGCTCGCAATAGCGCCCCACATACTCTCTCCATAGTCCTCCTTCGCTGCTGCCTTGGGGTTCTCCTCACCCTTGTGCTGCTCCTTGGCTGCTGCACCACTCTCCTTAGGTTCACGCAGCTTGCTGGTCACTCCAGGTTTGCCCTTCTTGGGCTCCTTCTCCTTAGCGCGACCGTCCGCGCAATCGCCGCTACCAACCGCGTCACCCTTGGTGCTGACGCTTGCTGCCACTTGCCTCTCCTTAGGCATAGGGACCACAGGGATCTGCCACATCTCGTTGTAGACATCCCTATCCTCGTGAAGGTCCCATAGAATCCGGTCGCCAATCCTTGCGGTGTAGGTCTTGGCTCCCTTCGAGTTCGTGTCCATGCCGGCCTTCGCCAATCGCCGCACGGAAATCAGGTTCGCAGCAAGGCTGGGCACCCAAAGCACGTTCTTGAGGCCCACCATCCTTCCATCAGCACCCTTGAACATGGCCTTGCCCATGCCTTTCACCTCTGCTCGCTGCCCCAAAGCCGATGTGACATGCTTCACCGGTGACGGCTCGAGTTCGGTGAGCAAGTCGGGGCGAGGTGTCATGCTATAGGTAGCGCCACTGTCGATCACCCAATAGTCCAGGGGGTGTAGGGTCACCTTCCCCACAGCTGCTGGCTCCTCAAGGTCTTCATCCTTCTCTGGACCAGCCGGTACTTGCGTCGACACAAAGTAGAATAGACCCGGGTACCGATCGCCGCTCGGGTCCTTGTCGTTATCTTCGTTCTTCATGTTCGCGGCTCCACCTCCGCGACCGCCACGGCCTCCACGGCCTCTGCCTCTCCCTCCTCCTGCTCCTCTACCCTCTTGGTCTTGAGCAGGGGTCCATCCTTCAGGGAGCTTGTAGCAATCGCGCCACATGTGTCCGGTCTTGCCGCAATAGTGACACTCGCCGTCGAATCGGCCGCGACCGCGCCCGTAGCTCTTGTCGTCGCTGCCGTAACCGCCACTCCCGCGGCCTCCACCGAAGTTGCTGCCACCAAATCTTCCTCCCCCTCGTCCTCTGCCTCTTCCTCGGCCATATCCACGGCCGACGCTTGCTGCCCCAGCGCCATCCGCACTCGCCAACTCACGGCGGCGGAAGTCCTCTTGAAGGATTGCTCGCTTCACGTCTTCAAGCGAGAGGCGGGCCAAGTCACGGTTGAGGTTGATGATGAGCGAGGACCACGACTCTGGGAGTAGGGCCAGCAACTTGGTCTTCTTCTGGAGCTCACTATAGTTGAGATCAGCTCCTTCAAGCCGCGTCAACAAGTCGAAGAATTTCTGCACCCCGTCTTCCACGGGTTCATCTTCCTCAATTCGTAATGTTGCCATTTGTCGTTCCAACACCACAGCTACCGCCGCTGTTGCAGGAGCGTGTACACCCTTGAGAGCAGCCCATGCCTTTGGTCCCTTCTCTGGATCACGCTGGAAAGGCTTGATGTGACGGATCTGGTTGCTCCCCAACGCTTGCCCAAGTAGGAGGTAGCCTTGTGCGCTCTTCCGCACCCACGGGCTCTTCTCCGGGTCGTTCTCGGGACGCTTCTCCGTTCCTTCCATCACCTCCAGCAGATCATAGTGGTCAAACACGTTCTCCATTCTGAAGGACCACTCAGCAAAGTTGTCGCCGTTGAACTTGTCAAGCCCGAACACTCTTGGCTCATCCCTTGAAGGCCCAAGAGTAGGTTGCACGGGCGCCACGGCTGAATCACGGGCTTGGCCTTGTGCTTGGGCTTCTCCATTGCCTCCAGCACCTCTGCCACCCCTCTCTTCAGGTCCAGCCATCGTCGTAGCTGCTCCAAGGCGCTCTGATACCACTTGTTATAGTCACAATAGGCTTCAATAGGCTTCAATGTGCCTAGAGCCAAAGATAGAGTGCGCAGTCAGATTTCTGCACAGCGGCTTCAAACGATCATAGCGATCTGGTCACAGCTCTAATTGACCTCATTCAACTTGGATCTGGAGCGTCTCAACGTCGCCTACAATAAGCAATTTAGATCGCACGATTTCATCAAGAATTGACGACACAGCGTCGGTTTGAACGAACGGCACTATAGGAGCAACATAGTTTTAGAAACACAATTACGAACAACTAGGAAGAGTTACGAGTTGGGAAGGACTCCCAGCTCCTAGAAACCCCAAGAACCGAGCTACAGTGATGGGGAACAGTGCCACACTGTCCCCAACCAAGAAGGGTCTCGAAACTACCCTCCACAAGGGCCTACACCCACAGAAATGTTACACTACACATTGTAATGTAACTATCTTCAATATCTTGAGGTGTAGCCTTTTTTGGCGAGCTTCGAAAACACTTGAAGCTTGAACCAAGGCTCGGGTTCTTCATCACAAAACTCATCCTTGAGTTCTTGATGGGCCTGCTGCACACACCTGCGACACGCCGAACGTTCGACAATCGACAAAATAGAAACCGCGCACGACAAAATAGAAACCGCGCGGGACACACAAAATAACCGCGTAATACGCGGCTAGCGATAACTCGCTATAGACTCGACACACACACACTCAATGCATGACCCATCATGCACACACAATATAAGCATGAAATATATATTTATTTCATGCACTCATACCACTCCATGCACACATGCATGCACGCACACGGACAACAAGCCGAGTGCAAACCGTAGGTTGCACCAACAATGCTCTTATTTTTTTCGAGGGATCCGAGATGGCCAATAGAGTCGGGGAGGTTGGTCAGGGTCAGCATGTGCAGGAACAATGTTTTCAGGGCAGGCAAGTGGCCAAAATTGTCGGGCAGGTTGGAAAACTGGAAGCATGAGGAGATTGTCAGGCTCTCCAACTGGTTCAGAGATGTAAAATTTTCGAGCAACCGGGTGAGTCCCCTGCACAAGCGAAGGGTCAGCTCACGGAGACACGGCAAGCTCCTCTCCAAGGTCATCCAGGAGCCGGTCATTAAAGTCGCAATTCACAATCACCAACCGTTCCAGCCTGGTACACGGCAATCTCGAGGGAAAAAACAGGCCGAAAGACTTGCCGACGGGTTTAAGGAACTTCAGGGACTGTAGATCTAAAGCGGAGAGATCGCAGTCGCATTGTCTATCTCGGGGTCATAACTAATCGCAATGTCCGTAAGCCTCGGCAGCTGAGCGAGATTCACAAGATGGCGGTGGCCCAGGTTCAGCGACGTTGTGCGGATGCGCACGAGAGACGATAGGTTTGAAAAGCCGGGAACGGTCAGCGCTGACGCGTCTGGGAGAACTAGTTCGCGGAGGCGCGAGAGCTGGAAGAGCGAGGCTGGAAATACGACGTTCGAGTGCAGGCAATCGAGCGAGATTACCTCCATTTGCTTGCATCGCTGAAAGACCTGATCCAAGCCGGTTTCGGTAACCGGGTGTAAGTGCTTCCTGTCGTCGTCTGCCGGATCTCCAGTGATCCTGCTTCCCACGTGGAGAACCCTTAGCTTAGGGCACCGACGAGGCGAGGTGACAAAGGAAGGCGTCGTCTAGGGTTTCCACGCTGCCGTCGCACAGATGGAGGTGGGTAAGGTTCGCGAAGCACGAGACGGCGTTGGCGATGTCTTGGCAAAAAACGACGAGTTTTTCTTTGACGAGAAGCATCGAGACGTAACGCTGGGAGAGTTGTCGTCAGCGACGGCAAACGGAAGCGATAAGGAGACTAAGCGCAGAGTTGGTGAAGGCAGGCGGCATCGGTACGAAAGAGCTGTGTTGGCAACTGCTTGAGCCCTCTGGTAAAGAGTTGGTCCAGTAGTATTTCTGCCTCGGATAAAACGAGGCGCATGTCGCATTGACGCATGCAGTATCGCTGTTGAAGATAGAAGAGGGCGGTTTTCTGGAGGCATGCCAAAGTATTCTAACATGTAGGTCGTCCAATAGTCGGTCGATGTGTGAGCTAGACTCCATGCGTAAACTCGGACACAACGAGAAAAGGTTGTGAAACTCGCTGGATGATGGAAAAAAGAGGACTAATAGCCTTGTGATACGAAGCTATTTCATTGCTCACGCCCTTACGCCATACAGTTATCTCCTGAAACCAAAGTTATTCACAATAGGCTCGTCATGACTAGTCGTGAATTACAGCCACCACCCACGAGCATTCCCACGGAATAGCCAAGGGGTGGTGTGTGATGGTGAGGACGACAATCAGGCAGCTGCCAGAAAACGTTCAAATGTTCGTCCGTTCTCCTGGTGAAATCGCAACCGTTCTTGTCTTGTTGAAAGGGGTTGGATGAGGCTCATGTCAGAATGTGATGTTTGTCTAGCCTGCAGTGGGGTACTCTATAGCGAGTACAACCCGAATTAGGGTTTCCTATATGTACTCAACTGCTTGCTAGTGAAACCCCTCTTTGCCTGTTTCTCGTTTTCGCCTGCTATCTTGACATGCTATCAGAGCAGGTCGACCCTCCTGGGTCGATCCTGTGGGTGGTCCCGCCCGATGCTTCCGCTGCTGTCTTGTGTGTCGCGCGCCCCGTGGCGCGCGACGGATTTTTCTTCCCGCCACGCGCTCGGAGCGCCTGGCGGATTTCTGACGGTTTTTTCTTCCCGCCACGCGCCCGTGGCGCCTGGCGGTTTTTTCCTACCCCGTCGACCCGCGCGTCGCCCCCCGTCGCCCGTCGAAGCGCCCCCCGTCGCCCGTCGAAGCGCCCCTGGGCCCCGCGCGGGCCGCGCGCGGCCCGTACGACCTGCGCCAGGCCTGCGCGCGGCCCGTACGGGCTGCGCCAGGCCCGCGCGCGGCCCGTACAGGCTGCGCCAGGCCCGCGCGCGGCCCGTACAGCCCGCGCGCGGCCCGTACGGCCTGCGCCAGGCCCGCATGCGGCCCGTACGGGCTGCGCCAGGCCCGCGCGCGGCCTGTACGGGCTGCGCCAGGTCCGCACGCGGCCCGGGCGGCTCGCGCGCGGTTTGGTCGGCCTGCGCACGCCGTTCCCCGTGCTGCTGACCGCACCCCACCCCTGCTGCTGCCCGCGCTCCTGTTTTAGGGTTTGGGGGTGGAGAGTGTGGGGGTGGCGGCTGTGTGTGTGGGCCGTCCCCTGCTCCTCCTCCTCCTCCGTCTCCCACTGCTGCAGCTGCCGCTGAGGGGGGTGGATGTGTTGGAGCCGTCGGAGTGGTACGAGGGGGGTGGCGTGTGAGCGGTGCTAGTGGTTCAACAGGGAGTGTGTGAACGGGGTGTGGGACAGTTGGGGGAGGTTGACCGGAGGTAGCCGACTTGTCGTCCGCAGCGCCTGAAGTCCAGGGAGCCACGACCCCCTGTGGCCTGAGTAGTCCGGGGCTCTGCGCCCGGTAGCCACAGTGTGAGCACTCCTGGTAGTCCAGAGAGCCACGACCCCCTGTGGCCTGAGTAGTCCGGGGCTCTGCGCCCGGTAGCTACAGTGTGAGCACTCCTGGGAGCACAGTGAGCCAGCTGCGTCTGTCGCCGTGTAGTCCGGGTTTAGCCTGGTAGCGACAGTGCTGCGCACTCCTGCTGCCCGTGTGTCTGCAGCTTCGGCCGTCGCCTCCCATCTTCTCGCCCCCACAGTTTCTCCTCCTCCTCACGTGCCCTCTGTGATAGCCTCTAGCTTTGCTTATAATTGTGAACTATTGCTCTGCCTGCTTGTTGTGTTGATTGTACCCCACTTTGACTATGGGGGTGTGTCAGAATGTGATGTTTGTCTAGCCTGCAGTGGGGTACTCTATAGCGAGTACAACCCGAATTAGGGTTTCCTATATGTACTCAACTGCTTGCTAGTGAAACCCCTCTTTGCCTGTTTCTCGTTTTCGCCTGCTATCTTGACTGCTCACTTGGGAGCAAGTCGTTTTGTGGGGCCCCACGTTCGTTCCAATGTCGGACTCGGTGTCAGAGGTCCACTGGAGATCCCCGATGATCCTAGGGAAGGGTTACAGGCACGTCGGCCTGGGGGGTTATGGGCGCACTCACCCGCCATACAAACAAGCCATTTTATCCCAGTGGTTAGTGACTGGGATTCTGACATGGTATCAGAGCGAAGGTCTTGGGTTCGAATCCCGGTGTGTGCACCTCGGGCATCCCAGTGCGGGGGGGTGTCAGAGGTCCACTGGAGATCCCCGATGATCCTAGGGAAGGGTTACAAGCACGTCGGCCTGGGGGGTTATGGGCGCACTCACCCGCCATACAAACAAGCCATTTTATCCCAGTGGTTAGTGACTGGGATTCTGACACTCGGGACGCATTCCCCTCAACCTCAACCATGAGAATGATCATGCAGAATCGAACCTCCACCGCACTAAACACCTACGATTAGCATTCATAAAGCATTTTATACCTTCTCTAACCACTCCAAAATACAATGGTGCGCAGCATGAATCGCAGGGGGAAACGCGCCCTCGCGTTGCACCAGTCAATTGATATTCTCGTTACCCTAGGTTTCGGAGAAATCTCTTGAAAACTATAGTGAACTTACAAGTTATTGAAAGTTTAAAGAAAAAAAACAGGCACATGCTACGGGTGAACCATCCCACATCATGCTACACCGGCGTGATGCACGTGCGGGTGTCAGGGGCGGGGTGGCTTGGCACGTGGCGGGCCCATGGGCGTGCGGGAAGAGCTGGGCACAGAGGACGGTGGGGGCTTGGTGATGCCTAGATAGTGCTCCACCTGGTGGTCAGGGTGGGGGGCGGGGAGGGGATGACGGACAAGGGTGAAGGGGGCGAAGGGGATAAGGAGGGTGGGGGGAGAGGCGTATGGGAGGCAAAGCAGTGGAGCAGAACAGCAGCAGCCGCCCATCCTAAGTACAGCAGGGGCTCGTTGGAGTCCCCACCGTTTGCACCGCCCCCCTGGTCCGCGTAGCTCCCTGTCCGCCTCATCGGGGCCGTCGATGCATGGGAAGGTCGCTGCAGCTCAATGCCTTAATTCTCCCTACCACCGCATGAGTTGAGCACTCAACATGCGTATCACCTTCCTTGACAATTAACACCTTCCCTTACAATCAATCAACGCACCCCGCCTTGCCCCACCTCGCCCCACAGTGGCCCACCTCGCCCCACCGTGCCCCCCCTCGCCCCACCGTGCCCCGCCTTGCCCCACCGTGCCCCGCCTCGCCCCACCGTGCCCCGCCTTGCCCCACCGTGCCCCGCCTTGCCCCACCGTGCCCCGCCTTGCCCCACCGTGCCCCGCCTTGCCCCACCGTGCCCCGCCTTGCCCCACCGTGCCCCGCCTTGCCCCACCGTGCCCCGCCTTGCCCCACCGTGCCCCGCCTTGCCCCACCGTGCCCCGCCTTGCCCCACCGTGCCCCGCCTTGCCCCACCGTGCCCCGCCTTGCCCCACCGTGCCCCGCCTTGCCCCACCGTGCCCCGCCTTGCCCCACCGTGCCCCGCCTTGCCCCACCGTGCCCCGCCTTGCCCCACCGTGCCCCGCCGTGCCCCACCGTGTCCCGCCTTGCCCCACCGTGCCCCGCCGTGCCCCACCGTGCCCCGCCTTGCCCCACCGTGCCCCGCCTTGCCCCACCGTGCCCCGCCGTGCCCCGCCTTGCCCCACCGTGCCCCGCCTTGCCCCACCGTGCCCCGCCTTGCCCCACCGTGCCCCGCCTTGCCCCACCGTGCCCCGCCTTGCCCCACCGTGCCCCGCCTTGCCCCACCGTGCCCCGCCTTGCCCCACCGTGCCCCGCCTTGCCCCACCGTGCCCCGCCTTGCCCCACCGTGCCCCACCGTGCCCCACCGTGCCCCGCCTTGCCCCACCGTGCCCCGCCTTGCCCCACCGTGCCCCACCGTGCCCCACCGTGCCCCGCGCCTGACCTTGGCGTCGCCCAGCATGGGGGTGAGGCTGCCCACTGTCTCCCTCTCCTTCTCCATGGTGGCAAACGAGTTGGCCGGGTCCGAGATCTGCCTGCTCACACGGGGGGGGGGGGGGGGGGGGAGAGCGCATGCAAGCACATGCGCACACATGTTCATAATACGAGCATTTCGAGAAAATAGAGCTTACCTCCCCTCCCTCCATCCCTCACTCCCTGCCTGCACACGACACCTCGTGCCCTTATACCGCCTCTCACACTCAACCACTGTACGCTCACAACCCCCCCCGCAGCAAACTCACCCCGGCTTGACATGCCCAGTGATGACCACGTAGGGCGACTGCGTCTGCGCCTGCACCTCCCGCAGGCGTTCCACGGAGTGCATGGGCGTGTCGCCGGCCGCCATGCCCTTGCGCTTGAGCTCTTCCTCGTACGCACGCATGCGCTTCTCCTGCTTCATCTTGCCCGGCCCCTTCCCGTGGAACGCGTGCGACAGCTTGCGGAACGCCTCCTTGGGGGTCATCTGTGGGGCAGTGGGGGGGTTGACATGAGAGCGATGAGCAGCACCGAGGGTTTGTTACAGTTGACTTGGGAAGTTCAATCGGGAACCAACGCGTGCGACAGCTTGCGGAATGCCTCCTTGGGGGTCATCTGCGGGGCAAGTAAGTGAGGTGCGAGAGGAGAGAGAGAGGAGAAACACCACTGCTTTGACTCTTGCCACGGAAATGTGGATCGCCCACTTAACATTCGACCTTCTGCTTCCGTGCTTCTCAGTCACGCGTCGCTGGGCGTGTGACACCATGCCCCATTCCAACCCACGCTGCACAGCCGTGCCGCACCCCACGCACGCATTGGAACCCTGTCATCCTCCTTATGCAACAATTCACCCCGCGCCCCATCCCCCCCCACCTCCCCTGCAACGCACCACGCGGCCGAACTCGTCGATGCGGTCGATGCGCACTTCCTTGAAGGCGTGCGGGCGCTCCTTACCAGCCAGAGAACCGATTTCCTGCAGCAACCCACCCCCCCCCCCCCCCCCCCCCCCACCCCACGCACCACGCGGCCGAACTCATCGATGCGGTCGATGCGCACTTCCTTGAAGGCATGGGGGCGGTCGTGCCCTTTCTCATCCAGCACGCCCACCAGCTTGCTGCGCTTCTTGTCCATGGTGCGCCCGCCCCACTCCACCTCGCCCTTCAGCGCCCCGCGGTCCTTCAGCAGCGCCAGTGCCGCCGCCAGCCCCTTCCCCACCGGCGCCTCCGATATCGCATCCACCCCCGCCTCCCCCTCCCCCGCCCCCGCCCCCGCCCCCTCCCCCTTCTCCGCTCCCTCGCCTGCGCCCTTGCCCTCGCCTCCACCCTCCGTGCCCTCCTCTGCCTCAGCCATGTCCTCATCATCCTGCCCGTCGCGCTTCACCTCCATCCACCCGCCCCCGTCTGCACTCCCCGCGGCAGCACCAGAGGAGGAAGGGGGGAGGGGGAGGGCGGCAGCAGCAGCGGCCAGTTCCTCCTTGGCGGCGGCTGCGGCTTCCCTGGCATTCACTCGCTTCACCAGCGCTGCCGGGCAAGGGGCATGGGGGCAGGGAGAGGAGAGGAGGAAGGAGCAGAAAGGTGGGTGGGAGTGGGTGAACGTACATACAAGAAGCAGGTAGCGTTGACCCGCCTCTTGATGTATTGTTGCTCTAATGTGCGGATTTGAACTGCTTCCATGCCCACACTCCCCTCATGCCTTGCTCTTTTTCTCCCAGCTCATCACGGGTGCCAGCTCACCATCATCATCCTGCCACCTCACCATCATCCTGCCACGTCACCATCATCCTGCCACGTCATCATCATCCTGCCACGTCACCATCATCCTGCCACGTCACCATCATCCTGCCAGCTCACCATCATCGAGCTGCAAGCTGCGGCAGAACTCCCCCGTGTCGCTGAACACAAGCCCGCGCCCCACGCCCTCCCCACCCTCCCCCTCCCCGCCCTCCGCACCCTCCCCTTCCCCGTCGCCCCCCCGCCTCCTCACGCGCCCCACCTGCTTCACGCGCGCCAGCACCAGCGCCTCACCCCTCACTGCCGGCCCCACCTTCTCTGCCCCACCAGCACCGCTCTCCGTGTCCATGCCCGCCTCCTCCTTCACCTCCCCCACTCCACCCCCACCACCCCCGCCAGCAGCAGCAGCAGCAGCAGCCGCAGCAGCCTCCTCCTCTTGCCGGCGCCTGAGGGCGAGCTGGCGGGTGCGCTGCAGCGAGCGCTGGAGGTCCTCATCGTCATCTCCGATCACCACCGCCTCCTCCTCCTCCTCCTCCTCCTCTTCCTCCTCCTCCTCTCCCCCTCCCTGCCTGCCTCCTCGCCTTCGCCCTTCTCCTCCTCCTCCTCCTCCCCCTCTTCCCTCTTCACCACCACCATCCTTCCACCCCCTTCTTCCCCTCCCTCTCGCCCATCCACATCCATCTCCTCTTTCACAATCCTGCCACCCACTCCACCCTCCTCCCCTGCACCCTCTCTCTCCCCTTTAAGCACCATCGACGCCTGCACCGCCTTGGCCTTGGCGCTCTCATAAGCCGCCCGCCCGCCCCTCTCCTCCCTCTCCTGCTCCTCCCTCCGCCTCGCCGTCACCCCCGTCCCTCCCTCCCCATCCCTCCGCCCCAGATCCGAACCTCTCCCCAAACCAGCCGCCCGAGCCTGCGCCTCTAGCTTATCCAAATCCAATTTCTCCTTCTTCCTCTTCTTCTTCATCACACCCCCTCCCCCCTCCCCTCCCCCACCCTCCCCCTCATCACCCCCCTCCTCCCCCCCTCGTCTTCTTCTGCTCTCCTTCTTGCGCTTGGGCTTTCGGAACTGTGCTGCTGCTGCCGCGCGCCGCTGCTCCATCTCCTCCGCCGTCAGGAAGTCGCTCGCCACCTTTGGCGTGGCAAAGCTTGTCCCATCCGCCCCTCCCCCAAACGTGGTGCTCCCCAGCGCGTGCGGGGCGGGGGGGAGCGCGCTTGCTGCGCCCTGCAGCCTGCTGCGCACCTGGAGAGGGGGGAGGGGGTTGTGGGGGAAAGTAGTGGGAGCAAGAACGTGGGCAGTTTGAAGAGTTGGGGGTAAGTCAGGGAGAGAGGGCGCGAGGGGGCGAGGGGTGAGAAGAAGAGAGACGATACAACAAGTATTTTGTTTCATGCAGACTCTTGCGTACAGAACAGGGTGGGGCCCAGGGGAAAGGGAATTCGGGATGGGAAAGAGCGGGTATAGGAAAAGGAGGGAGGGGAGTAGGGATAAGAGGAGGAGAGAGGGAGGGAGGGAGCTGGGCGGCGGAATGATGATGCAGGCGGAAGCTCCCTGAGAGGTGGAGAGGGTGAGAGCAACACGGAGAGGTGGAGAGGGTGAGAGCAACACGGAGAGGTGGAGAGGGTGAGAGCAACACGGAGAGGTGGAGAGGGTGAGAGCAACACGGAGAGGTGGAGAGGGTGAGAGCAACACGGAGAGGTGGAGAGGGTGAGAGCAACACGGAGAGGTGGAGAGGGTGAGAGCAACACGGAGAGGTGGAGAGGGTGAGAGCAACACGGAGAGGTGGAGAGGGTGAGAGCAACACGGAGAGGTGGAGAGGGTGAGAGCAACACGGAGAGGTGGAGAGGGTGAGAGCAACACGGAGAGGTGGAGAGGGTGAGAGCAACATGGAGACACTGCAGCGAGCTACCACCACGATTGCAGTGTCAACTCTTAATAAATGTTAGGAGCATAGCAGGAGGCCGTTTTTACTGTATAGCTGGATCTGACTGTATCTAGCTAGGAGAGATTTAACGGGTAGAAGAACAGACTTACTAAGTCAATAGACAAAACATCACTGCTCCCCCTTTCGCTCTTTTCACTGCCTTTCCCCCTTGCCTTCCCCCCTCGTCTCATCTCCCCCCCTGACCTCACCTGTCTCCCTCGCATCTCGCCTGACCTGGTCCAGTCGCGAGCGAGTGGCCTCGTCCAGCCCGCCTGACCCGTCCAGCACTATGCCCTGCCGCCCACCCCGTGCCCGTGCCGTGCACCCACCACACCACACCCCAGCCATGGCCGTCAATGCAGAAAAGAGGCGGCAAGGAAAAAAGGGGAGAGTGGGGAAAGGTAGTAGGGTTGATGAGCGCATGAGCATTGTTAAAACGCCTCGTTAAAAGCTTGAACGCAATCACCATGAACCGCTTGCAAATCCATGCTCTTAACACTCCACTCTGCCATCGCAGTCCCACTGCTCACTCCTCCTGCCCTCACCTCGTCCTCCTGCCCTCACCTCCTCCTCCTGCCCTCACCTCCTCCTCCTGCCCTCACCTCGTCCTCCTGCCCTCACCTCCTCCTCCTGCCCTCACCTCGTCCTCCTGCCCTCACCTCGTCCTCCTGCCCTCACCTCGTCCTCCTGCCCTCACCTCGTCCTCCTGCCCTCACCTCGTCCTCCTGCCCTCACCTCCTCCTCCTGCCCTCACCTCCTCCTCCTGCCCTCACCTCGTCCGCCTGCCCTCACCTCGTCCGCCTGCCCTCACCTCGTCCGCCTGCCCTCACCTCGTCCTCCTGCCCTCACCTCGTCCGCCTGCCCTCACCTCCTCCTCCTGCCCTCACCTCGTCCTCCTGCCCGTCGTCATACTGTGGCAGCATGGGCTTCTTCTCGCCCTCGTCCTCCGCGAACCTGCTCCAGTGGACGGGGCAAGGGGGACGAGAGGCAGGGAGGGCGGGAGGCGGGGAGGGCGACAGGCAAGGAGGTTGAGAGGGACGGAGGGCGAGAAGCAAGGAGGGTGAGAGGCAGTAGATGAGGGGGGGGCAGTAAATGAGAAAGGCAAGCCGTTGGAACGTGCCTGTGAATTTTCTCTCTGTGTACAGCACTCCATGCAACGCTCTCATCCCAACCCGGCGTAGCTCTCACTGACTTGTCGGCAATGCTGGCGGTCTTCTTGGCAGCGCGGTACGCCTTGTCCCGCCGGCTCTGCTCCGCCACCTCCACGTTCTCCAACTCGTCCTCCTCTGCCACCCGTAGCACACAGCACACACAGCACACAGCACGCAGCACACAGCGCACAGCCCACAGCACAGCGCACAGCACACAGCACACAGCCCACAGCACAGCGCACAGCACACAGCACACAGCACGCAGCACGCAGCACGCAGCACGCAGCACACAGCACACAGCACACAGCACACAACGCACAGCACACAGCACACAGCACGCAGCACACAGCACACAGCGCACAGCACACAGCACACAGCGCACAGCACACAACGCACAGCACACAGCACACAGCACACAGCACACAGCACACAGCACGCCCCGCACGTGTTCAGTGGAGGTGGAGGCGAATTGGAACAGAGGGGGGGAGGCAGTGCAGGAGGGAACGAGGGTAAGGGCGGGTTCCGAAAGTACGTAAGCACTTTCGGGACCCAGTTTTATGTAAAACAGCACGTACAAGAGCGCGGTTGCCACACGTACCAGGTACGTAATGCAAAACAACGAAATTTCCCCAATTCGGAAAAGCTGACACAATCTCGCGGTACTACAGTGCCGCGCAGCGTGGTCAAGATCTCGGCTAGTTACCAGGTCAACAATGCCGCGAAATTCGCTTTGCTGGACTGACGGGTTGAGGGGGTTGAATGTGTGTGCAGGGGGGTTGTGGCGTCAATTGACCAATTTGACTGTCGCTTTGGGTTTTGCGACAGCATGCAGATTTCGCACAAGGGAGATGCTGCGAATCTGGAGGACTTCACTTCATGTTCTGTCTGTGTCAGGGACGTGTCTGTTCAGTACGCAGTACAAGTTACGAAATGCGTCTGTAAAATCTGTACAGCCTGGCGCCGTGTCCAGACGAACAGATTGGCGAGTGGCGAAATGCAAACTTGTGGTTACTGTTCACGTTTTGAACTGTACTTGTACTTTCGGGACCCGCCCTAAGAGGGGAGGAGGGGAGAAGGAGAATGGAGAAGGTTTAAGGTTATGAGGGGACAAAGAGAAATGATGCACAAGGAGGTGGGGCGCGAGCGCAAGGAGAGGAAATTGAGAAAACGAGGCGATATGGAGGGGCAGGAAGCAAGCAACAATACTCGGACCCATCGGTACCCATTGTACCCTTCATCCCAGGGGGTGGTACGCTCACACACACACGCAGGCAGGCAGGCAGGCATGAGCACCTTGATTGATGTCATCCCCCGCGAGGATGGAGGCGTCCTTGAGTGTGAGCACCACGGTAGGGAGAGGCAGGGAGCAGCACACACACACACGCTCTCACGCAAGGCACGCCACTGGTGGCTGCATTACCTTCATTGACATCATCCCCCGCGAGGATGGAGGCGTCCTTGAGCGTGAGCACCACGGCCGCGCCCTCCTGCAGCACCGCGCCCACCCCGTGCCGCACCCTCATCCCCGCCAAATCGCCTGCACGCTCGCACAGGGGGACGGCGCAGCGGAAGGGCGTACGGCGGGGAGCAGCAATGGAAAGAGAAAGGGGGGAAGAGGACGAGAGGGGGTGGGTGGGGGACGGAGTGAGGTAGCTGGCGATGGGAAGGAGAGCGAGGGATTGGGGAGGGGAAGACAGTTGAGGGAAAAGAGAAGAAGACAACAGCATGACCTGGGTGGGGGGTGAGGGAGAGGCAGCAGGAGGAAACACGCATGACGGGTGTGTGCGGATCGGCTTGCGACAAGGGAAGTTGAGCGGGGTAGAGGGGGTGTGGGGGAAAGGGGTGGTCCGGGTGGGGGGCGGGAGTGGGCGCTCACGAGAGGTGTACTCAGGTCGCAACGACCGCTGCCACCCTCCTCGCTGCTCGTCGTCGTGCTCGTCCTCCGCGGCCGCGTCGTCCTGCGGTGAGATCACAACCGACAAGCGCACGGCACTGCGGGGAATAAAATCTTCATTGCCTTTGTCAAGGAAACACGTCGCACGCACACCCAAACGGAGAACAAAAACGGCATGATTTATACATACAAAGTGCATCAGTAAAAGACGACAATATGCGGGCCAGCGGCGAATCGAGCTAAGCAGCAAGCAGCAGACAAATGAGTGACATTAGTTCACTCCCTCGCCACGCCACGGCAATCCATGGCAACGGACAAGCGTCACGAGGACACGCTTTCGTATCGCGACGGATAAGCGACACGAGGTGAGGCTAAACACGCAAGGAAAAACAGCGGCGGAGGCACGCGAGCGAGTCGCACCTGGTCGGCGAGCATGCGCGCCATGCGCTCCGCCTTCTCCTTCTCCGCGCGCCGCTTCTCGTCCAGCTTGCGACTCTTTGCCACCCACGCCATCAGATCGTCGCCCGCATCGCCGCCGTTCGCAGCCGCGGCGGCATCGCCTTTGCGAGGCTTGGAAGCCATGCGCGCGTCGGTAAGCTGTCCAGGGCTGCAGGAATCCCAGGAAACAATGATTGACGATAGGACAGACTGATGGATGTTTGTGGGATTGACTTGAAAATGCCAGTGTTTGTTCTCTGACCTGTGCTTGTTCACTGCGCTAGCCCAATACCGCGTATGTCCACAACAAAAAGAGCCGGCGAAACGTTTCGCGAAACGGTAAGGCAAAGCGTGAGTTGGTGCTCCAGTTACCACCCATGTACGCAGGCGACCTTGTATTTACGGGTGTGTTCACTTTGTACGAATTCGTTGTTTTTTATCTCGCTGAGATCCGAGGGGGAACACCTCTTCGAGTACTGAACGAGGCGGTGGAAGACGCGCCCTACACGACCTGGTTCAAGGGATTACGAATCTGTTGGCAGGCAGTCTCTCAGCCCAGGAATCTCTCGCAAGGCCCCACCTCTCGGTCGCTGGCACACGTGCGATCTTCCTCGCTCCCCACCTCCATGCCTGGTCAGCCTCGTCCTCTATAAGCCACTCACGCGTCGCGATCCGCTGGAGCGAGTAAGTGTTTCGTCTCGAATTGGGCAATTGACTGAGGAAAACTGTTTGGAAAAGCCGATAGTGAGGTCGCAAGCATTCGGCTAGAGCAGAGAGATCTTACGCTCGATTATAAGGTTGTTTCCGTTGCGGCGCTGCTCCGTTATCGCAAGAGAGCGTCGGTCTTTGCCTCGATGATGTTCCGCGGCTCGATCACTGCGATCGCCACGTGCGTGTGCCCCACCCGCCCACCCAACCTGTGCTTGTTCTTCGCAGCCTCGTCTTCCTTCCGTGTGCGACGCCTCCTCTCTCTTCTCACGCCCACCGTCACCTCCAAGGCCGCTCTCTCCGGCGCGTTCCTCATTGGTGGATCCAGAATCTTTGCACCTGCCTGGCCGTCGTTTAGGGGATATCGCTCAGGCGATTCTCGCTTAGGGGATTGTCGCGCATCGGAGCGTCGCGGCTGGCGTCCCAACGATAGGGGTCCTCATCCGAGTTTCGAGGGCTTGCGCAGTGCCGCCCCATGGCGACTAAGGTGCGATCGTGAGGCTGTCGCACGGCCACTGGCATGGTGCTATTGTGAGGCTGTCGCACGGCCACTGGCATGGTGCTATTGTGAGGCTGTGAGGGTAGCTGGGGAACAGAAGGGCGCGATGCAGTGAAACGAGAGGGATATGCAACTGTGGGTTTCTCGTTCTCACTTTCTCCTTTCCCCTGCTCCCTTCACTCCCAATGGCGTCTGCTCCACTCCTCTACAGCCCCTCGTTTCCTTTCTTCACGTTCTCCCGTGCCTCCCACTCCCGCTCCCACCACCCCCCCTTCCCCCCCTCTCCCCCCTCCTCCACCCGTCACGCTGCACGCCGACAGAAGCAGTCGCAATCGGGTCTGCTCTTGTCATTACTAAAACCAGATGTTGCTGAGGATCAGGTATGACGTGGATGGCGGGACGGCATGGATGGCGTGGATGGGGATGACCTGAGTGGTCTATGAGAGTCGAGAGAAAAGTTGCACTAGGAGAAGTTCGAGAGGTACAAGAAACAACCCTATACCCTCTAGTATCTAACCCACTACAGCCTAGATATAAACAATATAACATATGTTTGACACACCCCCATAGGCAAAGTGGGGAAGACCTAGAGGCCACAAGACCAGTCAAGCAAGCAAGCTCAGAGTGGATCACAACGTCACCACAAATCTGAGTACAAGGTCAAGGCCACAAGGCCAGTTCACATGCATGATTATATATAAAGACAAACAAGCAAGAGCATGTATATAGAAAATGCAGTACAAGCAAGGTCTAGAAGTGAGCAAGTGAGGCCAAGTGGGCACAAGACCTAGCATCGTACAGAAGCGCTGATGATCACCAGGCGGAAGTGCCTTGGTGAAGATATCAGCAGTGTTGGCCCGAGTGGCCACGTAACGTGACAAGGCGCAGCTGACCAGCTGCTGCAACTCACGTGCAAGAAAGTAGCGGAGAGCAATGTGCTTCGTTCTGTGCTCCAGTCTGTGCTCCCGACACAAGGCCAGCATTGCCTTGTTGTCTACGTACAGAACTGGAGGAGAACGAGGCGGCTCTCCCAGGTCAGTCAGCAGGTAGGTAAGCCAGCGTAACTCCTGTGCAGCCATGGCTCCTGCGTAGATCTCAGCCTCACAACTAGAGCTGAGAACAGACGACGAGCGGGTAGACCGCCACGAAACAGAGCCGGAACCAAGGCTGAAAGTGTAACCCTGTGACGACCGCTGAGTAGCCAGGTCGTCAACCCAAGAAGCGTCTGCGTGACCAGTGAGGACCACTAGACTCTGCCCTCCAAGCACTAGCCCCATGCCTGACGTACTGCACAAGTAGCGCAACACCCTCTTCGCTGCAGCCATGTGCTCTGGTCGGTGTCTCCCAGGAGCAACATAGCGTGCCAGGATGCTAAGAGGGTATGCAAGGTCAGGTCGTGTGCATGTCATCAGGTACATGAGGCAGCCAACAAGCTCTGGGTACGGGCCACTCGGCTCTACGGACTCATCCGAAGGCAGAGCTGAGAGCGAGTGACGAGTAGACAGAGGAGTGGCCTGAGGCGAGGAGTACGTGAAGTCGAAACGCTGAAGGACCTGCTGCACCATGTGTGACTGAGACAGTGTAATGGTGCGTCGTGCTCTGTCCCGGGTGATCTGCAAGCCAAGGTAGCTGCGCAGTTCACCCAGGTCTGTGCACGTGTGTCGCTTCTGCAGCTCGGACTTCACGTGGGCGAGTCCAGCAGTGTCAGCTGTAGCAAAGACCAAGTCGTCGACGTACACGAGGATGTAGAACGGCGGCAAAGAGGTGTCAGTGCGCAGAAATAGCGACGGGTCGGCAGTAGAAGGAGCAAACCCAAGAGCCGCAAGTGTAGTCCTCAGTGTGTCGTGCCACTCACGCGGCGCCTGGCGGAGACCGTAGACCGGCCGCCGGAGGCTCCACTGGGTGCCAGGAGGAAACGTCCCAGTGAAGCCAGGTGGGCGGCGCAGCCAGATCTCCTCGTGCAGGCTGCAGCCAGGCGCGTCAGGGGGTAAGCCAAGGAAGACGCAGGGAACAGCACGGGAGGACATCTTGTCCGCAGACAAGTCTCGGACAAAAGCCCGAGATCCCCAGACACGGAACGCAGACGCATCGCCAACCTTCCCCGTCCACAGCAGAGTGGGGGAGGTCCCCGGCATGGAGACCCGGGGCTGAAGGTTGATCTGACGCGCCGCGTACTGAACCGCAAACGGCCACAGAAAATGGGGAGCAGCCGCATGGATCATGGACGTGCGAGCGACATCCATGACCATGCCAATGCCATCCCATTTTGCAGCGGAGAGGCCGGAAGCGTGAACGTCTGGCGGATGCCCCTCGCACGACAGTAGGCTCGCAGAGGGCCTGAGGAAAACTCCCCACCTCTGTCGGAGTGCAGACGCAAAACAGGAAAGTCAGAGCGGAAACTCTGCCTGAGCTGGAGACGAGCAGCGCGGATCCAGTCGATCAACACCTCAGTGACCTCATCCTTGCGGCGCAAGGGGAAGACTGTGGTGTAACGCGAGTAATCGTCAACCACCAGCAGGAAGTAGCGCTCGTGACCCTGTCCACGGACGTGGGCTGGGCCCCACACGTCCATGTGAAGAGTCTGCAGCGGAGCCTCTGTCGGCGGAAACTCGGAGGAGTGAGGAGCGGCGCGCTGCCGCCCCTCGACGCAGGGAACGCAGGTAGGGGCAGGCCCCGGAGGGAGGGGAGGGAGAGACCGGGGGAGACCAGAGACAAGGACACGAGAGGCCATGCCTCGGAGACGAGGCAGGGAGGGGTGACCAAGACGGTGGTGCCAGAGAAGAGTCTCATGGGACAGGAGGCGACACGAGCAGGGGGCAGACTCAGGACCAGACCGAGACGCTGCAGCAAACACCTGACCCGACGCAGCTACCTGACCAGGAACAGCAACCGGCGGAGACTCGGTAGTCAGTGTGTACAGGCTCGACCCCGGCCGACGAGTAAACGTGGCCAAGTGTCGGCCCGTGTCAGCACACGTGCAGTGGGTCACCCGCTGACGCGCAGGAGTGAACTGGTCAACTCCCCCATCCTGTAGGTCAGCACCCGCCACCAAGTTCGTAGAGAACGAGGGGAGGTAAAGACCGGACAAGGAGCCAGACGGGACAGCTGGACACGGCAGGACAGTGGAGTAGTGAGCAAGGACAGGACCCCCAGAGGGGTCTGCCAGGGAGACCGCAACCGGCCGGTTGAGCGGCGTAAGAGTGGTGCGGTCTCGAAAGAAGGAGCGGGAAGCACCCGAGTCAAGGGTGAAAGTGTGCGACGCCTGAGCCGACGTGGTACCTGAGAGAGCAGACTCACCAGCACCTGGAGCAGCAGACTCACTAGCACCTGGAGCAGCAGACTCACTAGCACCTAGAGCAAAAGCTGCACCGCCCGGGTCGGGCGGAACACTCAGGTAACAGTCACCGTCATCACTAGTAGACATAACATACATGGCAGCAAGGATAGCATCATAGTCAAGATCAAAGATAGCAACGCCCGACCTAAGCAGCTCATGCCAGCGAGGGAGCTCAGTGGCTTCAGGGAACCTAAGACGCCAGGCGTCTGTCAGGCGACCGAAGCAGCGCTGAGTGGTGTGCGCGCCTCCACACTGCTCTCCAGTGCGGTCACCAGTACGAAAGAAGTACGTACAGGGACCAGCACCCCCAGGCCGCTGACGCCCAGCGTACCACTGGTGAAGCTGCTGCGGCGGCGGGGCCTCACGAGAGCGCTGCTGCTGCGGACGCTGTCCACCACCGGAGCCTCCCCTCTGCACCGAGCCACCCCGACCAGTACCACCGCCACCCCCGCCACTGCCGCCTCCACTGCCTCCGCCGCCACCTCCACCTCCTTTAGTCCCACCGCCGCTGCCACTGTTCCCGCCTCCACCGCCGCCACCAGAGCCCCCACCCCCGCCCCCACTCCCACCTCCACCCCCACCCCCCCGGCCGCCCCCACCGCCACCACCACCACCCCCGCCAGCTCCTCCAGCACCCTTGCCCCCCTTGCCCTTGCTGTTGCGGCGCCTCCCGCCAGGGGCAGACGCAGCTCCGACCGACTCAGTGCCAAGGAGGTCGACAGCAGCAGCAGAGGCAACAGAGGGCAAAAGGGGAACAGGGGAGCACCCCTCAAAGATAGGGGTACGAGGGTCACCACGAGAGGCTCCGACAGCGGCTATACTCTGCTAGGCTGCAAGGAGCTCCTTCTCGAGGAGGTCAACGGTGAGTGTGGTGGGGCAGAGAGCTAGGAAGTGGTCCCTGACTGAGCGAAGGGAGTCAGGAAGACGGGTGACTAGGTAGTAGAGGGTGATGTACATGGGGGGGGGGTTCTTGGCGCAGAACTCAGCAGGAAGCGCAGCGCGGTAGCGAGTGTCACTAGTGCGGAGGTGCGTAATGAGGTCAGCAACTGTAGCAAAGGCAGCGAGGTCAGGGAAAAGGTAGGGCAGCATAATGCGGCTAAGGGCAGCAGAGGCAGGGGAGGAGTAGCGTGCAACGACAGCATCGAACAGGGTCTTAGCGGTCTTAAACTGAGTGAAGTGCGCACGCTCAGCAGACGGCAGGTGACTACGCACAGCAAGGCGGGCAGCAGCATCGCGAGTGTTCCAGCGAGAGCGCACAGTAGCATCAGCATCAGTAGCAGGCTGGGGGGAAGCACCAGACGTGAGGTCATGCAGCGAGACATCGTCTTTGCTATCACACTGCAGGAACAGCTGCAAGTCGTCAAGCCAGACCTCAAAATCTATCGCTCGCCCCTCAGCATCGAAGGTAAGCACAGCAGGGCTAGCCATGGCAGCAGGCGACGCAGGCTAGCAGCAGCAGAGAAAGCAAGCAAGGTGAGGTAGTAGCAGTTTGAGGCGCGACTCGGCGATGCGCTTACCAGGGGCGGGCTAGAGAAGGCCAAAGGTGGTGGGGCAGGGCCGAGGCGCTCGAGCAAGGTCAGGGCCGCGAAAGGGCGGCAGAACAGGGCCGGGACGGCGGCGGTGGCTCCGACGAACAGCGGCGGCGGCGGCTGTCTCTGCAGCAGCGGCAGCGGCTGTCACAGCAGTAGCAGCGATAGCTGGGACGGCAGGAGCGGCGGCGGCTGACACAACAACGGCGGCGGCTGCTGTCGTAGGTGCAGCAGCGGCAGGTGTCACGGCAAGAGCAGCGGCGGCTGGCACAGCAGCAGTGGCGGCGGTCGTCACGGCAGGAGCGGCGACGTCCGAGGCGCGAGAGACAGTAGCTGCAGGTGCGGCGGCAGGTGCTGCCGAGGCGGCGGCAAGGTGGCAGGGCGGCGGCAGCTGGTGACGACGAGCTGCGGAGGAGGCCGCGACAGGGCCGTGAAGCGCGGCGGAAGAGCCGCGAAGGGGCCGTGAGGGAGCCGCGACGGGGCCACGAAGGGACCCCAATGAGCCGCGTAGGGGCCGCGAAGGGCGGCGAAGGGGCCGCGAAGGGCGGCGTAGGGGCCGCGACGCGACGCGTAAGGGCCTCAAGGGGCCGCGAAAGGGTCGCGTGGCGTCGCGAAGGGGAGAACACGAAGCGCCGCGAAGGGGGATTAAGGGGCCGCGAACGGGCCTTAGAGGGGGCCGCGACGCTCCTTAACGGGGCAGGCCTCTAAGAGGCCGCGAAATTTTCGGGCAGGGCGCAAAGCGCGCCTCGGGCAGGTAAAAAAAAGTCTAGAAAAGGTGGGCCCGTGGTAGGAACCTAAGCTCTACCATATGAGAGTCGAGAGAAAAGTTGCACTAGGAGAAGTTCGAGAGGTACAAGAAACAACCCTATACCCTCTAGTATCTAACCCACTACAGCCTAGATATAAACAATATAACATATGTTTGACATGGTCAACAGGTCAGGTACAACGTGGGCAAGAGAGATGCGCATGAGGTGGAAACTATGGTAGCGGCAGGTATTTCTGACTTCTTCCAACGCGCAGAACCAAGCTCAGCGTGGTTGGTATGAGGTCAATGTCCCTCTTTTACAAAAGCAACATATGTTTGTCCTGAAAAATAGAAATTTTCTTTCCTCCTTCCATTCCATCACCTCCTTTGCCGCCTGCTGCCCCCTCCCTCTTGCGCTCACCCCTGGTGCAGGATGCGTTCAAGGACGTGCTGTACTGGATGCGCCAGGTGCTCGCGGTGCTCTTTGGCCTTGTGTGGGGCATCGCACCCATCACAGGCGGCATTGGGATTATCGGGTCAGTGGCAGCTGTGTGGGGAGGTAGGGATGGTGGGGTTAGTTTGGGTGGTGGGTTGTAGGCCAGGTAGTGATGCTGGTTTGGGGTTGGTTTTGTCAGTTTGATTGTGTACCTTGCTTGAATCTGTGTTAACTATCAGAAAAGCAAGTCAGTGATGTAAACAGGAGGCGCCCAATCAAGTCAACGACTTGCTATTTCTCCAATCACATGCCAGCGAGTTTGTTTCTTTCTCTCATTGCCCTTGTTCCACCGGTGAGGCAGCTTCCTGGTGTTGAGCACAGCCCTAGTGATGGGGTACTACACACTCGTGGTGAAGGTGGATGCGGACGAGCTGGGCGGCCATGGGGCACTGCTGCAGGAGGGCCTCTTCAACTCATTTGGCGTCTTCCTGGTCAGTCTTATTTATTCCTATGCTGCTCAGCGCAAGCATCCTTTCCTCGTTTCTCGTGCCATGCTCACATGTCATCTCTGCTGGCCCCACTGCAGCTTGTTTGGATACTGCTCTTCACATATCTTCACGCCTCATGAGGTGGTGCACCTCAATGACTGTTGTAGCTCCTAGCCATGCGGCCTGACTAATGTTCCTTGTGTCTCACACGTACCGGTATGACCTGTGCTGGTCAGTTTTTTTCTTTCCCCTTAGGAGGTTAGATACCATAATCCCTCGTATATAGGACCCCCCCCAATTGTAGACCCCCGGGTCTATAATACGGACCCGGGTACTCTATTCGAGTACATCTGAGTTATACCCCCTAAATGGCTCCTAACATTATAAGACCCCCCCCACATCCTAGAGAAGTGCGGATTTTATTTTAAAAAAAATGCAATTGAAAATGGTAACGAATTTCGAATTTCAAATGAGTCAACACCCATTTTCAATGTGTTTGACTTTCGAAGGCTTCACTTGTTGCACGTCCAGTCAGGATGAGCTGGCACGCGGGCAAAGTGACATGATAATTTTTGAAAGTGTAATGAAATGTAACACTTTCTAAAATTTTGTATTGTGAAAAGGGGTACGTGGCCAACACAGCAAAGGTAGCGCCGAAGCGCTACTCACCCTCTTTTGCCTACAAAAGAGGGACGTGGGGACATTCGTCCCCACCCACGTTTTCATTTTCAAAATTGTAGTTCTAATTTCGTTCTCGTCCACACTGGCGAAGACTCTATCGCTTCCGCGCTTCACTGCCCCGTCAACGCTTCTTAACGACATCCTTAAGCGCAACCTCGCAGCGATGGCTCCAGTCAACCCGGCACTTAATCGCGACAACTCGAATATTTCTAGCCCCGGTAACGCGGCGGAAACCTCGACTCCGGCCGGGACAACGGATCGTCGCGGCGGAAAACGTCCCGCCGAAGAAATTTCAAGCGAGGGACCCTCGGCGGTCGACCTCCTGCTCGGAGGCACCCTTCGGACCCCCCCTGAGGAACGTGCGACTGTTGTACAGTCGCGCGTGGCTGCTGCTGAAGAGCGCGTGCCTGGCAGGCACGCGCGTGCTGCGCAGAAGACGACGACCGCCGCTGACGCGGCGGCCGTCTTGACCGGCGCTGACGCGGGTCCATCCGGGCCCACGACCCAGAAACGCCAGCGCGCGGCACCCTCCGCTGACGTCAACCCGGTCAACGCACCCCCCCCTTTGACTGCGCAGCAGCTGCAGGCGCTGCTCTCGTTATTGCAGCAGCACGCTCCATCGACTGCAGCTACATCAACGGAAGAAATTTCCGCTTCCGCTAAAATCGAAAAGCAGAAGGAAAACGTCGCAGCCCCCCGCTCCACCAAAATCGCTCGCACCAACAACGCTGCTCCTGCCCCCCGCCCCGGCTCCGGCACCAACCCAAGCCCGTATCCCCGACGACAGCGACGACTCGGAAAATGAAGACGGTGAGGCCCCCGACAACCTTGCTCGTCGTCGCATTCTCGCACCCGCACCTCCCCTTCCCCCCCTTAACCCTACACCCGCAGCTACTACCTTCATGCGCAAGGGAGTGCGTGACCAGGCGGAGGTGTTCTCCGCAATTCAAGCTCACCTGAGGCACGTCGAGTTCAAGCTCCAAAACGGCGACGTCGAGGGCGCGCTCTCCAACGTGGAGCAAATCGAAACGTTGATCAACAAACGCTTCGAGGTGCTCTTGGTGGCGGATGAGGCCGGTTTCGAAGCGGCGGATCGGTTCCAGCTGTACCAAGCCAAGAGCGTGCTCACGTCCCGCTCTTACAAGCTCGCGGTAGCCGACGTGGCGGCCCTCAAGCGTGCACGTACCGGCTTCGCCCGCGGAGGCCGCCTTCCCCCTCGAGACGGTGAACCGGAAAGCAAGGGCATGCCACCCGCGGGCTGCCACGAGCCCCGCTTCAAGGGGGTGTGTTTCCGTTGCGGCCAGCCCGGCCATATGGCAAACAATTGCCCTATGGGAGGGCGTGGCGCACAAGGTCCCACACCCGTGGTGTGAGAGGACCCATGGGGCGGCGCCCCTTGCCACTATGCCGGGGGGCGTAGGTGGATGCACCGGTGGTGCGTAGGCTGGTTAGGAGCCTTGGAACGTAGTATAGGCCATGGGGGCCAGGGCAAGATGGCAGCCGTAGGGGCTGGTTATTGTGTAGGCCTAGGCTTGTATGCCTTTGTGTGGATTAAAAAAAGAATTTTGTTATTGGACCAAAAAAAAAAAAAAAAAAAATGGAGAGAGAGAAAGGGAGACAAATGGCACAACCAATCAAAAATCCAGCCCCCTCTTGAGGAAGGCAGCCATGGAGGAAGGATTGGCCAGGAGTGAATGACAAAGCAAGGACCAAGAGAAAAACAAAGAAGAAGGGGAGAGAGAGAGAGAGAGAGAGAGAGAGAGAGAGAGAGAGAGAGAGAGAGAGAGAGAGAGAGAGAGAGAGAGAGAGAGAGAGAGAGAGAGACAGAGAGAGAGAGAGAGAGAGAGAGAGAGGGAGAGAGAGAGAGAGAGAGAGAGAGAGA